>PVJD01002545.1:0-198137 GCA_004026545.1 Mormoops blainvillei | reverse complement strand
TTCACTGTTTCATTCATCGCTCCCCTTACCTCATTATCCACACTTCTCCTTCAATCTCAAGAATGAATTTCCTCCTCGTAAAGCCCTGCTGGCTGAGATGTAGCCTGAACCTGCTTGATTGCTTTGTGACTTCTCTTGTAAGTGGGAAAAAAAATTGTCAAATTAACTCATATCCAAATGTGAAGCTTTTCTGAAAATTCACGGGAACAAATTAGGCATCCTGGGAATTCACCAATGTTCAATAATTAATAATCTCTTTATCTGGGTGAATAAGGAGATGTTTAATAAGTTTTGCTAATGTTCTTTACAAACAGTCCCTTCTTATTAAGCAGAATTGCCCAGTATTGTTTCCCTAATTGGTGGTATCTAGACACTGAAGGGAAAAGTAGAAAACTGAACTGCATGTACTGAACATAAGGAATGTCCAGGCCCTGGCCGGGCAGCTCAGTCAGTTAGAGTGTCCTGATATACCAAGGTTTCAGGTTCGATCCCTGGTCAGGGAACATACAAGAAGCAACGAACGAATGCATAAGTACGTGAAACAAAAAATTGATGTCTCTCTTTCTCTCATTCCCTACCCCCGCTTCTTCTCTCTCTCTCAAATCAGTCAATAATTTCTTTTTTTTAAAAAAGAACTTTCAACAAAAGTTTATGGAATACTTGGCGTGTGCTAAACACTATGCACATTGTATAATTTACCCCTTACCACAGTGACTCCAGCAGAACCACAACAAGACAAAGGAATAGACAGAAGCACGGCAAGCCACAGAGACTTAATCTAATTTATTTACTTGTTGTGACCTGGGTCCAGATGCAGACCTGTCAGACTCTAAAACAAGTGCTGAAGTCCTTAGAATGGGGGCTTTTTCCTGGAGATGCAAAGTTACATTCACTCCTGTGATGAGCGTTGCAGCTGATCCGGGGAGGAAACCCCGCCATTCTGGCGGGGTTCTGTGACATCAGGTTGCTACACAGGTTGTTGGAGAACCTGGCCAGGTTATACTCGTTCGGTTACAAGCTAGTGTAGTAGAGAGAGAAGGACATTACTGCAGAGGTGAAGTGCAAGGAGAGGGTGTTGGAGCTAAAGCAAACTTTAAGCACTTCTTCCACTGTTCTCTTTGGAAGAACCGTAAATATTCACCAGTGTTGTCATTTAGCTCAGTGCCGGATGCTGTGAGAGACACAGAGACCAGTCAGCTCAGTCGTGCAGCCTACAGTCTGGAAGGAAAGATAACGCATGGACCCATGGAAAGTGAACCAAGAACGATGGAGTTTGGCTGAAAGATAAAATGAGAGTGCAAAAGGGAAACCACAGACTGGAAAGAGGCTAAGAGAGTGCCTTACCTCATCCTGTCATTGATGTCCTCATGTTGCCTGTGATTAAACACCACAGCAATGGCTCAGCTAGCAAGTTGCATGGTTATTGGCAGGCGGGAGCCTGATTATTGTAAATGACTGACTGACTGAACCAAGAAGGCTTCCTGGCAGAAGCTGATACTGAACTGTGACTTTGAGGGTGGGCGGAGAGGCAAAAAGGAAATAGGAAAGGCATTCCTATGTATTTAGGGACCTCGACTTACTAGGGGACTATGTTTACAATATGGTTTTGCTTTTTTTTTTTTTTTTTTTTTGCATTTCTTTAAGCATGATACTCCTTAAAAAGATGATGCCATGAGTTGATTTTCAAGAATAGCGTGGTTCACGCTGGGCCAGATTCTGGGCTGGATTCTGGGCCAGAGGGAGCTGGTGCCGAGAGGACACAGTTGGGATTCAAGAGGAAACACTGAACAGGAGGCTGCACTGATTTCACGGAGTAAATGGAAAGCTTTTATCACCTCATCACCACTGGAGAGGGCACGCGCACGCACACACACACACAGATGTATGTTTTAGTCTGAGGGATTGAAACAAGTAAGAAAAGTCATTTTAACATTCCCACCACTCCCATTTTAATCAGCTACTAAATCTTATTTGCTCTTTTAGTTACCCCCTTTCTAAAAATTATTTTTAGAGAGAGAAACATCGGTTTGTTGTTCCACTTATTTATGCATTCCTTGGTTGATTCTTGTATGTGCCCTGACTGAGGATCAATCCCACAATCTTGACATATTGGGACAATGCTCTAACCAACTGAGCTATCCAGCCAGGGCCTCTTCTAATTATCTCTTGAATTCACTCACCTGTCTGTCTCTGTTGCCTTATCCTTACCCAAAGTCATGTTCTCCTCTTGTCTAGATCATCTCAGGACCCTTCAGCTGGCCACCTCATCGTATTTATTCTTTTTGGAGGGATGAGGTGGATATAATTTTTAAAGTATGTGTGCATGCATGTATGTGTTTTACAAATACACCGGGAAATCTTACAGTGCTACCAGCATTGAGTGCAATCCAGTCCTGGGCCACAAATCTGCACAGTCCTTTGCGTCTGGTCCTGAGGTGGCAGAACCTGTCATCTCACCTTTATTGTCTACTACAATGCCCACATTATCTTCAAAATAAAGAAACACGCCATCTTTTCTTTGGTATGATTTTTGTTGTCAAATTACCACTGCTTCTTCTTTCTGAGCTATGTACCTTCTTTCTGAGCTCTGGAGTGCCTTTGAGACTGTGGCCATCACGATGTCACCCACACTAGCAGCAGGAAGTCCATTCAGTTGTACCTTGATCCCCTTCGCAGAGGTGGTATACCTCTGTCCTGTCCATATTTTTGGGTTCTGTCCTGTCAGCATGGTCGATCATGACTCCTATCTGAAGATCCAGGGAAATCTGGAATTTTGCACCAGAAAACTCATCACATGCTTGTTTTGACATCCTGAACTCAGAAATGGATGGAGAGGACCGTATTTATTCTTGTCCCACTGTTCCAAGACACTCTGTATCCTGAACAATCCATAAAAGCAAATCAGGACATAGCAGTTTTCTTCCTTAAAACCTTTCAATAGTTTACTAGTATTCTTAGAGAACTAATTCCTAACTTTTTAACATGACCTACCTGGCCCTGTGTCACCTGGGCCCTTTCTTCTCTAGCCTCATTCCATGTCCCATTGCCAGTGTTGCTCGTGTTTCAGACACGTGGCCATGCTTTGCTGTATTTCAGGTACTTCCCACGGGCTATTCCCTTGGTCGGCGATCCGGTTCCCACCACCCTCTTATCTCCTGTGCACCCACAGACCAGTTCTTCGTGGGAGGCTCTCCTGGCTCCCTAGGCCGTTTACGGGTCAATCCCATTACAGGACTCAGAAAGACATTGTTTCTATCTCACTTGTAACTATTTGTTTAATGTCATCTTTCCAAGGGACAATTGGTGTATGGAGTATAGAGCTGGTGAACAAAAGAGGCAAGAAACTGTGAAACTTACATTATGACAGCTAGAGAAAGATAATAAGATAAGCATAATGAATTATAAAGTATGTTGGACCACAAGTAGTATAGGTAAAAAAGTTGTAGGGTAAGATCAGAAACGCCAGATGAGGAAAGTGGGTTGCAGTGTTAAAGAGAACGGTCAGCATAGCTCATACCATATGCAAATTAATTCAAGAAGTGCTATGTTAGATGTAAAAACTATAACTGTAAAACTATAACTGTATAAAGCCTGGCATGGAATAGTAAGGCCTCAATACATGTTTATCAAAGAGACAAGTGGGCAATGTTGCCTTTATTATTGTTATACTCATTCAGAATTCTAAGGTTGTCTCCATCACAGAACATATGCAATCCTCTCCTGATTGCACGGCGGCGCAGGCAAAGCCAGGCTGGCGCCAGTGCTGTCGGAATCCTTCTCTGAAGCCTGTCATGGAGAAAGGGAATTCCCCTCACTTCTTTTTCCTATCTCTTGTGAGACCCCAACAGTGCCCAGCAGAGTTAATTAAGTAACCTGGATGAGGGCACAGGGACTTCCTGGCAGTGATTCCTGAGGGTACCCAAGGACCAAGGATCTAATGACAAAAACAAACTCACTCTGTTCCAGAGAGTTGATATGAGAATAGATTAGTATCTCAACTCATGTCTCTCTTCTCTCCTTTCTTCCCTTCCCTTCCCTTCCCTTCCCTTCCCTTCCCTTCCCTTCCCTTCCCTTCCCTTCCCTTCCAAAAAGCAAACAGCTTGGCTCGCGGGCAGCTTAGCTTTAAATTGGAAAATGCAGCCTTGCCTGGCAGAACAACAGTATCACAACCTCCCACCTGCACAGAACAGCTTGTGTAATACATCCCTGCAGGCAAGGCAATAAAAGGCTGTCTAAGATCCTGGAACCACCACCCTCTAAAGGACTTTCCTGTATATTTTCTTTAGAATTCTACTCTGCGGGTGTGTTTCCTCTCTTCTCCAGCAGTTTCTCAACCTCTATTGATTTGTGTTTTTGTGTGTGTGTGTATGTGTGGTATATATTTTTTTCCTCTCCACTTAATTAGTCATCCAATCTCTTGGGTCATTAGAAACAACCATGGCCCTGGAGATGAGGACAAGAAGAGAATTCAAAGATGAGGACAAGAAGAACCAATGACTGGGAAGTCTGAAAGGGCAGTTTGGCCCCTCTGACCCTAATAAGATAAATTCCCTTTCTAGCCTGTTTCCGAGGGGCCAGGCTCAATCAGGAGCTCTTACCTCTCTCTCCTCTCTTCTCTTCCTAAAAATACAAAAGCCGGATTGAAGCCAGCTCCTATGTAGTTCTAATCACTTCTCACCTAGATGATAGTGGCCTCTAAGCCTCCCTAACTCCAGTTGTCACCTCCCACCACCCGTCTGACATTTTGTAAGCCAAGGGAAATGAAGAGAATCTTAACCTTTAATCAACTCAGTGCTACAACATAGACCGTGATGACAACATCATTGTAAAGTTTGTTGTTGGTAACTGCAGTCACTTTGGAAATTACATTTGAAATTTTATAACCAGAACCAGATGCAAGAGAACGCAAGTACTCAAGTATGTTTAAGAATCACATTCACCGCCTTTTGGTTGAGAGCATATTCTCTGCAACAGCATATTCTTTGGCTTTTTTCTCCCCAGACTTGAAGCTGAGCACAACTTTCCCTGGAACTTAGCTGATGTCTGTGCCCTTTTGGGGCTGGTGCGTGCACTTGTGTCCCTGTGTTCTATGTCCTGTGTGTTGTTCTTACTTCAGGGCATCAAGGTTTCAGTTAACTGAGTACCAAAACCTCATTTCCTTCCAGCCTTTGATTTTATGGAAGGAAACATTAACTATGTTTTAATTAAGAAAAGCTCTTTGTACACTGCTACTTCTTCCAGCTGTGGCTTTTTTTTTTCCTGGTAGAAAATTATGGGTAACCAATAAAAACAATTTAGAAAAATACAACACTGCTCTGCCTCTCTGGGCTTGTGTTTTCCTGTTAAGCACTTCTCCTGGTGGTGACCCACAGGACGATCTCAGGTGCCCCTTCCCATCAACCACTGAGACTCTGCTCTTAATGCTCTTGGCTTTCCTCCCAACGTCAGGCCATCTGCTGACCTTTGTGTTCGGTGTCATCCTTGTCCTCCATGGTGTTTTGTAAAGACTGGTCTCTAACAGAGAAAGCTTACTTTTAAGCAGACTTGCACATTTCCCCCCCCCACTTTACTTTAGCTTTTGTTATATTTAATTAAGGAACGCATCTTTTAAAGCAGCAATCTAAACTTTTTTTTTAAACAATCAAAAAGACCCAGAGGTAGAATTCAGTGGAATAATATCCCCTTTCAGTTTTACATTTTGAAATATGTTTCGGCTTACATTTTGATTTCTAGGCCTTCCTAACACTTTATTCTTCATTGTTGTTTGGGTCCAAGGTACGGGGCGTTACCTGGGTGGAATGAGCAGAAGGGACTGACCCAAGACCTACGTTAGGACTGTATTATTGAGTTCATGCAAGACCTAGGAAGGATTGACCTAAGAGCTAGATTAGGACTGAGCCAGCATCTAAGGAACTGACCCAGGGCAAGTGAGATTTCAAACGATGGAGCTGAACAGATTAAGCTCATTGTTAGTGCCAACATCTGTGCACCTACTGTGTGCTGGGTACTGTGCAAGGTGCTAAGGTTACAGTGCTGAGCAAAATAAACATGACCCTCGCCACAAGGAGCAAAGCTACCTAACAGTCTCGAAAAGGAACAGATATTAAACAGCTTATACACTTCATCATCCTCCTTCATAGTGTTTATTGTATAACACATTTAACATGTGTTAATGATGAGTTGGATTTGGGGATTATGGGGAACTCATTGTATAATATTTTAAAATATATTTTATTTTACATAAAATGTAACTCTCACAACTCATTTTTTTTCTTACCTTTTAATTTTCCCCTTTCTACTGAAATCCTCCAACCCTACCTTACCTCCAAAGAAGATGGAACCAGTCAGGCAATTAAGGAAACTTTCCCATTGAAAACTGTGTTTAACGGCAGGCCTGAAGGACGGGCAGGCATTTACAGAGGCAGGAAGAGCACTCAAGGAGGTGTGTGTGACAGGGCCTGGATGTGAGAAAGAGCTTGGCTTGTTGCACAAACTCAGTGAGTGGCTGAAATACAGGATGGCTGGGGGTGGGCAGGGGGCCATGATCGTCATAAAACGGGACTGGAGAGGTTTAAGGGAGTCAAAAATTATTGGAAGCTTAGACATTAGCCAGTTGACATTTTGCCTCCATTCTGAGAGACCCAGCAGCAGGGACTCAGACATCAAGTAATACTCAGGTGAACGAGAGGCAGCGGCCCCCTTGCAGTCTGTCCAGTTGGGCTCAGGGCAGGTGTGAGCCAGGCACGCCCTGTGCTCGAAGGACTCCCAGAGGTAAGTGGGAAAGCTGAATCCTAGTCACCCTGTGAGGTCCAGACAGCAACGCAGGCTTGGAGGGAAAGTGAGGTTTTGTGAGCGGGATTCATTAGATTTAAACAATGAGGACAAAGCTAACAACTGGTCACAATGACCAGGCCAATGTACGACGGGAGCCCCGAGGGAAAAAGCCACTCGCGAACATTGCCAGGGCCCAGGTATCCACACAGGGCCCTTGAATCCTGTGTATTTTGTGGCGATTTGACTCAGTTCTGGGTTTCCCCGGATTGCGGGTTTTATGCCCTTTGCATCTCTCGGCCTTGATGTGAACTAGTTCAAGGGCTGAACCATGGATTTAGCTGTGAGACACTGCGAAGGGGGTCAGACAAGAGAGAAAAAGGGTGGCAGTGCCACCCCCCACCATACATGGGTTTCACACTGTCATTCCTTACAAGCTTTGGAAAGCATCTCTAAAACAAAATCAAGTATTTCTCTTGAAAGCCTCAGTAGCGCCGTTGTAAATCCCTGCCATCTCGTGATGAAATCTGTTTTGCACTCGTCTACAATCCCATTTAATTTGTTCTTATCCCTTAATGTGTTTGTTCCTAAAAAAAAAAAAAAAAAGATTTCCAGCATCAGGGAAATTAAATGTAAACCGTGATTCTGGTTGGAGATAATGTACTGAATAGAAATTACCTAGAACAGTCAGGGGTAGCTCAGTGTCGCCAAGGAGGCTCTTGCCTGTTTAAAATGTGTAAATAATGACTTGGATTTTGGGATTATGGAGAACATATTATATAATATTTTTAATATATTTTACATAAAATATAACTCATTTTTTTCTTACTATTTAATTTTCCCTTTTCTACTGAAATCCCCCACCCCTACCTTACCACCAAAGAAGATTTGGATCACGTAGAAATTAAGCTTTATTTTTCTGCTTTCTAAACATCATCTCATTTCAATCTTATACCACCTAATTCTGAAGCATGGATTTCTAGAAAGTTTTATCACATTGAATGTTATAAAAGTCATGTCAAAGTCATCTTTAACGTGACCCGAGAATGGATTGTGCCGTCACCTCCTTGCTTCCAGAGGCGCCTGACACTAGGGAAAAGTACATTTCTGGGTGGCCCAGAATCTCAGTAAATACTCAGCGTATTCTGTATCAGACAAATTAAAGCGGGGCGGGGGGTGGATACTCTGCAAAGAATACTTCTCAGTGCCACTAGTGGTCCCTGTTTGAGAAATGTTTTCATGCTGGAGTTAGTAATTAACCCCAGCTGAAGTCCCCTTCCTCCTGTCTAGTGAGCTGGGGTCTTTTGGTTTTGGTTGGTAGGAACAGAAGGTACATTCTTGGCCCCGTGTGAGCACGGATGAATATCCTCTCTGGCGCTTGGGTAGTTTCTTCCCACGCGGGTCAGTACTGTGCTGCAGGCTCAGTGGGACCCTCGACAGAGCAGCGTCTGTTCCGAGCAGGATTCTCTGGTGCTCTGCCTTGTGTACACCAGTTGTTATGGCCTCCCCACATTCCCAGCTGTATCTACTCAACTCAGGGAGACCACCAGCCACCTCTCTGGGTTGCCCCTCACTGTGTGTGGCCCGGGGACTCTCTTCAGGCAGTAAACTAGGGTGGCCACAGGGCTCACTTTTTTTGGTTCCCACCTTTCAGGGATCACTGCCCTTCATTGCCTCGTGTTTAATGCCTGGAATACCGTTGTTTCATTTATTTGGTCTGTATTTTGTAGTTGTGTCAGGCGTGAAATCCAGTCACAGCCATTTCCTCTTGGCTGGAAGCAGAATCCCTCCAGGGCTATTTTTAAGGTTGTTTAAGATTGTTTTCCATGCTGGCTTTTTGTGGCTCTGCTTCATATGCTAATAAACATATAAGGTGTAATCTGATAGTAAATTTTTATTTTGTGGCAAAATGAAAATGTAAAACTCTTCTCTGGAAGTTATTTTTTTCTTTTGTCATTAATTTAATTTATCATCATTTTAGTTTACCTGGAAAGGAATTTTTAGAATTGAGAAAATTTTACCTACAAATCATTTTCAAGTTAATTAAATTGTTATGAACACTAAATTTAGTAATGAGTGAATTTGTGCAAATTTGACATTTTTTGGTACATACTTACCTATTTATTCACTTGGTTTTGCATAGTTTGGATGCCTTTTTGTTCACTTCTTATATTTTCATGGGTTCTTAAGGAGCTCACGAGCCTTAGCGACTGGGCCTATCTAGCACCTAATGGCTAAAACAGCCCTTCCTTCCTTTGGAGTTCAGAGTGATGGCAGCCACCCTTACAGGGGCTTTCGCACAACCCCAGTCAGGGTCTCTGAGCTTGAGATGCCCTTCGCTCCCCCAAACATCAGGAAGGCACCCCAGTAATTTTCAGATTTTCCTCCATTAGGCACTAAGCAAGAAAAGTTTTGTCGTGCTTGGCTAAATTGTGACCTATATCCCAAGTGAGGCAAGTTCATCACCAGCTCAAAACTTCTCATGTTCCAGGGGCCTGGCTCTCTGTCCTCCTAAATCAGTGTTCTCCACCTAGGGCCATATCCACCCCCTGTTGCTCTCCCCTCTTGAAGGGGATAGCCAGCAGGGTCTGGGGATATTTTTAGTTGCCACGACTTGGGGCAAGGGGAGTTGCTACTACTGGCATCTTGGGGGTAGATGTAACTAAACATTCAACAGTGTTCAGCATAACCTTGTAATTGGCGTGGACTCTGTGTCACACATAATGTTAAATTTGATCAGGGAAAGTTTCAGTCAACACTCCCAAAGTTGGTATCTCAAACTGAAAAGGAAATGTATTTTAAAGTTTCATTCTGGGAAAGGCAAGGAAGGACTTAATTAAAGGAAAAACAAGTTAGAAAGCATTAACATTAATTGATGACCTTTAAGAAAAGCACAGTTGGCCATTTGCAGGCACTCGTTCTACCAGAGTCCATGAGAACTGTTGGGAGGGATGGCAGGGGCACAAGACAAATGACACCTGGCACACATTAAGTAAGTGTTTCTTTGCATAGAGAATAGAGGTGTAGTGGAAAACTCATTATATCTGGCCTTGGAAGGTTCATAAAAGTCTAAAATCTCTACTTTGTTATTTTGTTTCCTTAAGAAAGCACCAAAATTAACTCAACTCCTAATAGAATGTTTTCCGTTCAAAATAGGACAGAGGTTTCTAAAATACTCTGCTGTGGCCCAGATATTCCATTTTTGTAAGTTAAGAGAATGTATTACGTTGTCAGTGTTTCATGTTTGGAACACGCACACACTCACACACACACACACGCACGGGGCCAGTGTAACCAGGGATAGGGATCAGTGACATATCAATCCAAAGCAGTGAACAGCTGAGGAGTGAAGGAAGCCAGGGCAGACAGTGGTCACAGCAGGAAGTCAGAGGTTAGTGCCTCAGGACACATGTCAGCAAGGGCAGAAACAAGTAAGTCCTTAATTTGTAAACCGGGAGGATGGGGCACAGATAGAAGTGATCCGTGCAGATTGGACACTACCAAAAGTTTTGCAGCAGGAACTGTTTCATGGCATGAGGGCAGCCTGCTGGGTTGAGGCACTGTGAAGTGCCAGGCCATTAGAGTTCTGCTGATTATACCTATGTGCACAGGGGCTACCTACCTGGCCATTTTGTCTCTAAGACTGTTCATGGCTGATATATATTATTTTCTTTTCCCTGGAATGATTATTTGACTTGACTGTGTTGCAGATCACTATTTTGCCTTGTTGTATACCACCTGCTTATCTACAGGAGAGTTGATATTTTTATGTAAATACTCAAGGGACTGCTCAACATATGGTCTTACACCATGCTACGTATTTCTGTTTCAGCCTGGACAGTTTTAGACGGTGCAGCCTTGCTACATGGTGTAAGAAATGGCTGTAGGAAACAACACTCAGCGAAGTTATTCCATCATCCCGTGTTTTATATTTGTTGAGGTATGTGTATTTTTTTACCTTTATGGATAAATTGGAATAATAGTAGCAACTTTTATTCTGAGAACTTGGATTAAAATTATTTAACCTTGCGATTGATAATTAAATTTTGATAGCACAATGATAATTAGTAGTGCAGCATTTAAATTAAGTTGTTTTAAAAAAATCAGTATCATGTTTCAGGAATTCAATAAACCAGACAGTTTACAGAGAGATGATATTAGTTAATGGTCTTTTGCCTTGGAGCCTAAATAAAGAAAACAAAATCTTAGAGTTGACTATCTCCAGTGAACATTTTTCTTTAGTGGGAGTTTAGATAGTATGTAGTTTTCTTTGGTCACGAGTGATTTTGTTGAGTTGCTCCAAGTTTGCCCCAACAAACAGTTTCTCCAGCATCTTTTTGGTTAGACTTCTTGCACCCCTTCCCCATTGTACCTCCCTCTCTATGTGTTTGTGATGCAGGAAAAAAAGATATGGAAATTTTAAGAAATTTGGAATCATATGACGCAAACAAAAAGATATTGCAGGTTATCTAAAGATAAGGTGTTCATTTTCCAGAGATGATGATATTTCTGCCTTCTTAACACTTTGGGCATCTAATGGGCTGGGGTTTTTTGGGTTTGTTTTTTTTTTAATCCTGAAGATCTGGTTTCAAATATGACAATGTAAAGAGCTGAGAAGTAAATGTCTCCGTTTCCTTTCTGGATAATCATCTGGGTAGCTTCCACATCCCATGGGTCAGCTGTAGCAGGTTCCTGTGCTGTGGGATCTTCTTAGCTGAGTCTGACAGGAACCTGGATGTGGATTTACTTAATACCCATGTGAAAACAGACATTTGGGCTAAGCCCCTACTTATATATTAGCAGAAGTATACTTCCAGTACACATGTTTAAACACGTCTTACAAATCAATAGAACACGTATCTTTATCTTCTACCCCTTGAAGTAACTTTAGCTGTTTATGTAGTCAGTTAGATAATTTTGAGCATTCCAACTTTGGCCAATAATATATGTGTTTGGCTGATCCATGAGTTTCACCTTATAGTCACTCCTTAGTAGTTTAGATGAACAAATATTACTTGATGGTTTATTTTCTGGTGACATTTATGAACCTGTTTGTATTGCAGAGTCAGATGGAAATAGGAAATTAGAGTGGGATATTAACATAAGTCAAGATGCACATAGACTCGAGCTAAGTCTTCGAAAATGTAAACAAAGAAGTCATCTTTCCATAAACACATATTCTTCATACTCTTCCTTTAACTTGCTATATGAGACCAAAGGCGACTTCATTCAGACAATAACTGTACATCATGTGTACTGCGGGTTCTAATTGCTATTGTTCATATCGAAATTATAATGAAGGAAAAGGAGTCCTTTCTCCTGCTGCTCATCCAGGAAAGGGGAGGAGGCTATAGCATCAGTTTTCAATGTTGAAACTTTCTTTTGTTATAAGACAAATAAATTTTTAAAGTGAGCTGGGGAAATTGGGGTATAAGTGATCCATCATCTTCTTTATCCTCCCAAAAGCAATTTTATTTGACATTTTCTTAAAAATCAAACAGGAACCAAACCTCAAAGTAAGAGGTTTAATTTATTGCTGGCAGCTACATCTGTGATGATTTTTAGCCTGCTAATGTGTGAATAATGAGCTCCGCTGGTAGAGCAGACAACATGAGACATAAATCAGTCTTTCTGGGCCTTTACCTGACACAAACATAAATATAAGTCTAAAGATCTGGGAGAGGAAAGGTAGTTTATTCTTTTTCTTGCTATATTGTCATTCTTATTTTGCATGGAAATTTAAGATACATCGATGACTTCTCTCAGAAACAAGCAGGAGAAAGAAAAGAAGGAAGTAGAATTAAGTAGAAACTAAGAGAAGAGGAGGTGACTAACAAAGTGGCTCATATGATTCTCATGTGTTTCATTTATCAGTTATTGTATATCTACATTATCCTAGGTGTTCTGATATAACCAATGTATCAGAAAATTTGGTCAAAAATAACTTGGTTAAAAAAGTCAATTTGATCAATAAGTATTTTTTCATTGTTATTTTTCAATTCTGAAAGAATCCTAACAGAGAAAATAACACAACAAACATCCCTGCTCTGACTACCAAGATCAGATCTTAAAATTTTGCCATATACTCATCAAATTTTTTTCCAAGGAAATAAAATCTTATAGCTATGGCTGAAGTCCTACTGTCTCAGACCCAGAAGTAACTGTGTATGTGCAATTAGAGTCTTCATTCCTCTGTATGATTCTCATGCATATTTTCATATTTTTCTACAGTATATATATTCATAAATAATATTTAGGGAGATTTTACATAAATGATATCATACTGAACTTTTCTTTTTTGCAACTTGCCTTTTCATTCAAAATTATGTTTCCGAGGTTTATCCAGATTGTCAATTATTCATTTTAATTGTTGCATTTTTTCCTATTGAGTGAATATACCTACTGAGGAACAGTTTGGTTAATTCTATTTTGTTTGTTTTCTTATTTTTTCACTTTTACAAGGTTTTTTTTTCACTCTTACAACTTTTTTGCAGAAAATATTCTTATTTTTGTCTTCATGTGCCTGTGTGCAAGAGCTTCCCTTCGGCTAACATCTAGCAGTGGAATTGCTGGGGGATAATTACATTTTCCAGTTGTCTTTTGCTTCATTGTAAGAACAATGTTGATTTTTTATCATTTTTCTTGAAGAAACTTTGTTAAACTCTATGAGTGTGTCTGTAATTTTCTTAATTTTTCTTTTCAGATAGTTGCATCATTTGCAGGTAATAGCAGATTTGGTTCTTCTTATTTGATTGTTATGACTTTAATTTGTTTTTCTTGTCTTATTGTTTTGGTTAACAACTCTAGAATTATACTGGATATAAGCAATGGTAGACGACATATACTCCTAGTTGCTGACTTTAAGTAAGTCTGCACTTTCACTTCTTATTTTTCTGTTCTCTTCCTGCTAGATTAGATTGCTTAATTTGTTTTAATTCTCCTTTATTTTATAAATTTTAGATTATATTTCTGTTCTTTCAAAGCTTACTATTAAATTTTAACCTCAGTTTTTTAAGTTTCTATATTTAATCATTATCTCTATCCTTCTCAAACAATTGATGATGTTCTTAGGTCACTTTGACAACTTGGGTGTCATTGTTGATTTTTAGGTAATTACTTAAATTTTTCACATAATTTCTTTTTTAGTCAGAGCTTTTTTGAATTTATCTACATTTTTATCAGTTTCTTTACTCACCATTGCTCCTTTTATTCCTCTCTTTACTTCAGGGCTCAATTTCCTCGTAAAGTTTAGCCTTTAGTAGTTCTTTCAGCATGAGTCTAGTGAATTATAAACACACTTAATATTTATCTAAAGTTGTTTTTATATTAATAGCTTGGCACTTAATTCTAGATTCAAGAGTTTATTTTCCATCCTCAGAATTTTCACAAGTTATCCCTTTCCCCTCTAGACTCCCCCAGACTTTGTTGCTGTGAAACCCTTCTCTCTAATTACTCTAAGATACTCTTTGTTTCCAGTTGCTTTTAAATCTCTCTCTCTCTCTCTCTCTCTCTCTCTCTCTTTTTCTCTCTCTCTTCTGTCTCTTGTCCTGCACTTTTGGTATAAGATCTCTAAATCTGAATTTATACTTGTTAGGACTTTTTTTCATCTTGAATATGAAAAGCCATGTTTGTACCAACTCTATAAAACTCTCAGTGATCTCTTCAAATGTCCTCTCTCCTTTACTCTTTTTATTGTATTTTTCTGCAACATCTATTTGATATGTTGTATCTTCTCATTCTTTCTATTTTCAGTGTCTCTTAACCCATCTTATTTTTTTTAATTTATAGAAGTTCTATGTACTTCTAAAAAAATCTGCCTGTTTTTATGTTTATGGTTTTTATTTTATGTTTTTTTCAGAGTATTCTGTTATCTGAAATTATTGGTGTTCTAATCCTCCTGAATGTTGTGTTTTCTGTCTCTAGCTCATGATGGATTATTACCTTGTTTATTTTTATAATTTATTTTTGCTTGTTTTTAGCAGAACTTACTTCTTCTGTAGAATTCATGTGAGTCTTAGGTTTTAAGAGTATGCCTTTGAAGGAATTTTGCATGCATGCTTCTCTTGGACTCAGGCTTCTATATCTAGAACCCAAACTTGCACATTCCCAAAGTATAATTAGTCAAAATTCACTTTCCTTGTAGTCTTCCTATGCTAGCAGGTGGATGGATATGGGACATATTTTCTCTGAAATGAAAAGGAAGCTTTCAGGAATTCTGGCTCTTACACAGGAGTCTCAGTTCCAACTCAAGTCCTCATGACCTATTTCCATGGACATTAAAGCCCAAATCTTGCTCCTGACATGTATCTCTTTCTCTATTCCCATCTAGGTCCACTGTATCATCAGTTTATTTATTTACTACTCTTATTTTTGTAACCTTTTTGATTCAGCTCACTTGTTAATTAAATAAAAAGGATAGACTGAAATGCTAACCATTGTTTGTAGATGTTGCAGTAGAATGTTTTCATGCCATTTTTTGTTCCATGAATGCAATCATTCATTCAACACACATTTATCTACTATCTATCTTCCCCCTGAGGCATTATGTGTTTCGCCCCTCTTGCAAACTTTACCTACCAGATAAGCTTCTGTAGCTTGGATCGCACCAAGTTTTTCTTAGAGCCAGGGTTGTTGGGTCATGCTTGCAATGTATGTGGGGGGAGAGTGGGAATGACATTCACAGGGCTGACAGTGGAGCACTGACATGCATTTTCTTGGTGATTGTAACTCCAGGAAGCACAGAATTTTGACTGGGGGTTGTTTATTTGTGGCACTTGGTGAGGAGAATAGATACCAACTAGCTTTCTCACTTCAAACTTGCTGATAAAGTAGGAGTCTGCTTGGGACCTACCCAAAAGTCCGAAACAGTGCTGGAAAGAAACTGTCTGACAAAGAAGCACGCAGCATCGAAGATCTCACGGTGATGATAAGTCAGGAGCACACTCCTTGGGGGTAATCCTTGAATGTTCCAAACCAAAAGGAGAAGTTAAGATGTCACAGAAGAGAGCAAAATGTGTAGGTTTCAGAGAATACCTATAGAAGATAATGGGCTGACAGGGAGGACATGGACAGCAGAGGACAACAGACTGGATTAGAAGTATGTTACATCATGGGCAATGCAGGCGGCTCCAGAAACAAAGCCCTAGAATGTTAGATAGCGCTCAGGAAAACATCTCTCTTGTTCATCTCCCAATGTCAGCTATCATTAAATGCGCCTTGTCATGCTAGCCAGAGCCTCTTAAACAGAAAGCCATTGACAAGAGCATAATGACAGTAAGGGCCAGAATATGAAATGTCTAAGGAAATGTCTAAGGCGAGGGAAATCCAGAATCACTAAAATCCCAAGAAGACCCACAGCAGTGTGGCTGCCCACGAGCTTCAGCCCTGCACCGGTAGGGCTCTACCAGAGCAGGTGAACAACAGCAAGCGCTGAGGTAGACAAAAGCTAGAGAAGTCAGAAGAGGTGGGAAAACAAGTGGAAAACTAACAAATTTTCAATGTATGTGAGGACATCTGCTTTCTCATTTCTCTTCCTTGAATTCAATAATATTAGCTTTTGGTGAGACTTACAGCAAAATAGCTAAAAATTAGAAATAGTGATCTAAAATAATCAAATGTTCTCTCTACAGTACTTTTCCACGGCACTTCTTTCATTTCCCTTCCCTCCTCCACCTTCCCTGCCTCCCTCTCTGCCTTTGTCTTGCAATGCATTTCTGGTCCCCACTCCCTGATTCCTTCCTTTCTCCTTTCTGCTCTGGAATTTCAGCAACCTCTTCTTGAGGACCTACAGAAGGAGGATTTCCCTGGGGGAAAACACACTCAATTTGGCAGTTGAAGTATCTTTTTTTCCCCCTAAAAATAAGAATATGAGTTGTTTCCAGTCTTTTAGGCCTCTGCAATCAGTAGCAGCTGTGGTTTTTCAAAATCCTTCAGACTGAGATACCCCTCTGACAAATGTTCCCAGACACCAATAGATTCCTTTCCACAAGTCCGCCGCTTTTCTGTAAACTCATGAATAACTCAGTCAAGGCTCTTTCAAATATATCTGTGCTAACAGCAAAACTCTAAATGGAGCTTAGCTTCCTTGGAAGACAATATTGAGTACCAGGAGTTTGGACATAATGAATGCAATTGTTTCTTGATGCGTACGGATGTGACAGTTTTATCATTTTGACGGTTGTTTGTACCTGCAGTTTTTATTGCCTGTTTTTGACAACTCATTTTTCTCAGCTCGAACCTACCAGGTGATTGCTATAAATCCCAGCCCGAAGATAAATAATCTCATGAAGTTCTACAAGAATCTGATGGTTCTGAGTGTTTTCCTCCAGGGCCGTAAGTTAAGGAATTCCACATCATCATTTTTAGAAACCGAGTACCACCTCGATGCTTCTCTCATTTTGTGTGCCTCAGGTTATAAAAAAGAATGAGCCTTGGTCTCGCTTTCTGATCTTTATTTACAGGTGCTTCGATTTAGCAGCTCTGAATTCCTTGTTCCGGAGGCTTAGATTGTTACTGTCTTTGATTTTTATATTTAAGTCACACTGAGGACTTTTTCTCCTTTAACTTTTCTTAAAACTCATCTGGTTTTTGTCTAGGAGAACGTGTCAAAATCTTACCCTCATTTATAATTGTACAGAATGAGAAAATACCCTGAGGCCAAAAGTCCTGGGTTGCGGTCCGCCATCCGTTGCTGCTACTCAGTAACTTCTTTGGACCTCAGTTCCTTCATCTGTGAAACTGAAATAAAAACAGCCTCCTTGTGGGCACTTCTGAGAAATAAATGATGCAATGAACCTGAAAGTCCTTGCCAAGTAATATGTCTAATAAATATTAACAAAAAAATAAATTAAAATAATAGCTCTTACCCAACAGAAAAGATAAAAATGAAAACAACAAATGAAACAAACCAAACACACACACACACATACACACCCCCACCCCCAAATCCTGATACTTAGAGAGGGACAACAGCAATTTGATCCCCAGATATACAGTACTGCTAGGTTTACAGGAACAATCTTTTTAGACTACATATAGAGGTGTTATTGGATAAGATTTCAAACAAAGCAATGAAAAATTTGTGGGTCTTCTAAACTGCAATGCCAAATGCAAATTGTAAAGTACTTTCCCATTTTTTAATTACTTAATCCTCATTTTGACTAGTGCTTGTAATACTGGAGCAAAAGGACAGTACCAGTAGTTAGGTATCTATTCTTCATAGTATCAAAATACCAGTGTTTTTTGATACTATGAGGTGTGGTTGCCATTACCCTTTATCCTTACCCTCAGATGCTCTTCCAGCCGAGTGAAGGTTCCTCAGTTCTTCAGCATTGAGCCTCTCCAAATGGAATGTTTTAGGATCAAGATCCAGGTTAAAAAAATCGTCGGTGTTGGGGGTGAAGGGAAATTAGAACTAAGAAAGTGGATCTGGCCCTGGCGGACAAAGGATCAGGAGAGCAGGCAGCAAAGCCCTGAGGGAAATCAGGTGGTTGGACTCTAAGGGAGGACTGGGAACTGGGCCTGGGGACCTTCCAGTCCCTTGTTTTTATAATTCTCCTACTAGACCTTCCTGTTTTCCAAAAATGGTAATGTCACAACTATAAAATGTCAGAGAAGGATTCGGAATAGGCAGGGATGGGGTCAGAAAGAGAGCACCGTTGCACCTGCCAACATTGTAATGAAACACGTAGCTCCTTATACACATCTCGAGCTGTAAGTTATTCAGACTTCACGTTTTTTTTAAAATCCCAAAATAATAGTATTGTACCATTAAATACACCATATTTGACATTTTCTTGGTATTCTGTTATATAATTGGAGTACTGAAAAACATCAATAGATAACATTGACCCTGGGCCATAGGAATTTGTCTTTGCTTTGAAATTTCAGATGAAGAAACTGAGGTACAGAAAAGTTGTGCTTACTCAAGGCCACAAAACCAGTAGGTGATAAAGTTGGGATTTTAATTTAACATAAATTCAAATCTTAGGCACCTTCCATTGCACACGATTAGGCCTAGTGACTGTCCCACAGACCCAGTGAAGGAGTGCACTTTCTCCAGTGGAGGAGTGACACAGAGTACGGAAGTCCTTTTGATATGTTCAGAGGTCAAAATTTAGCATATAGATATGTTGAAATATGGCTGTTCCTTTCTACAGTCTGTCACTATTGGAGACTTAGTTTTACTATTGTTATTCTATTATAGTTGTCCCAGTCTTTTCCCCCTTTGCCCTCCTCCACCCAGGCCACTCCTGCTCCCATAATCAATCCCCACACTTCTGTCCTTGCCTATAGGTCATTCATACATGTAATCCAGGTAAATCTCAATTATCTGGAACTTTTATGGGAAATAGAGAATTTTGTTTGATGGAGGTTTAAGTTAGCTAATAATAATCAGAAAACCCCTTTGACTTCAGTAATTGTTATTGAATAATATTCTTTTAAAAACATTTTAAATGATCTCAAGTATACCCTATATGATAGAAAATAATACAATCACTCAAGTACTTACAACCTAGCTATATGAAATCTTAAAATTTTGACATTATTTGGTTCAGATTTAAAATAAATAACAATAAAACATAACTGATATAGTTGAGGTTCCCATGTACCCTCCCCTAAAGGATCCCACTTTCCCCTCTACCTGTCCCGATGTAAACCCTAAACCTGAATTTGGTACACATACTCTTCTAAGGTTTGAACAGTTTTCTAATACGTGTTAGTTCATCTTGTGCCTTAGTAAGTTTAAACTGCTGAGTGATCAGATATCTTTTTTTAATATTAAGGTATTTTAACATGGGTTGTGCTTACATGCTACTAAAGCTATAGAGATGTAGGAGATCGGACCAAATACATATATCGACCAAGGCTATAGCTGGTAAATTGGCATTTTAAAATAATCCCAGCTAAGATGGACTCTGACAGTCAGTATGGGATAGGTTTTGCTACAATAACAGTACCTAAACCTCAATGGCTTACCACAACACAAGATAATTGCTGACACTGCAAGTCCTGTGCTGGTTGGTAGGAGGTCTCTGCCCATCACAATCACTCAGGGACCCACCCTGTTGGAGGCTGCATCTCAATGTGTTTCCGTCTTCACTTTGGTAAAGAGAAGCAAACGGGGAAACTTACAACACAGGCTTTTAGAGCTTCATCTATAACTGATATAGGTCCCTCATGTACACAGTGCATTAACCAAAGCAACCAAAATATGGTCATGCCCAAGTTCTAAGGGAGTAAGGAAGTACATCCTATAAAGTACCTAAGGAATATTGCCCTCTTGATTTTTCTCTTCCCATTAAAAATTAAGTCCTAAATCATCCAGATAATGACAGGTTTTACTTGGTTATGTTCTAACTAATTGTGACATTTGTTACTATGATTTTGTTAAATGATTTCTTAAAATCATTTAAGAGGGGTTTCCTGTCACTGGAGGGTTCAAGCAGAGACCAGTTTGCCACGTGGTAGGAAGCTGAAAAGAGACCTGAGCACTGCATGAGTGACTAGATTAAGAGACCATTAACATTCCCTTCTGACTCTGATACCTGTATTAGCAAGACCATCGAAAAATGGCAGCCTTAGTGAGAACTATCCACACCCAAGTGGCATGCCCCACGCTCTACCCTGGAATGCTGTCCTCAATCCACCATCTACTCTCTGTAGTTTTCCAGACCACTTTGTCCCCATGTTATACACCCTATACTAATGTTCTCCCTATCAGTTTCCCTGAGAATTAACTCACCACCTTAAACCAAGCATTCTGCAGAATGTGGAGTGGATGCAACAACACTATGATCATCATAGAACTTTACATACTTCCTCTGTGAGGCATGAGTCCAGGCGATCGTGCCACATCAATGACAGGCTCTGTCTGGACTGGACATGTTCTATTTTTCAAGAGCTGTAAAATATAGCATCTTATCCTGCTGCAGTATATCATTTTGCACAGCCTGCAGGTGAATTTATTCTTTCTGATGCATTTTTGTTGCATAAAATTTATGCTTTAAATATAATATGAACCCGTCTACGTAGTCATTGATTTGGGAAGCCAACCAAGCTCTTTTATTTTTCTTGAGTCTTAATTCCAAGATTACACAAAACCTAATATCTAAGTCCATGCAAAGTTATGATTGTTTATTCTAAAAAAAAGAAACTAAAACATTCTAATCTATCTCACAGCACATAAAAATATAATTTATAGGAATGCGCACTTATAGAAGAGGAAGTATAAACATAGCAATCTGTAGGAAGAGTGGCTTGGGACTGTGTACCAAAACCTTCAAGGCTTTGTATTTCCCTTTGGACCCCCAAAGCACACTCTTACTCTACAGAAATAATCAGGGATGCGAAAGGCTTTGCTGCAGGGTAATTTATCATAAAATCATTAATGATGATAAAGAGCCCCTAATGTTCAATTACGGGGGAGGGGGTTAAAAACTGTTTTTCATTCAAAAAGTGGAATATTATGCTTCCATAAAAATGATACTATAGAAAAATATTTAATTCCATGAGGAAATACTCAAATTGGATAGTTCTGGGGAGAGGGAATAGGCCCAGAGCAGTCCATGGCCTGAGCTTCCCCAGGCTGTGAATACGGCCAGCGGAGACACCAGCAAGACCCGAAATCTCACTGGCTGCTGCCTACGCAGCAGCCCTGCGGCCTTCCCCAGTTAAGCCTGGATTGTCACCGTGCTCAGGAAGCCGACTCTTGGCTCTTGTTACCCATAGAATTAAAGAATTTTCTTCATTGTCTCCATCCATGCACGTTCATTCTCTCTCTTGCATTGTTCGTAAGGGAATGCTAACACCTGAGCCCCTGGGACTTTCTCTGCACAGCGGGTGGGAAGAAACCTGCTCCTGAGCTCCATGTCTCACTTCGTCACCTGACCAACAGCGGGGTACTGCTCTGTCTTGTTTTTGTCTGCAGCCTTTCCGTTCATAGAACTTAGACATGCGTACACACGGAAGGACCAGTCCCTAAGGTGCACGTACTTTGTCTCCCCTACCTTTATTTTGCCCCTCCCCCTTTCTCCATGCAGAGTAAGTCATGGGAAATGTCTTTGTGGACCTTCAGACTCACTAACTTCTCAGACATGTCAGGTGTGCTGGGGTCATGGCTGTAGATATGGCAGCCTCCAAGCCAGACAACCTTGTTGTTCAAGTTCTCTAGCACAGACATCAAAGAAGATGCCTTTTTGGAAATATGCATTTGTGCCTATGCAACCATATACCTAGAAAGAAAACGTAGGTGCAAAAGTCAGTATATATCTCAGGGTGTTGAGATTAAATGTATATTGTTTGCATGGAACTGGATTAATATTTCCATCAGAAAAATATTAAAATCCTTTTAAGATTACACTAAAATATTGATGCCTAGTATGAAATACAGAATTCATTATACTAAGGTAGAAACACTGCTTACTTCTTCCATAATTTGAAAACTCATTATATTCACACACACAAAAAATCCCAAAGTCTCGCTTTATTCTTAGAGTAGGATTAATGAAGACAATAGTGAAATTTGTTCTTTAGATTATTTTTACAGTGCATAGTATGTGGTCGTCACCAACACCAAGCCTTAGGGGGTATTACTCTAAGTAATTATAATCATGCTTTAATTGTCAGTCTTGTTTAGGGAAATATATTTGGGAAAATGTGTTTAAGTTCTATGAATTTCTTTTCTCTGGTTATAGGTTGATATATTAAATTGTTCATTATAGCGCTGGCTGGGTGGCTCAGTTTACTGGAACATTGTCCTCGTACACCAGAAAGGTTGCAGGTTCATTTCCCAGTCAAGGCACATACCTAGGTTGTGGGTTCAATTCCCAGTTGGGGTGCATACGAGAGGCAACCAATTGATGTTTCTCTCTCACATCGATGTTTCTCTGTCTTTCTCCCTCTCTCTCTTTCTAAAATCAATAAATATATTCTCGGGTGAGGATTTTTAAAAAATTCTTTATTATATAAAAGAATGATCTTATTTTCAGTTTTATGACTGTCTTTTCTATACATATTTCTGGAACTGCCTTTTTCTACGCAGCTGGCAGCCGTGGCTTTAGTACCCGCCTGTGGTTCTCAGTCTCCCGGGTGCATGTTATATCGGCAGAGTAAAATATCTATGGTCCACTCCTACTCCCACACAGTTGCCATCACCAGAAACATTTCTCCCCACAGTTAATGATAAAAGCATAGACTCTTAGTGCTAAACAGGACCTTAGATCACTTATGCAAGTGCCTCTTCTTTCAGATAACCGAGAATCAGAGAGGTTAAGTAACTTGTCTAAGATCACACTGCTGGTTATTAACTGTGTTGGCAACCAAACCTGTAACTCTTAACCCTGTAGTAATCAGTAGCAAATTAAAATAGTTATTCATAGCCAAATAACTTCAAAAGCAGAATAATAAAAATTACTTCAAAACATTTGCAGCCAGAACAATTACATAATGTACAATATATTTTCATATATTTAACATGGTATGAAGAGGAGTCTTCACGAGTAGGAGGGCCCAGAGCCTACACAGATCCTGTCACAGCTCTGACTCACCTTCCCAAAGGCGCAGGGAAGCCTCACAAAGGAAGCTGCATTTAGACAATACCTGAAGACTAGAGAGATGCTCCTCAAGTGAAGGAGAGGCTCCTGGGGGGACTGCTCCAGGAGTGCGGGACAGCTTGGCATGGACCAAGACCCAAGAAGTTACTGCGAACTCAAATTGCTGTAAGAGTTTTAACAAGGCTGGAGCTTAGAGGATAAGACAGGGAGCAGCGACAGCAGAGAGCAGTGAGGCAGACGGGGGCCAGATCATGAAGGACTTTGCAGGCCGTATTAAGCAATTTATCCTAAGGGCTTTGGGAAGCTAGAACACTCCTGGGAGTTTTAAGTTCGGACCTCACTGCTGATAAGAAATGGCAAAGAGAAGTGGTGATGGGAACCTGGAGCCAAAGGGAAAAGACAGGAGCTCAGATTTTTACTACTTATAGATACAATCTCTCCCCAGACTGAAGAATATCCTTCCTAGAAGGGAACATGCTGATTACCCTAGGGCCCCCATTGCCAGCTTTCCCTAATACGTAGTAGACAGATGAGAGAATGTGGAATGTGCAAGGCACCTGCATTATCACCAAACTCGTGAGCATAGCAAATTGCCTTTCGAACTACCATTTTACCCTTTCCCATTGCTCTGAAAACTTTGGAAAACTCAATCTCAAAAGCTGGGCTAGATTCGGTAACATCACAAAACTGTACTGGCTTATGTGCTGGCTCCCTGGAGCAGCAGCTTGTATATATTTCCCCCCTAGGATTTCTGACCAGTATATATATGTAGATACAATGGCTTCATTTTCTGCCCCAGTGTCAACTCTTCTCTCCAATTTTCCCCTTAAGTTTACATTTAATCATCACACCATGTGTTGGGAAAGTATGGTCACTCCAGCATGAGGATGTCTGACCATTTTACCCCTGACTCATGATCAGTTAGATGCATATACATTTAGAGCGATTTTCCAGAATTAGACCTGCAAAGTGCCAGCCCACCCACACACTCACATTATGTTCTCTTTATGAACAACCGCTTATATTTGAAAAATGCCACCTAGGAAAGTAAAGTCCATCAATGTCCAAGTTAGAAGTTTTTGCTTGAGATGTTGTTGAGCCCACATGGGAATGAACCCATGGTCTTTGGTTGCATTAGCACAGAAATTTCACACTGTGGCCCGGAGACCATCTGCTTTGGAACGAATGGGGTGTTTGTTAAACTTTTGATTCTTGAATCCAACCAATGATCTTAAACTGAGGGGGGGGGGGGCGCAGTGCTAAACATAAGCATTTTCCTAAGTTTTTCAGGTCATCCTTATGTTCAGTAAAGTTTGAAAGCTAAGTCAGTCAATAAAGCTCACTGCGGAAGCTCATTGTGGAAGGATGCACCCACCAACAGATGGAGTTTAGCAGATGCTGGCAGTGCCCTCCCCATTTTCCCTTGACTCATCCTAAGGGCACTTGCAAACAGCCCTGGACACACATACAGGTTTCTCTGTCTCTAGAGAAATATACCAGGCCTAACACATTGAGTAGGCAGCGATGGCTAGGGAGTTACCCACAGTTACTCTCAGCCAATGAAAAAGAAGTGATGGCGTAGAAATCATCCAGCTTTCTTGCTCCTCAGTGGAATCCTTCAGGAGGGAATTTGATATCATTTCTGAGGGGCCTCCAGCAAGGCAGAATGTCAGCCGCCCATAGTGATAACCTTGTCATTATTGCACCTTTATTGGCTTTCCTTCCTTCTCCACTCCCTCACATCCTTCCTTGGGCCACTTGACAAATAAACTGTGTGCACCCACATCATTGGCTCAAGGTCCACTTTGGGGGAAACCCAAAATAAGACAGAGGATATATATGGAGTAGAACAACTTTATTTCAACTGAATTAGGGGATAAGATTTGAAGAATAAAGGGCTAAAATCCTTTTAAAAAGAAATTTGATGAAGGAAATTATATTAAATTTGCCAATTAAAATTGAATTAATTTAGGTAATTTTATTTTTCACATGGTCTGTTATCATTTCTGTGTGAGTCTTCTGTGAAATCTAATGCATTTAACATCCTTTCCAAAATATCCTAATCAGTTGTTTAAAATCCTGAAATGTTTCCTTGAGAAAATCTTCAGTGTCTCTGGAGATAAATATTAATGCTGGGTGTACTAAATGGAATTTAGATAACTTGGGAATTCATTTTCTTTTGATAGTAGACAAAAGAATGCTTAGCCAAAAAAAAAAAAAAAAAAAGAAGAAGAAGGCATTTTAAAGATTTATTTTCCCTAAAGCTGTATGTTTTTTTGACCAAGTAAGAATTTCAACTCTATGTTGCTGAAATATAAGTGTCTCTCAGCTGATAATTGTTCAAATTTGTCTCTGGCATCTCCTGAGACAAGAGCCTTTGAAGCTGACATATTGGTGTTCTTTCTTTTCATCCCTGAAGGAAGACAGCATGGTATTTTGGGGAAACTTTGGATTTGAGGGTCTGACAAAATAGCTGTATGAACTTTAGCAAATTACCGAGCATCTCCAAGTTTTAGTTTTCTCATTTATAAAAGAGCAATAATACTACCTGCTTTACGAGGTTGTTTTGAGGATAGAGTTTTTAAGGCCCCAGCGTATTGCAGGTAGATGCTTTCTAATCATTAGCTCACAAGGCAACCAGCTAGAGCTACACACTGCAAAAAATCTAGCATTTTATCAGCTGAAGGATGCCATCGAGTTTTCTTATCATATATGTTTATTCAGCTTGCTCTGTTTTGTCATTTTCATTCAGTAACCTGTCTTGGGCTAAAGGAGAGTTATTTATAGGATTTTTTGTAGCTGATGTCTGTGACCTGCAAATGTCTGGATGACTTTGTCATGGCCTCTAGCTCAAGTGAAAACTCAAATTGCTGATTTGTCAACCTAATAGCACAAAATTGCACTGTTTAATTTGTTTGCTTTCCACAGAAATTAGAATATTTTGACAGAATGGAATGATAGGACATATAGTTTTCACACTCTTCAAACACAAGATGCAAAATAACCAACTAAACGTATCCAACTAGCTTGGGGGGTTCTGTGTCATTCTTGTCACTGAAAGACAATCTTGGGTTGTATGAAATTTTTTCAGTTTGGATTGATCATTCAAACTTGCACCGTATTGTATAAGCAGTGACAGATTCTCTGACATATATTTCCAGGTGAAATCAGGACCTTGATTGTTTATTTGATGTGTACAATGTTACTACTTTGCCTGTTTGATTCCTTCCTGCTTGAGAGAATTTCACGCTGGGTTCTTAATGGCAAATTCCACTTTTCATTATGAGACTCCTTCAGGGCTGAAAATATTTTTCCATGAAGCTATCTGTATATTTGTAATCTTCTCCCAATGTATTTTGCCTTATCCTTCCCTGGCCTCGGCCTCTTGGAGACTGGGGTAATATTTTTCTCTTTTTCTTTTTTAATTTTAATTATAATTATTTATTTAATTTTATTTAATGTATTGGGGTGATATTGCTTAATAAAATTGTATAGGTTTCAAGTGCACAATTCTATAATACCTCGTCTGGTATTTGCATTATGTGTTCACCACTCAAAGTCCGATCTTCTTCTGGCACCACCATACGTTTAGTCCCCTTTACCCTTTTCTACCCGCCCGCTACCACCCCTCTCTCTCTCTCAGTAACCACCATACTGTTGTCTGTGTCTATGATTTTTGTGGGTTTATTTATCTTGTTTGTTTGTTTGTTGCTTTCAGTTTTATATCCCACATTTTAGTGAAATCATATGGTTCTTGGCTTTCTGTCCGACTTATTTTGCTTAGCATGATATTCTCAAGATCCATCCATGTTGTCGCAAATGACAGTATTCATCTTTTCTTATGGCCGAGTGGTATTCCATTGCATGTATGTACCACATCTTCTTGATTCAGTAATCTATCAAAGAACACTTCAGCTGTTTCTATGTTTTGGCATAAAGATTTCTGCACTCCTGTGTTCATTGCAGCATTATTCATGGTGGCCAAGCCAATATCTTTTTCTTCTTTGTATCTCTTGATACCTATTATTAAAAAGTGATTTGTGCAGAGCATGTGCTTATTTTACATTGGATTCCTCCAGAAACAGACCCTGAAGCAAATATTTGAGTTCAAGTAATTGATCTGGATGGTCATCCTAGAAGCTACCTGTGGAGAGCAGGGCAATGGAGACAAACGGAGCAAATACAGGAGGCCTGAAAGAGCAGGTTCCCATGTGGAGATCTGGGGCTCAGTGCATGCTGGAGGCTGTGGAAGGCACCTAGATTATGTCTCAGGGCTGTCCCAACTGAGGGGTGAGGAAACTGGAGGGTTTATCATGCGGTAGCTGCACTGTCGTTTGCGGTTTATTGCAAGGGATATCAGTTCCTGGGCACTGCGTGCAGCCAGCACACACCTGCACCTCAGAAGGCTTGCAGGCAGAGAGGTGCCCTTTAAGAAAATAGCAAACACCAAGGGGCTCCCTGCTCTTAATGCTCAATAAAATCCTATTGCACAGAATTGAATGGAATTTGCCAAGAGCTATAAGAAAGGTGAAATCATCCTAAGGTCTGAAATTATTGAATTTTACTCACCTCCTGCAGATACATGTTTACCATAGTGTCAACTTTGTCAGGACTGAGTGACTGGAGGGCAGTGCCATCCCTGAAAGTAGCAGCAGGGCAGTTTTTCTCCTAACACCTTGACACTTTTGGTGTGTCTTCCATACCCCAGCTGTTTCAGATGAAGCAATGAAAGTACTTTTTATGCTTTTTAAAAAATCCTCACTTGAGGATTTGTTTATTGGTTATGGGCTCTCACCGGGGATCAAACCTGCAACCTAAGTATGTACCCTGACTGGGAATCGAACCTGTAGCCTATTGGTGTATGGCATGGTGCTCCAACCAACTGACCCACCCAGCCAGAGACTCTTTATGGTTTTTTTAACCAAGATATGTGGGATCTCAGTAGAGACTCCATGCTTCTTTGGAAACAGCAGCGGGACAGGAGTTAGGGAATACAGGTTTCCATTCTGTCTGGTGTGACCTTGCAGCCATGTGGTCTTGCGGAAATCACTTTGAGCATTCTAGGTCTCATTTTGCCAATCCGTAGAATGTATGGATTGGACACGGAGGTCTTTTTGAGCTTCCAGTATAATTGTCCTATGAAATACGGCAATGGAACTTGTATCTGCTAAGTGGATCAAATAGGGATTGGGAGAAAAAAATATAGGCTTATACATATGTGCAAATATACATATTTATGTTTGTAAGATGTATATGTCTACTTATTGTCTTTTTTTTTTCTTTACTCCCAAAATGAGCAAACATTTTTATGGTATTCAGAATATGTACTTTTTCAAATGATTTCTTTTTCCTTAAAAACAAATGATTTCCTCTCTCATTACAAATGAGATGATTGTATTTTCCATTTAGGATTGTAACAGGGAATTTGAGAAAGAAAGTTATGTCTTTGTTTTTCTTGTGACTAACATGTTTTAGTGGCCCGTGGAGATAAATATCTGTTGAAAATTTGTGTGATTCCCCATGTGATACAAGTTTCTTTGACTTTCTCATTCATCTTCAAAAGCCCAGCCAGGTTAGACTTCTGTGAGAGATCCGCTATCTCTTAATATTAAAACAATTTTTTTAAACCTTGCCTATTTATTCATTTATTTGCAGATTTAGCCTAAGTGTTGGTCTCATACCCTAATAAAAGGTAAGGTTTTTTATCTTATTTGTAATCAAAAGGTAGCGTGAGTGGTGCGTGGGCAACCAGCTCAAACCCCCTGGGGATTTGTAGGGCTCTCCTGGTCTAACCCCACTCTCTCTATGGACTTTATATCACACTATGAATAAGGGAAATCAAGTATTTAAAAATAGGGATGAAAAATCATATCATGATACAATGTCAAGGAGAAGGAAGATTCACATCCTATGCTAGCATGACCTTTACTCATCCTTGGCTCTGACCTACCCGCTGGGTCCTTCAGGGGATTACCCAGGCTTGGCTGATGCCCAGCAGGGATGCAAAGCGTAACTAGCTCTAGTTCTGAGTTCCAGCCAAGTTTATGGGCTCTCCGCGGTTGCTGCCCCAGTGTACTGAGAAAGCCAGGCCACAGCCAGGCCCTTCCACCAGTGCATTGCCGTCGTGTGTGCCTGCTCATCTCCCTGGAGACTAACCCCACCCAGGCTGTATCTTCAGGGCCCTGGAAGTATCAGATGGCTTTCTAAGCTTTTGTAGAGGGGGCTGATATTCTCCTATGGGGCTAGGAGAAACACCGGAGATCCCAACAGACCTTGGAGTCAAATTTGGGTTTGGAACCTTTTAGTTAACTGGGGACATCGAGGTATTAGAACCTGAGCTCACCCCAGTTCCATCTAGTCTAACAAATGTCATAAAGTGGGTAATGTCCCGTTTTACCAGGGTGTCTGAAAGAAGCTTCAGTTCTACCTCTAGAGAAGGGCGGGGTGTATATGTGTGTTGAGGGTGGGAAGAAGTGTGGGCCTTTTTCCACACGCTATAGAACCAGCTCATTCTATAGTTTATTGTGGATTTTATTTTAATAATTACAAGACAGTCTTACCAGCTTTAAGGTACTCATGTCTCCCATAGTTTTATCACCTACACAGTGTTGCTACTATGGTTGCATTTAAATCTCTATTGAAAGAAAGAATGGAGTCATTAATGCTTGCAAAATTCTTAAATATCTTCAAGGGGAGTCATAAGTTCAATGTGTGTTTTTATTTCTTCTTGGAAATTCTCTTTCCCTACGGTCAGGTGCTTAGAGCAGCGATTTTCAACCTTTTCCATCGCATGGCACACATAAGCTAATTACTAAAATTCAGCAGCATACCAAAAATGTATTTTTTGCCAATCTGACAAAAAATAGGTATAATTTTGATTCATTCACACTGGATGGTTATTGCTGTGTTGGCTGTTGTCTTTTTTTTTTTTTTTTTTTTTACAATCTAATGGAAAAGAGGTCAGTGTCTCTGACTAAATAGTCAGGTAGCACATGTTTTAAAAATTCTTGCAGCACACCTGTTGAAAATCATCAAAAATCACTGTCTTAAAGCAGTGGTTCTAACACTTCAGTATGCATGAGAATCACTAGAAAGGTTAGAAATGTAAATTCAGGCTACTAAAAGACTGGATTCAGAGAAGATGGTTGATTAGAAATCTACATTTTAAACTACCCCCACACGATGCTAAATGCAGTTCACAGGGAGATCTTATTTTGAGAAAAACTATTTTAGTGAAGCTCGTATGATAAATGTTTTTGAAAAATCTCCCTTCTAGAAGAGATTTTGTCAATGCCAGAAATTAGGTGTTTCTAAACAGAAGTAAATCATGGATAATTAATGCTTTGTCATCTGTAGCAAAAGAGCCAGAAAGGTATGAGATGCTCACTTGCAGGTTGCAAGATTTCAACTCTGGTCTGTGAATAGATTTACGATTTTTTAAAGGGACAGTACTCACTGCATAGGTATTTCATTGATAAGATGGACGTGAATGGGCTGTCACTGCCTGACTGCAGTGGAGACGAGCAGTGAGTGGCCCTGAAGGGTTATGGTTCCTGCTTGTGCATCTTTAAAAGACACACACATGGAGATTGCCTCTCGAACCTGAGCACCTGTCGGTGGTTGGGAATGCCGTGGTAGTGGTGGTGGTGGTCTCTCCCCTCCCCTGTGATAGTTTTCTTTGCCAGCGTGCATTTTAGCTTTGCATTTTAGTCCATTTGTGCTGCACTCTTTGTAAACACTGTCACCCATTCTGGACTCCACAGCTCTTCTTTAATCTTTGTATCTCAACCTTCATTTGTCCCAAATAACAAACGATCTCTCTACTGGGAGATTTGCTTAGTCTCAGCAAATGTGTCTGTTATTAGTTTGGATTACTTTTGCCAAATCACTGAATATAATAATATCCGTGGGGTAGAATAAATTAATACATTTGTAAAGGTAATTTCATTAAGTATTTTTTCCACAGAAGTGAGAAAAAGGATATAGAAAATTTCTAATGAATCTTTTGGAGTGGTTTTCTAAAAGACCCATACAGATTCTAATTAGTGGTAAACTGTAATTTGGTACTTTCCCCCTTTACAATGATAGACCTCTCTGGCCACTGCCACCCTCTCTGGTGGTTCCCTTTGGGCTAGGCTGAAAAAAAAAAAAAAGAAAAAGAAAAAGAAACATCCAACGTGGGTGTGCTCTCTTGGTGCCTTTGTTTCTTCATTCACTCACTAACAATCATTTATTGAGCATGCCTGTGAGAGCCTTGGGCAAGGAAAGAGATAGCTCAAAGACTATAAATAAAGTGAAAGAATTAGACCTGTGGTCCTCAGAGGGTAGTTTCCAACCTGTAGCATCAGCATGATGTTGGAGCTTGTCAGAAATGCAAATGCACAACTTCCACCCCAGATACAGTGCATCAGAAAGTCTCAGGGTGGGCCCCATAATTCTCTTTTAACAGGCCCTCCAGGCAGTGCTGACATCCATAAAAGTTTGAGAGCTGGAGTGTTCTGTGTTCCCTGTACAGCAACGCTGCTCTGAGTTTCCTCACAAAGCTTTCTCTGAAACTAAACAAATAAGCTAGGGGATAAAGCCTACAGTATTCAAAGAGGCAGCCTTTTTTTCTTACATAAGTTCTTCCCTCTAGGAGAGATGTAGGTTGTGTGGGTATTGCAGTTATAGACAGGACCAACCTCTAAGATACCGTATTTTGCCATGTATAATGTACACCCACATTTTTGGCCCAAACTTCCAGAAAAAAAACAAACACTTTCATTTAAATTTTTTCACTCAATTATTTATTTATCTATATTTAGATAGTTGGGTTTTTGTATTATAAAGGAATTTTAACATTTATTTTTGAACATATTATGGTTCAAGGAATTTTATGTAACAATAACCACACACAAAAACAGATACAAGGTATTTCAGGTACTACCCATGTATAATGCTCATCCTTATTTTTTCCTCAAAAATTTGGGCAAAAAGTGAGCATTACACATGGCCAAATATGGTAATCATGGATTGGATGAAACATTTGCTTCTGATCTGTCGTCCTGTTGGGAGTCGTTTCTCAGACTTCCTGGGCGTGTTTAGCCCACTACCTCCACAGCCCAATAATCTGTGCTCCTTCCTTTTACACAATCTCCTGTCCATTGTCCTGATCAGAAAGATAGGATTGATCAGTTCTCACAGTGATGAACGTATGTTTAGTCCAAACCATGGAGATACATAGGGTAAAACTGGCAACACACTGTGAGCAATTGACAGTGCAATTTTCTCGCTAGCCAAAGTGTTTGATTTCCACATTGAGTGAATGTAAAGAAATCTAACCTTGCCAGATTTGCCCATTTTTCAGCTACTGAGAGAGCCTCTTGAAGGAATTTCTGCAAATGTGGGTTATTTTAGCAGTGAGAACTTTTAAAAATAGCACATCAGCTATCCTCTGGATCACATCCTTACTGATCTAATCATTTGCTCTATCTTCAAGATTAACACTGATTCCTGCAGACAGTTTGATTGTGCAGTGATTATTAATGCAGGTATGAGCCCAGGAATAATGGAGCCTTAGATGTGAAGAATTGAGTGGTACCTCTTGGAAATATATGAATTAGCTTCATAACCACTTAAGCTTCCTTCAAATGTAGAATTATTATCAGAATTATAAAACCAAGTGGTATGTATATTCAGTAGGTCCTGACAATTGCTCTAGGTTGTGATCATCACCCATACTTTGCTAACACCACCACCAATGAACTGTTAGTGCTGCAATCAAATGTACAAGGGCATTCCACCACCGGCCAAAACATCGCTGCCTTTGAGGTAGAAGCTGTATGCACCTCACAAGCTACTAATGTAACCCATGGTGCTGCTTCAGAGCACTGCGGGGATGGTGTGGGAGACGGTAAGGGCATGTGTAGACAATGAAAACAAGCAGCTCTGAGGCCCCTGGATCCTTAATTCAGGGGACACAGGAGTTCCCTGGGCTCCGCGGGGCTTGTGTGGGAAATAAGCAGTGCTTAGGAACAGACAAGAAAGATGAGCTGGTGCACCCCGTTCCCACCCCATGCCCACCCCACTCTCTGGAGCCTTCTGCGGGGTTTACTTGACTTGCCTTCTTTCTTCTTGTTACTTATAATAGTCTTGAGTATAAGAGCATTCACAGTCTCTCATCAATTTTTTCCTCAAACCTGACAGGGTATCCTATGAATATGATGAAATTCACACAGTTCTGTTGGTAAATTTTGTTTGTAAAAGTAAAAAGGCATTTAAATCCCAAAACTTGGAAGAATGCAATTTTCCTTTTTGTTTATCTTTACCATGGAAAGTAAGCATCCTTTCATTTTTTCCTCTTAATTAATTTTAATTTTATTTGCTGTGATTGTAATTAAGGTATTATGAGCCCCTGGTTAATTTCAGAATTGCTGCTGAAAAGAATTATCAAAAATGACTGGACTGGAGATTTCACAGGGGTCGGCCAGCCAGTCAGAAATAAACTTCATTGAGACAGACGGAGAAGAGCAGCCCTGACTCCCAGGCGCTGGCTTTGTGCTGCCAGCGAGGCCTTGGTGTCCTGTTGAACAGAGACAATTTCGCAGGACATCAACATCAGACAGGGCCATCCTGTGACTATAATGGATCAAACAAAAACAAGACCACCCTGAATTCACATCTGAACAGACGAAACAGGAACATCGTCCAGGCCACAAAACACCAACACCCTCCTGGCTGAGCTCATAGGAGTGACTACTGTTTCTTCACCAATTAAAGATTTAGTTAACCTCCCTCTACTCTCCCTGCCCTTAGGTAAGACTTATTCAGATAAGCATAAATTTGTTCCTGCTTTCCAAAAGTACCCAATCTAGAAAGAAGCCTGCTTCTTTGGACCTTCTCCAAATCACTAAGCCAATTCCCCAGTCCTGTAAGTCCTTCCTGACACCCTCTTACTGAGATACCCCACGGTTGCCCATGGCGTGCATTCTCCCTCTCTGGGATGAGTCACAGACACAACCTGTTCAACCACAAGTGTGTTCCTGGTGGCCTTTGGCTAGAGAGTATTCTGTAAGTGCATTTACTACTTGGTTATGTCCATTCTGGACAAGAAAATTTGAATTGCACTAGTTATGCCCACCTCCTTAACTCTGGGCATGTTTTCCTAATGTACCAGCTCTGTCCCTCTCTGACTTCAATTCTTCGGGGAGATTTGTTCTTAATGCATTTATATGCTGAAAAGAGCTTAGTCCTTTGGAAAGAAAGAGTCACCTTAGAATGCAAACTGAAACTGTATGAGTTAGAGTTCTCTAAAGAAACAGAACCAACAGGATGGGTGGATGGGTGAGGTATATGTTATATACCTTAAATATCTAATATATAACTGTGTGTCAGGAACTGTGCTAAGTGTTTAACATGAATTAATTTGTTTAAATCCATAAAGCCTGTGATAAGCCTGTAAGGTAGATATTATTACCCTTATATTACAGATGAGGAAACTGGAACACAGAGGGGTAAATTAACTTGCCCAAGATTACACAGCTAGGGTTCAAATTCAAGTTGTCTAACCCACATCCCTTGTTCTTAAGCTTTACATTCTACTGCCTTTGAGATACTTCCTCTATTTTGTAGAATCTAAATGTAGTAATTTAGAATGCCAACTCCACCCAGAGTAACATACATAATTGTAGAAGAGCATAATAATAGTTATTTTAATGTTTGTGTATTTTATTTTAGGAGAAATGTCATTACCAATGTCATTCTTCTCAATTATAATAGCCCATGAGTCCAATGATTAAACTCTTAAGAGAGCCATATATTATTATCAATATAGAACTATATAGATTTCAGACAGTAAAAGTAAATATCCTCAAAAGTAGATTCCTCAGAGTTACTAAGGATCCTTTAAATTACAAATATGTAGGAATCTGTCTTTGAATATGAGAGACAGACATGTAGCAGAGGAGTGGGGGACATGTACATATAACATAAGAATTGAGTACAAGTCTGTTATGGTGGTGTCATAGCACCATAACATGGTGAGTATTTCCCAGGTAGTTTTCTTCCTCATCAATAATAGCTTGTTGGGTATTTATGCCTGATGATGTTCTTTGATTTGTCTTAGGGTGTTTTACTAGTCTTTTAACCAATCATTATTCTCAGCCTTCTGTGTTCTCAGTCCATCCTAGTGACAGTGGGTTTTAGTACTCTCATGGTCTACCTGATCACTCCTTTAATGCTAACCTACCATTTCTTCTATAGAATTTTCAGAATTTTTACAATTGTTTAGTCATTTTATACCTCTGCAAATCTTTAAAGCTTTTCTAATGTTAGTTAATAAACCCAGAGCTTCTTTAACATTCACAAATGCATAAAATATTTTGCATAAAAAAGCACTCAGAAATATATATAATCCTTACAAATACTTTTAATAAGCACTATGTTAAATCCAAAATAATGTATATGTAAACATTATATACACTCTATACTTCTAAGGTTAATATTAAAGTAGTAAATGTGCAGAAACATATGAAATTTATAAACAGACATTACCTTCCTGTCTTTTATCAATGTCAACCTTATAAATTAAAAGTTGTGGTTTATACATGATTATAATATGCTTTCCAGTCCATTATCTGGAACACTCATGGGAAAACCTATGACCACCTGCACCTTGGGGAAATATATCTTAGCATTTTGCATAAGGAATGTTCATTATCATTTTCTACCTAATATCATTTAGGTTGCAATTCATTTTCATATTCCTTCTGTAGCTCATTATTGCTAATAATAGTCTAAGTTTAATGCTCTGTATCTAAGAAGACAAACCCACGTGAAAAAGCAAAGGGAAAGTTAGTTTAGTCATAAACACTTCAAATGCAAATGTACCATTTTTAATGTTATTCACAGAAGGTTAAATACTGACAGAAGAAAAATGGATGATAATTTGATTTGTAACTTATTTCATGAGTATGGTAGCTCTCGTTCCAAACTTCTATGACTACATATATTCATAGAAAGAATGAGAAATGTGGGTCAGTTTGGAGACCAGTGTTTGTCTGCAGGTTTGGTCTGTGAAGAGAATGTGTAGCTCAGCCACTCTTGACTGCCCTGTGAGGCCTCAGGAGCAATCCGCAAAGAGATGGATGAGGTGACAAAGCAGATCCTGGTCAAGGGGCTTAGGGATTGCTATCACTGAATGACTAGAGATTAGGTCATAAATATTTTTGTTCAAGTCCATTCAAGAATCAATCATGTTATTCTGCAGGGATGCAGGGGAAATTACAATTTGACCTGCTACGGAGGTGCTTTTTGCCCTAATAGCTTCTGATTAGCTTCTCGTACTTCAAGGAGCTTAAGCACATTGTTGCATGTCCTAACCTACCTACCACAACCAGCACTTTGCCATTACGTGTTAATATTTTTAGAGGTCTATTACATGTAGGTATATGTGCATATGTATGTATATACACACATATATATATACACGTATACTTAATGTACAATAAAATAAAAAATAGTAATAACTACATCAAAACAAAGATCTGTAGCTTAAATTTTTCAGAGAACCATTGCAGTTTAATTTTATTTTTAATTGCACTGAATTGTCTTTCCATTACCATTTATCTGCCTGATATCCCCATTTCCCCCACAATCACCACTCTGTTGTCCATGTACGTGAGCCTTTTCTTTTTGCTCAGTCCCTCCACGGCAATGTACCCCCCGCATCCCGCAATAGCCGACCTCCTGCTCTCTGTCTATAAGCCTATCTCTATTTTGCTTGTTTGTTCATTTTGTTCATTAGATTCCACATATGAGTGAAATCATATGGTACTTGTGGCTTATTTCACTTCGCATAATGTTCTCCAGGTCCATCCTTGCTGTCACGAACAATAAATTTTCTTATTTTTTTATGGCCAAGTACTATTCCGTTGTGTAAATGTACCATAGTTGTTTTATCCACTCATCTACTGATGGACACTTGGGCTGCTTCCATATCTTGATGATTGTAAATAATGCTACAATGAACATAAGGATGTTTATGTTCTTTGGAATTAGTGTTTTGGGTTCCTTCAGATATATTCCCAGAAGTGGGATCACTGGGTCAAAAGGCAGATGCATTTTTAATTTTTTGAGGTATCTCTCCACACTGCTTTTCACAGTGGCAGCACCAGTCTGCATTCCCACCAACAGTGCAAAGGGGTTCCCTTTTCTCCACATCCTCGCCAGCACTTGTTATTTGTTGATTTGTTGGTGATGGCCATTCTGACCTCTGTGAGGTGATATCTCATTTGCAGCTTTAATTTATATTTCTGTTATGATTAGTAACCTTAAGCATCTTTCCATAAGTCTAATTGGCCATCTGGATGTTCTCTTTGGAGAAGTGTCTATTTAGGTCCTTTGCCCATTTTTCTAATTGGATTTTTGCTCTTTTGGTGTTGAGCTTATCAGATCTTTATAAATTTTGGGTATTAATCCCTTGTCAGATATATTCTCCCATTCTGTGTGTCGTCTTTTTATTTTGTTGATGGTTCCCTTTGTGTGCAAAAAACTTTTAGTTTGCTGTTGTCCCATTCGTTTATTTTTTCTTTTGTTTCCCTTGCCTGAGGAGATATATGTGATAAAATATTGCCATGAGCAATGTCTGAGATTTTACTACCTATGTTTTCTTCCAGGATTTTTATGGACTTGGGTCTAACATCTAAGTCTTTAATCCATTTTGAATTTATTCTTGTGTGTGTGGTGTAGTAAGGTGGTCTAGTTTCATTTTTTTACACATATCTGTCCAATTTCCCCAACACTGTTTATTGAATAAACTGTCTTTAACTCATAGTACATGCTTGCTTCCTCTGTCAGATATTAATTAACTGTATAGGTGTATAATGTGGGTTTATTTCTGGGCTCTCTATTCTATTCTGTTGATCTATGGCTGTCTTCTTATGCCAGTACCATGCTGTTTTGATTACTGTGGGCTTAGAGTTTCATTTAATATTGGGTAGCATGATTCCTCCAACTTTGTTCTTTCTTAGGATTGCTGTTGCTTTGCAGGACCTTTTGTGGTCCCATATAAAATTTTGAAATACTTGTTCTAGTACTGTGAAATACATCATTGGAATCTTGATGGGATTTGCATTGAATCTATAGATTGCTTTGGGTAGCATGGACATTTCAATGATGTTAATTCTTCCTATCCATAAACATGGTATATACTTCCACTTATTTATATTATATTTTCTTCCATTTCTTTTTTTTTAGTTTTATTTACTTATTTATTTATTTTTAGAGCGAGGGAAAGGGAGAGAGAAAGAGAGGGAGAGAAACATGAATGTGTGGTTGCCTCTCACGTGCCCCCTACTGGGGACCTGGCCTGCAACCCAGGCATGTGTCCTGACTGGGAATCAAACCAGCGACCCTTTCATTAGCAGGCCAGTGCTCAATCTACTGAGCCACCTCAGCCAGAGCTTTTCTTCCATTTCTTTCTTCAGTGTCTTATAATTTTCCAAGCACTCATATTTTACATCCTTGGTTAAGTATATTTGAAGGTATTTCACTTTTATTTTTTTGATTCAATTGTAAATGGTATGGTTTACTCGGTTTCCCTTTCTGATAGTTCGTTATTGGCACATAAAAATGCAACTGATTTCTGGACATTGATTTTGTATCGTGCTACATTGCTACATTCATTTATCAGTTCTAGTAGTTTCTTGCTGGAATCTTTAGGTTTCTCTATGTACATCTGCAAATAAATGCAGTTTTACTTCTTCCTTTCCAATGTGAATGCCTTTTATTTCTTTTTCTTATCTGAATGCTATGGCTAGGACTTCCAGTACTTGTTGAATAAAAAAGGTGAACGTGGACATCCTTGCCTTTTTCCTGGTCTTAAGGGAAGCGCTTGTAGTTTTTGCCCACTGAGGATAATGTTGGCTGTAGGTTTGCCATACATGGCCGTTATTGTGTGAAGGTATGTTCCCTCTATTACCACTTTGCTGAGAGTTTTTATCATAAGTTTGTGCTAGATTTCATCAAATGCTCTTTCTGCATCTATTGATGTAATCATATAATTTTTATCCTTCATTTTGTTTATGTGGTGTATCACATTTATTGATTTGTGAATGTGGTACTGACCTTGCATTCCCTGAATAAATTCCATTGATCATGGTGTATGATCTTTTTGATGCGTTGCTGTATTTGGTTTGCTAATATTATGTTTTGAATGTAATATCTAAGTTCATCAGGGATATTGGCCTATAATTTTCTTTTTTTTGGAGTTTCTTTATCTGGTTTTGGGATCAGCGGGATGCTGGCCTTGAAATGAGTTTGAGTGTCTTTCCTCCTTTTGAAGCTTTTGAAATAGTTTAAGAAGGAGAGGCGCTAGTTCTTCTCTGAATGTTTTGTAATAGCCCCTATGAAGCCGTTCAGTCCAGGGCTTTTGTTTTTTGGAGTTTTTAAATTGCTGCTTCCCTTTTACTGGCTGCAATCTGTCTATTTACATTCTCTGATTTTTCCTGATTTAGTTTTGGAAGATCGTATGTTTCTAGGAATTTATCCATTTCATCTAGGCTGTCCATTTCATTGGCATATAGTTGTTCATAATATTTTCTTAAAATCCTTTGCATTTCATTGGTGTCAGAGGTTATTTCTTCTCTTTCATTTCTGATTTTATTTATTTGGGTTCTCTCTCCTTTTTTATTTTTTGATTTTTTGATGAGTCTGTTTAAAGATTTGTCACTCTTATTTATCTTTTCAAAGAACCATCTCTAGGATTCATTGATCTTTTGCATCATTTTTTAGACTCTATTTTGTTTATTTCTGCTCTGATCTTTATTATTTCATTTCTTCTATGCACATTAGGCTTTGTTTGTTGTTCTTTTTCTAGTTCCTTTAAGTATAAACTCGGATGGTTTATTTGAGCTTTTTCTTGTTTCTTGAGGTAGGCCTTTAATGCTATGAATTCCCAGCTGGGTTATTCTCGGCAACTCTACCTCATGTCCGGGGTGTTGGGTACATGACACTGCATTTACTCTAACCATTTGGTGCCAAAAGCTTCATGAGAAAAGAAACATGTAGTGCATAAACCTGGATGCATTCTGCAACCTCATGATTATCACAGTCTCAAACGGCCTGGTTATGATTTATAGGACTGTCCCACGTTCTTTCTCTGTTACATCTGGGAGTATCTGTTAGACTAAATTAGGAAATGTTCTGTTTCCCCACCAAGCCAGAATTTGCAAACACTCTCGGCACATGCACACACACATAACATAATTACTATAACACAATTTATATATATATATATATATATATATATATATATATATAATTTTGTTTAAAGAGTATAAAATAATATATCACCTAGAGGAAGTCAGTAGCTGGTTAATGAAATTAAGATGTCCTATTCCTCCCAACTCCAAGTTCTCAACATTTTGACTGTACTCCACCTCACAATATTTACAGATGTGGGGAGCACTCCAGAGTTGTGTCATACCCCATACCCACCAGGATGACATTCGTCCTCTTACTGCAGCACTGTCATGATCTCTAGCGAGGCACTCAGGTTTGCACTCCCCAGCACACCAAAATCTTGACATTTTCTCAGCCGACTCTCTTCCCCCTCGTTCATTCTAAAACCCACCAATCCCAGGTAGAACTCCCCCGGCCTCGGCACTGGGCAGGGGGTCCCTCCATTTTTCCTGTTGGTGCCACCATCTCATATACTTGCTCAGTGTGCCATTTTCCTCCTTCCTTTTCCCACATTGTTTTGGCAGAAATAATGCCATTCCAGGCCCAGTTTGAGCGCTCCACGGATACCAGTAGACATGTCTTCTAGATCTGAGAGAGCTGAATTTCTTAATCTCAGCACTGGTGACAGTTTGGACTGGATGGTTTTGGGTGATGGAGGCTGTGCTGTGAGTTGTAAGATGTTTAGGAGCATCCCTGGTCTCCACCCAATAAATGCAAGTAGTGGCTCCCTTCCTGTTGTGACAACCAGAAATGCCCTCAAGTGTTGTCAGATGTCAAATGTCAAATGTCCACTGGGGGTGCAAAATGGTACCAGTTAAGAACCACTTTTCTAGAAGGTACTTCTGTATGACCTCCTGATCACTTTTATGGAAGAAAAAAAAAACCATTTGAATGAGCACAGTGATTTAAACCTATTGTTATTCATCACCTCAAATTTAAAAGATAATCATTATTAAACCCATTTTTCAAGAGAGGTAATTGTTACACAGGTAATAAGTGGTAATACGTGGGTTTGAAACTAGATCTCTCTGGCTACAACTTTCATCATTTTTCTACTGCTTGACAGTGTAAACCAGATTATTACTCAATGATTTATTATGTGTTAGTTTTGGCTGTTATGGCTTGGTAGTTTAAACAATAAACACTTCTCACATTTCTATATTGGGAAGTTCAAGATTAAGATGCTAGCAGATTTGGTATCTGGTGGGGACCCACTTCCTGCATCACAGATTGCTTGCCTTCTTCCTGTGTCCTCACATGGCAGAAAGAGAGAAAGAACTTTCTGGGGTTTCTTTTATAAGGGCACTAATACCATTCATGAGGGTTCCACCCTCATGACCTAACTACCTCCCACAGTCCCCACCTCCTAACACCATCATATTGGGGTTAGAATTTCAATATATGAATTTGGGAAGGACATAAATCTTCAGTTTATAACAGTATACCTATTGCACATGGAGCAGTAAAGTAGCAAAAAAGAACATCAAAGGGCTACATCAGTTCAGCCGTCATTACATTATGAAAGTGTCAATATCTTTTAAGAACGTGTAATTTTCTTAAAATTCTGTCTTCTACCTAAATGAAAAGTAATTTATCTTTGAGTGTGATTAGTTTCACAGGACTTTCCTTTCCCCAAACATATCAGGTCTCTCAGTTGAAGCTTTACAAAACAGATTTCAAACTGATGGGTTCTGATAACTGAAAAGTCCAGATATAGGATGGCTTCAGGTAAGGCTTGATCCAGCAGTTCGAAGACTTTCGCCAAGAACCTTTTCCCCCTCTGTCTTTGAGTTGCCTCTTTAATGTCAGTTTCATCTTCAGATTCACTCTATGGACCAGCAGCTACAGGCTCCTATTAGGGTAATTCAGGCCTCACAGTTTCACACGACACCATCCAAAAAGAAGAGAGAGTCTTTTGTGTTAGCCGCACAAAAGAGTCAACTCCTTTTCCTCTTAAGCCCCAGAAAAATGTTTCATTTGATTCTCATTGAGTCATGTGCCATCCCCAAGCCAACCTTTGCAGCCCGAGGACTGGATGTGTGATTAGCTCTAGGTAATGAAGGTTCCACTCTGGGTTATAGGTAGGGTCAATCTCCTTCAAATTATAGAACCAAAATTGAGAAGAAGTGGCTTCTCTAGGTAAGTTAGGAAGATGATTCCAGAAGATGGGGAATGGGTGATATAGAGGGCCAAATAATATGCCTCTATACTTATTCTCTTAACCTATCTCCTATAGTTGGGCATTTTCATTTTTTAATACCTACCCCCCTCCTTATTCTATCTCAGAGTTTTTACCATAGAATTGTTTTGTTTTGTTTTTTACCTGGCATGTGCAGGAACTACTTAATAAGCACCCAGTGGGTCAGTGTGGTGAACCAGTACCCACAAAGCAGGTTGGAACAGGGCCAAGTTAGGAGATAGCTCACTGCTTTTTGGAAGGCTCTACCAAACAGTCCCCATCATTCAATCAGAGCTTCTCTTGATTATGAAGACTCCAGTGCCCAACTGTCCTCACTGCAAGTAGGATCATCCTTCATTCTTTGAGTCCAAAGGAAAGTGACTTAACCTTTTTGAGTAACTACTGTATACCAAGCAAGCTACATACACCGTATCATGTCTTCTACAACCATTCTGAGCTAGGTATTACTCTCTCACTTTAAAGGTGAGAAAACGGAAGCTCAGAGAGGTGAAGTAGTAGCTTGCCCAAAGTAATACTACTTATAAAAAACAGACCATGGGTTCAAACTGATGTCTTGCACTCCAAAGCCGGTGCTTTTTGTCATCAAACAGGAACCCCCAGAAGAAGATGAAACAACGAATATATATTTACAAAGAATTCATTATTTATCAAGAATATGCTCAACATTATTTGCTTAAGAGTAAACATAAAGCTTTTCCCCTATCCCTCAGGAATAACTGAATGAAAGAGGGAAAGACGAAAAATAAAAAAGATACAAGTCTTGTGTAATGATCTCTTCAGCCCTCCTAGTGGTACACAGAGCACCTAGAAAATCAGCATCAATATGCAAGGACAAGAACACCCGGAGCAACGGGGAAGCATGTTCTTTAGCAGAAGTGCGGTGCTTTAGGCAGCGACACCAAGTCCCCAGAGAAATTAGCGGCAGCTAGGGCAGCCCTGCAGTAACGCGGGAATTGGAGCAGCACTTGAGAAAGAAGGTGAGCCAGCAGAGTGATAATAGTTTTGAAGTATTTCAGCTCTCCCCCCAGATGGGTGTGCCCTGGGGGAACCCCTGTTAGAAAAAGATAGTACAGAAATGCACATACATATGGGTTTTGCTAAAATTCAAACAATGTCATCTGGAATAGGACAAACAGGGAGAATGTTTGCTCATTCCTGGGCTACCTTGGAAAGTCAACATAGCTGTAAAATGTGTGCTTGCTCTTCATCTGATAGGGTGTTATGGGGATTCCTTTCAGCTCTGGCGAGAATAAGGCTTTTGGCTACACCAAAATGCATCAGACAACCCCCTACCCAACTCAATTTCTTTATACCTTATACCTGTCATCCCAAACCCGTGTAAACTTTTCAGGGGTTGTGAGTTAAACTCCGTCTTTTGCCCATGATCCATATTATGTAGAGGGACAGCACAAACATAAGTAGCCGTTTCTCCACTGTATGTCTCAGAGGATGTGGGCAGTGTGTACGATTTGGTTTGTTCTCCAGATAGCCTAGAGCAGGAGCCCTCCAACTGGGTGCTGCAGAGAACAAGGCTTCCGACCGAGCCTCAAAGATCGTGAGGGGTGGGGCCAGGAGGAAGCATGCGCGATTCCTCTCTCCACGCGCCTGCTGGGCATCTTCCCAGCAGTCTGTTTCTAATACTGGAGCTCTGTGGGAGATTGTGTCTGCAAACATTTCCCTACTAACAAAGGTTCAAACCACAGTCCTAGAAGGAAACACCATGTTTCTGCCTCCGAACGGTCTGAGTGATTCTCAGCATGGCAGGTGCTAAAATAATGTGGAAGTCAACAGCTGTAGAGGATGCCAACTTGAGGGGGCAAGTGTCTCCTGCATTTGCACGGCAACATGTTAGTTGGTATATGATAGTGCTGCGCCTGACACCCAGAAGACAGAACTTCTAGAACTTTGTGAAGACCATCTGTCATATCCTGAACCACCCCCCCACCCCCTGCCCAATTGTTAAATCCTTTTACTACTTCACCTACGTCCAGCAAAGACCTATAATGACAAGTTCCAAGGAGAACGTAAGCCTTTGGATTGTCCGTCCCAACTGAGGGGCAGTGAAAGAGAGCTTCAGGCTCTTTTCTCTCTGACCAGCCACCTCCGGTCAGACTTAACGCCTCAGGATGTTAAGAAATGCATTTCACACATGGGTTGGGGAAGTCATGCTGTATTTTGAAGTAGCTGGAGCTCCTCTGAGAAATGATGACATGACAATTCTAGTATAAAATGAAAATCCCAGTTAGTTTAATTCTGTCAATTTAAATAAAATGATATGTAAATAACATGACAAATGTATACCTAATATCTAAGTGTACATAACCAAACCAGTACTTCATCAGTGTAGAACACTAGTCAATTTTGAGATTGTAGTTTTATAAAAATTATCAGCAAATTAGGGAACAAAATGAAACTTCTGTTCAAATTCCTCTCCTGTTTCTATTAATGTGTTGGAACCGGTAGCTTGATATCTGGGTCTAAATCTCCCCCATCTTATAAAGATGGTGTAACAAAGCCTCTCACCTCCCTAGAAGAGCTATTGTGAGGAATAATAAAAGATGTCACTGTGCTTTAGCCTGTGAAAATAGACAGTGTCAGAAGCTGAATAAAGTGCAAAGATTATACAAAGAGAGTTTTCTACTCTCTTTGCTGTTTCTGATGGTTACACACAAACAGCAGTTAAAAATGCTCTGCTAGGAAAATAGGGAGGATTCCAGGGCCACACCCCGGCAGATACGATCCACTATGGAATTTTGAGCATTCATTTCAGGTATGGTGGGGAATGTAATTAAAGCTTTCTTTTAGATGACTGAATTTCTTTTTCCTTCTCACTGGACCCAAAGCTGCTGACATTCAGTCCTCTGTCATTGAGTCCCGAGAGAGTGTTTTTTTTCTTCCTTATAAAGAGGACACCCTGGTGGCACTTTCACTCGGTAGAGAAAATGCGCTGTGGACTCCGTCCTGGTGCCTACAGACACATATCAACACTCTGGAGGTGGTGACCTGTGGGTGTAAAGGACTATTGTTCACATATTGGGCTTGAATGCGTACCTGTTCAGGAACCTGTCGTGTGCAGTCATTTGAAGAATTTTACCAGCAGCTCCTCCTTAAGTGAAAAGAATCATTAAGTCAATTCCTGTAGAGCACATGGCATCTTTCATATTTCTCACGGGTCATTTGTGGAGAGAAATAGTGTCACTGCCCACACTGCAGCATCCCGAAAATAGAAAACGCCGCAGATGTAACAAGGGCCCTGCCTCACCTCGCTGTGCAGGGCTGATCGGCTCTTCTGGTCCCACGCAGCTCACCAAAGCAAGAGCCGGACCAAGACCTTACAAGGATTTACCCACAAACTTCCGAATTTCCAGAACATCACATTCCAGCTTCAAAACCTGCAGCGACCATGAAGAAAGAACATGTAGTGAAGATAGCCAGAAACGAGCAGTAATAGGAGGGCCTACAGCAGTCAGGGGGAGTGACATGCTTCAGTCACACCTATATGTCACCCCCAGCTTGCCTATGTGCTACGTTTGCCTTTAGAGGGTTCCTACACCCCCACTTAACATTACCCACCCCCAACATTCCCTGCACCTGTCTGGCCAAATAATGTAGCTTAAAAGTGTCAAAATTAGAGACAGTATTTGGTGACTATTAAGATGCTTTTGTGAAAATAATAGATCCTCTCCTGTTACACCAAACCAGATACAAATATTGGGGCTCAGAGGACCTTTAGAATCAACCCATTCATATCACTGATTTGGCAGTTGGGGAAACAGAGGCCCAGAGAGATCAAGTCACTTGTCCAGGTTCACACAGTAAGTTTAGTGAGAGAACTAAGACCTGACCTCACATCTCCTGACTCCCAATTCAGTGCTCTTTCTTCAAGACCCAAGAGCCCTTGGCTTCTTTTCAACTTTTACCATCTCAGTCCCTGAGTTTATACCCTGACCTGATGATTCTACTGATTATATTCTCGGCAGGTGTCCTGGTAGTTTTTTTTCTAAAAGTGAATTTTCTGGGAAACATGTTGCTTATGTGGCAGAACAATATAATGAGATTTTAATTTGTATGTGTGTTTATTCCCACCTACCCCCTCCACACACACACACACACACACACACACACACACACACACCCCATTCCATTTCAACACCAAGCAAGTAGCCAGGGGCTCACTGTACTTCTTAAATCACAGGGATATGTGCCAGGAAAAAACAACTCAAGCTACTTAAACTCATTGACTTTTCTTGTCTTTTATCAAAGCTTACACTCAGAGGAGAAGGCTAGTCCCCAAGACAAGAAAAGAGGAACAAATGGGTGGGCCTTTCAATGAATAGGACATATGTCCTGCTGGGTGAGAGAACTGCTGAGTTAGCAAGATCTCAAAGGTGATGACCAAATGGGACACTGAAGGAGGCTGGACCTTAGGCCCTGGGGCGTCCCAGCAGAGATGCCTGTGCCCAAGCTGTGGCATAGAAGCAGCGGAGTCACTGGGACTAGAAAGACCTGCGTGAGCACGACACTGAGGGCTTCAGGGCTGCCCAGCGCAGCGTAGACCAGCACTCCGATGGCCTCTCTGATGCACTCTTGAGGTCCGTAGGAGAATCCCATTAATGACTACAGAATAAATTTCTGTGGCTCATTGTGAAGGTGGTTCAAACTCAGATTTCAATGGGCTTTTTTAAAAAATGGGATTTTTTAAATATCCTTGTTTATAGGCAAGATTTTTACCTATCACATTTATATTAAAATTTTTATCAAAGCATGAGTATTACATTTGCCCAACAACTGGAATCCTCTGTTTTCAGCATACAAAAAGACCCAACTTCAAAATTAATGATTTTCCCCTGAAAGGTTTTTGGTGTGGTGGAGGTTTCGTCTGGTCTGTGAAGCCTTTCCTGACCAGACAGACCTTCTCGGGGCCACCACCGCATATTGTAAATGCATCTGTAATTGCACTTGTCCCTCTGCATTATAATTATTTGTGTATAGGACGAGCTTCCTTGCTAGGCTGCAAGCTCAGTAAACGTAGTGTCTGCCTTATTCTTCAAAGCATCCCCAGGAACCTCACAAACGCGGACATGTAGGTAAAGCAGTAAATCTGTCTTAGGCTGCACTTAGGCTGTGGGTTGTCTATACCTTTTTTCCTCAAAAGAGTTTCAGAACGAATTGGGAATCAGCAGCTCAGGCTACACGTAATTTCATTTTAAGGCTGAAAAAAACGAAACCCGTGCAGTCCCTCTTTGACCCAACGAGAATCGGGCAGCCTGAAGTTATTTAGAAGGTGTGATGTGTCTAGCTTTTCAATTTTGTTGCTCTTGTTGCTTTCAACTCAGGCCAATTCAGCAAACTCAGTGGGAGGGCCTAGTATGTTTGGGGCACTTTGCTCTGTGCTGTGAGCAAGCGTGCACACACACACATGCACACTCACACTCGCATAACCAAGAAGTTCCCAGACTGTTGGAGAGTGTAGGCAAAAGGAATCTAAATGGTGAGAGGAACCATATTGCAAATTCCCTGACCGTCATACCCACTGTAGGACCCTCTTTGAGGACTGACGTAAGCCCAGCTGACTGAAACTCTGGTACGAATGCCAGCCTATGCCAGTCACACGATGGTGGGGTGCAGTCGCACAAAGGCTGGATTCTCAAAAGCAAAGAATTAGGTTCACATCTCTTACTTGGATCTGGAGGTGGATATAACATTTGCCTCAGAAGTTTGGTGAGAATATATCACACCTAAGAATGCAGTAAAAAAAAAGTTAAAATGAAAGACTGTCAAAGAAAGAATAAGTATATAAAATAGATATCAGGGAATTAAGTGGAGAGAATATAAAGAGATAGATTGGGTAAATAAAATATATATAATCAATCAATTTAAACACAAAAGAAGAGAAACCAGAGGTTGAAATTGACACTAAATTTCAGGGAGACTATTAGAGATATGATATACTGGGAAATATAAGATTATTTAAAAACAGAGCTAATTGAGTTCACCATAAATGCTACAGAGGATCTGGGGAAGTTATTATTTAAAAGGGTAAGAAGTCAATTCATTGTAGAGGTAGAAGGTGACTGGACAGGGATGCAGCTAAATTTGGGGGACAGTGAGTTGGCTGGGGAGGAACAATAGGAAGTTAATGGAAATTTGCAGGGAAGAAATACAACATACGAGCTGAGGGAATCAAATGAGGGAAGATCCCCCTCCCCAAGTCACTATATTATTTACTCAGGAATCAATATAAAATGTCTTGAGCTGCAGCACCCTCTCGCCCCCCGGGAGATTCCTGTGACTAAACTGGCCATTTCCGTGACCTGCCCTGTCAAAATCAGCCAGTTCTTAACTCAGAGTGAAAAAATGAGTAGGTCTGCTTCCAGAAGTTTGCCTTGTTTGTTATTAGATCAGAGCATATTGGATCAAAGCCACAATGACACATTAATTCTTTTTCTAATTATAGTTTATATTCAATATTATTCTATATTAGTTTTAGGTATACACATAGTGGTTACACAATCATGTATTAATACTTTACAGCGTGATCCCCACCTCCTCCCTGTTTCAAGTACCGCCTGGCCCCATACACAGTTTTTACAACATTATTGACTATATTACCTATGCTCTAACGTACATCTCTGACTGTTTTGTAACTACCCATCTGTACTTCTTAATCCCTTAACCTTTTTCACACCCAGCGTCCAACCTCCCTCCCGTCAACCATCAGTCTGCTCTCTGTATCTATGAGTCTGTTTTCATTTTGTTTGTGCATTTTGTTCTTTAGATTCCACGTGTAAGTGACATATTAATTCTTAATTAAGTCTTAATTTTTATTGAAATAAAAATAAAGTGTATCTGCAGTCATCCAGTCAAAACAAAATTCAGGGTAAAGCTCAAGTGTTATCTGTTTACTTTCCAGTTCCTCGAATTTGCCACACCCCCAAGATCTTGGAAACAGAAACAAAAGCTAGTTTTTCTAAGTACCTTAAAGCCAATTTGGGGAGCACGAAGTGGCTGTTTTTTGAAAATAGGAGGACCTTTAGAAATTAAAGCTTACTTTCTTTTTCCCGTGTATAAGAACAATGAATATAAAATGCAGAAAAGAAAAAGAAAAATCATCCATTGTTCAATCATTCAAAGAAATCCACTGCTAACAATTTGGTGTAAGCTCTTCTAATACTTTTATGTGTATTTTATTCATAGTTGGGTTCATACTATATTTCCTATATGGCTTTTTTTGACTTAATAAAAAGGGCAATTAAAAATGCCTTTTCAAAGTAAGATGCCAAAATCTAAAGTGCTTGGTATTTGAAAACTTTCATCTCTCAATTTCTGCAACGAGATTTTAACAAACTCTTTAACGGGAAGTAAAGTTCAGCCTCAAAACTGACCATAAACTTAGAGGAACCCTTCAGAGGGTCACAGCCAGCAAAATCAGCCGATTCTGAAGCCTCTCCGATTTTTGTGCCTTGCCAAGCAACTGAAGTGGAGAGGCAGTTTAACTATTGCCTTCTGACTTTAATTAATGTTTAATTCTCAGTAGCAAAAGTACACTTCCTCTTGTAAGTTCTCATTATGTTTCTTTGAGTCAGTTAACACTATGTTTATAAAGATGTGAATATTTTCTCTAATTACTGTGAATCTGGCTACTGCTGTAAAAATCAGCACTCTGTGTCACAGTGTCAGAGATCATTACAGACGCAAACATACTTCTCCCGTCCCTCCCCTGGAAACAGTCCAGTCCTCTCTGGAAATTAAATGCACTAAAAGGTTTAATAAGGGGGAAAAAATCCAGGCATATCATGTCTCATTTTAAGCTGTTCCAAAATAAAACCAGAATGTATTCATCAGGGTGATGAAATGTGTGGTCTGTTTAAATATTAAGGATATGGATGCAGAGTTCTGTTACTTATGATAATTTCATTATTGGAAAGTCCAATTCATTCTGCTGAACAAGAATGCTGAGATGATTTATGCTCTCAGAAGCACACTACCCACTCCTGGTATTTCCTTCCATGTGGAGAAATATCAATGAGGATGTAAACCCCGGCTTCCCTACCCCTTCAGTGCCCCTGCTCTGGGGTGGAGAGTAAGAGTCATCATTGGCAAGTTGGGAAGAAATAGACACACACGGCTCAGTTTCTTGTTCCTTCTCTCCCCACCGGAGCCACATGCTACAGAAAACGTGTTCTAGTCCATTCTTTTTTTGTAGGAAGGTCTGTGGTGTTCCAGCACTGTTTCTGCTTGAGAAGGTAAGGCTACCTAATTCTGTGGCTCAGTATCGGAAGATCCATCTAATCATAGCCTCCAACCCAGCCTTTGGAAGTATCAGGGGACCAGCTCGCTATCTCTTACACCTTCTCTTTCTCCATTGATTCAAAATGCTTGGTGGGTGAAAGGGGTAGTATTTACTGGCATCTTTAAAAATGAACACCATCAAAGACAAATGTTGGTAAATAAAAAAAAAACAAAACAAAAACACCACTCTGTTTTAGGCATGTTTTTAAAGTAGTATTTTCTCTTTAAATTAGTCACTCTCTGTTCTAAATTTTCAGTTTAAATTCTATAATACATTCTGCCTTAGCATTTAATTCTGGATCGATTTCATTAAAAGGAAGGATAGAGAAAAAACCTAGCTGTCCATGGTCAGAATTTTCCTTGGTGGAAGGCTGTTACTCTTCATGCATTGGTGTTTTTTCCCCTGTTGTATTAGGAATTATTCTCCCCGTTTTCCTGAGACGAGGTGAGGTCATGTGACTTGGCCAAGTTCTCACAGCTGGTTAGCAGTGGAGCAGGGAATTGAACTGCCTAGCTCCAAGACCAGAGCTTTCTCTTCAGGAAAACTTTTATTACATCTCTCCCCACAATCTCTACCCTTTCACTGCCAAGGCCATTAGAAGGGGAGGAGGAATAAAGCAGCAAAAAACGGTGCCATGATAAAGAATACTTGTTGGAAGAGGGTAGTGGTTTTCCTAGGAGCCATCTTTAGCCTGAATTTCCCTGACTATACATTGAGTTCTTTTAAGTTTTGGGTTTTCCCAAAACTGAACAGTTTTTCCTGCCACCTAACAGACTAATCCATTTACGTATGAAACAGGGATTTAGCAAAATTTCTCCTATTGCAAGAATTTAATTTTCCCAGGTATTTGAGTGAAGGGGAACCTTGTGGGAGATCACACATTTTTAAAAAATTCTTATTTGAATATTCTCTTGATTGTTTTGGTCTAAACATTCTTTGCAACTGTGAAATAATTCTGATGACTGTTCTTCCAAATTGGTTCCATTGGTTCGAAAATGTCACTACAAAAAGTCAAAGTTTCTTGAGTTTATTACCCAGGGAAATCTGATGAGCCTTGGGGAGGGTGGGAGTTAGACAGCCATATCATGCTTCACACAGAATTAATTCAGAGACACCTACCTGCAGGTGTGGGTGTACGGGATGGGTTTGATGCAGTCTTCCTTTGCGTTGTTCCTACAGATCTCGAATTTTAAGTCCCAGAATTTAACTTCTAAGGTGTATTTTTGAAGACAGAGGGCGAGAAACTTGGGATATTAAAATTTCCTATAAAGTATAATCATTCATAAGTAATTCTATGTGCCATCTGGCATTTATGTCATGGTAGATGTGGGGAAATTTGCATTTATTTTTTATTGGTGTCTAATCTTTCTAGCCATGACCAGTTACAGGGCTCTGCTGTTTGAGAGTGAAGAAATGCAGTTCTTCGTGTCATAAACTGTGCTTTCCAAATCTACATATTCTCCCCCCGCCCCCAATTTCCTTTAATGATTGTGCGCCTTTGCCTGTCTGTACCAGCAGAGGGGAGACAGAACAGACCCGTGTCTGTTGTATGGGAGAAGTGTCCCACACAGAGAGCTGTTGAGTTACACTCTCCCTACAGCTACGTGGGAGCAGTAAGCATCACGGATACTAGTTCACAATGAGGCAGAGTCAGCTGCCTTCTCAATGCCTAGGACTTGGAACTGCTGAATCTGCAGCTGCTGTGATATCTTTTTTTTCTCTTAAAAAAAAAATGTTTTTAAGGCCTCCAGCATCTTTCACTGATTTTGTTCAAATCAAATATGTACATGCAGTACTTTTATTTCCTTAAGTTTCATTTAGAACAGATGATGTTTCTATGCAGATTTTTCTAAGGAAAATAGTTTCCTATTTGCTTTGATTTGTTGATCATTTTACAGAGCCCAGAATTACCAAGAGCACTTATTCTGAGTCAAGTTCTCTGGCTGATAGAACACCGATGCCCCCTGCTGATAAATTTCCTGAAATCTTCCTTCGGAAAATGAGAACATAACCCCCTGTTTTACAACAGACACAGTATTCACCAGCCTTGTCTGAAAAGGACATGTGCTTCTAGGGTCATCTTAGTCTGCTTTATTAGCTTCTCATTAGTGTAATTTTCTCTATTAGTCTTTACTAATACAGCTAGAAGTTATTTCATGCCTGGCTGGCTTCATTATAAAAACAGTTTTAAAGTATCAGCAGGGCTTTATACCTGACAAAATGAGAACCAGAACTAACATTTGTTTCTGGTAATGTAATTTCTGTTACATTATATTTACATTTAATGGGAAAGGTCCCTCAGAATACCTTCCTATTTGTCTTCCTGTTACTTCTGTATTTATAGAATTTCTGTCATAAAGAGATTTTAAAACCCAATGCTCCTGATTTACTCGAATCCCTTCTAACATCAATTCTATCAAGGGATCCCTTGGTTTTCCCTAGAGATAGAGGGCATACCACCTATCTAAGCAACCCATTGTGTCTTTGAATAATTCTGAGAAAAAGTTCATGCAGAATTTTTTTGGTTCAGTTTCCAAATAGTGGGGCAGTTTTGACCCTTTCCTACTATAACAGCTTTTGCAATAACAAATCTAATTCCTCTTAATTCTTCAAATATTTGAAAAGATTATGTTCTTTTGACATTCTTCTCTTTCTCAGGACAAATAATGTCAACTGTCAGAAAAAAAGACAATATTTCTATGAATGTTTAACCAAAGGGACAAAATGTCAATACCAGCAGAATATAAAATTTCTATTTTCAAATGATGTGCTAATTGTTAGTTTCTCTCTATATATATCTCCCCGGTTACTGCAATACACTTTAGAAATGCTCATTTTTGAACTCAGTAAATGAAAGAGGGGACGAATTCCATTTCTATAATAGTGTGGTTTGAATATTCCCAAGAACATCCGATCTCAGGGCTTCATAAACACCTGGAAATTGTTAGATCTTCCTGTTCAGCCCACATATCTTAAGCAAGCAGTGTCAGAAGAAGATTTCTGACAAGATTGGGAAATTAGTGCACTTGGACTGAGATGTTTTAATCAGCAAATGCCTCAGAAAACCAACTGGATCTTTGTGAAATGCTCATCATTCCACTGAGTGCTGCAACTTCTCTTCAGGCAGAAGCAAAATCTAAACTCTTGGTGCTTTCTGTGCAACCCACTCCTCCCCTCCTTTTATTTGCAGTTAATTTTGCTATGTAGGTAGCCAATAACTAAGGCTATGGCCATATTTTACTTCAACTGTAATTAAACAAACAGTGACCTTAAGCTAAGCACGCATAGCCACATGCATATTGCTAGGCTTGTTCTGCCACTAAGTCTTAAAAGTTGCTCTTTGCTATTGTAAGTTTCCTAAAATAATGCAAGGTGGTTTTATTTTTTGAGGGAACAAATTATAACATTTCTTTTTAGAATTTTTAATCGAATTTATTGGGGCAACATTGGTTAATAAAATTATATAGGTTTCAGGTGTATAATTCTATAATTCATCACTGTATATTGTATTGTGTGTTCACCATCCAAAGTCAAGTATCTTTCCAGCACCACTTATCCCCCTCCTTTGCCCTCTTCTACCTGCCCCCACCCCCCTTTCCCTCTTGTAATCACCATATTGTTGCCTGTTTCTCTGAGGGTTTTTTTTGCGTAATCCCTTCAACTTTTTTCACCTAGCTCCCCAGGCTCCCCTCCGTTCTGACAGCTGTCAGTCTGTTTCGGAATACATATATGAACCTGTTTCTATTTTGTTGATTAGATTCCATATATGAATAAAATTATATAGTATTTGTCTTTCTCTGACTGGCTAATTTCACTTAGCATAATACTCTCCAGATTTATCCATGCTGCTGTGAAAGGTAAAGCTTCCTTATTTTTTATGGCCAAAGAGTATTTCAATGTATAAATGTATCAGAGCTTTCTTATCCACTCTTCTAATGATGGACACTTGGGCTGCTTCCAAATCATGGCAATTGTAAATAATGCTGCAACAAACATGCAGGTGCATATATTCCTTCAAATCAGTGTTTCAGCTTTCTTCGACCATATTCCCTAAAGTGAAATTGCTGGGTCATAAGGCAGTTCCATTTTTAATTTTTTTTAAAGATTTTATTTATTTATTTTTAGAGAGGGGAAGGGAAGAAGAGAGAGAAACATCAATGTGTGGTTGCCTCTTGCATGTCCCCTTCTGGGGGCCCCGCCCACAACCCAGGCATGTGCCCTAGACTAGGAATTGAACCAGCAACCCTTTGGTTCACAGGCCTGCACTCAATCCACTGAGCCACACCAGCCAGGGCCCATTTTTAATTTTTTGACATAACTCCAACTGCTTTTCCCAGTGGCTGCACCAATCTGCATTTCCAGTAACAGCCACAGAGGGTTCCCTTCTCTCTACATCCTGACCAACATTTGTTTGTTGGTTTATTGATGATTGTCATTCCGACAGATGTGAGGTGGTGTCTCATTGTGATTTTAATTTGCAGTTCTCTCATGATTAGTGGCAATAAGCATCTTTTCACACATCTATTGGCCATCTCTATGTCCTCTGTGGAGAAGCATCTATTCAGGTCCTTTGCCCACTTTTTAAATTGGATTCTGTGTTTTTTTGGTGTTGAGTTATATAAGTTCTTTATAATTTGTGGGAAATAGCCCCTTATCAGATGTATCACTGGCAAATATGTTCTCCCATTCAGTGGGTTGTCTTTTCATTTTATAGATGGTTTCCTTTGTTGTGCAAAAACTTTTTAGTTTGATGTAGCCTCATTTGTTATTTTTTCCTTTGTTTCTCTTGCCCAAGGAGATATACCAGAAAAATTATTGCTACTAGCAATGTCTGAGATTTTACTGCTTAGGCTTTCAGCTAAATTTTTATGGTTTCCAGTCTTAAATTTAAGTCTTTAATCCATTTTGAGTTTATTCTTGTATGTGGTGTAAAAAGGTGATCTAGTTTCTTTTTTTGCATGTATCTGTCTAATTTTTCCAACACCATTTATTAAATAGACTGCCTTTACCCCATTGTATGTTCTTGCCTCCTTTGTCAAATATTAAATGAACATGTAGGCATGAGGTTATTTCTGGGCTCTCTATTCTTTTGCATTGACATATATGTCTGTTTTTCTGCCATGCCGTTTTGATTACTATGGCCTTAGAGTATAGTTTGATATCAGGTAGCATGATTCCTCCAACTTTGTTCTTCTTTTTCAAGATTGCTCTGCCTATTTGGGGTCTTATATGATGCCATATAAATTTTTGAAAAATTTGTTCTACTTCTGTGAAATACACTATTGGTATCTTCATAGGAATTGCATTGAATCTATAGATTGCTTTGGGTAGTGTGGACATTTTAATGATGTTAATTGTTCCTGTTCATGAACATGGTATATGCCTCCACTTATTTGTATTGTATTCCATTTCTTTCTTTAGTGTCTTATAATTTTCCAGGTACAGTTCTTTTATATCCATAGTTAAATTTATTCCTAGGCATTTTATTTGTCTGATGCAATTATAAATGGAATTGTTTTCTTAGTTTCTCTTTCTGATAGTTCATTATCAGTGTATAAGTATGCAATCAATTTCTGCATATTTATTTCATAACCTGTTACTTCACTGAATTCATTTATCAGTTCTACTAGTTTTTTGTGAAAACTGTGGGGTTCTCTATATACAGTATCATGTCATCTGTAAATAGCGACAGTTTTACTTCTTACTTTTCAATTTGGATGCATTTTAGGTTTTCTCCTTGTCTCATTGCTGTGCCTAGGACTTCCAGTACATCCCTGTCTTATTCTTGATCTTAAGGGAAACACTTTTAGTTTTTTTCCATTGAATATGATATTGACTGTGGGTTTGTCATATATGGCCTTTATTATAGGTATGTTGCCTTTATTCCCACTTTGCTAAGAGTTTTTATTATAAATGGGTGCTGGATTTTATCAAATACTATTTATTCATCTATTAATATGATCATGTGGTTTTTATCCTTCATTTTGTTTATATGGTGTATCATGTTTATTGATTTGCAGATATTGTACCAACCTTGCGTCCCGGAATAAATCCCACATGATCATGGTGTATAATCTTTTAATGTATTGCTGGATCCAGTTTGCTAATATTTTGTTGAGAATTTTAACATCTATGTTCATCAAGGATATTGGCCTATTTTTTTTCTTTATAGTTTCTTTATCTGGTTTTGGAACTAGGATAATGCTGGCCTCATATTATGAGCATGGGAGTCTTCCCTCTTCTTTAATTTTTGTAATAGTTTGAAAAGGATAGGGGTTAGTTCTTTGAATGTTTGATCATATTCTCCTGTGAGGCCATCTAGGCCAGGCCTTTTGTTTTTTGGGAGTTTTTTGATAACTGAATCAATTTTATTTGTTGTAATCAGTCTATTCAGATTTTTCTGATTCCTCCTAAATTCTGTTTTGGAAGATTGTATGTTTCCAGGAATTTATCCATTTTGTTCAGATTGTCCAATTTGTTGGTAGACAGTTGTTTATAGTATTTCCTTACAATACTTTGTGTGTATATAGTGTCAGTTGCTATTTCTTTTTCATTCCTGATTGTATTTATTTGAATCCTTTTTTTTCTTGGTGAGTCTGGTTAAAGGTTTGTCAATCTTGTTAATCTTTTCAAAGAACTAGCTCTTGGTTTTATTGATTTGTTTTGTATTATTTTCTTAGATTCTATTTAATTTATTTCTGCTCTGATCTTTATTATTTTCTGTCTCCTATCACTTTAGGGTATGTTTGTTGTTCCTTTTCTAGTTCCTTTACGTGTAAAGTCAGGCTGTTTATTTGAGATTTTTCTGTGTCTCGAGGTAGTCGTGTAATGCTATGAATTTCCCTCTCTGGACTGCTTTCACTGGGTCCCATAGGTTTTGGGTTGCTGTATTCTTATTTTCATTTGTTTTAAAATATCTTTTGATTTCTTCTTTAACCTTGGTGTTAACCCTTTCAATGTTTAGTAACATGTTATTTTATATGATCTTCAATTTTTTTCTTGTGATTGATTTCTAGTTTCATACCATTATGATCAGAGAAGACGCTTGACAGGATTTCAATCTTCTTAAATTTATTGAACTTGTTTTGTGTCCTAATGTGGTGTATCCTAGGAAATATCTATGTGCACTTAAGAAGAATGTATATTTTTCTGCTTTGGGAGGAAATGCTCTGAAGATATCAATTAAATCCATCTAGTCTAGTGTATCACTATTTAAGACCACTGTTTCCCTGTTGACACATTTAAGACCACTGTTTCCTTGTTGATCTTCTATCTGGAAGGTCTATCCATTGATATCAATGGGGTGTTAAAATCCCCTATTAAGCCTGTATTTATGTTGCTCTCTCCCTTTATGTCCATCCAAATTAGCTTTACATATTTAGGTGCTCCTATATTGGGTACATGTTTAGAAGGGTTATATCCTGTTGTTGGATCGATCACTTTATCATGATTTAGTGTCCTTCTTTGTCTCTTATTATAGCCTTGTTTTAAAGTCTATTTTGTCAGATATAAGTATTGCTACTTCAGTTTTATTTTTAAATTTCTATTTGCATTAAATATCTTTTTTCATCCCTTTACTTTTAGTCTATGTGTCTTTCATTCTGAGGTGAGTCTCTTGCAGGCCACATATATATGAGTCTTTGTTTTCTTATCCATTAGCTACCCTATATCTTTTGATTAAAGCACTTAAGCCATTTACATTTAAATTAATTATTGATAGGTATGTACTTATTACCATTTTATTGTTTGTATCTATGCTCCTCTGTTGTTTCTTATCTCTTCTTCTTAAAGAAGACTCTTTAACATTTCTTGTAATATTGGTTTGGTGTTAATAAACTCCTTTAGCTTTTTCTTGTCTGGGAAGCTCTTTATTTTTTCTTCTTCAATTTTAAATGCTAGAGTTGCTGGGTAAAGTACTTTTGGTTCTAGATCCTTGCTTTTCATCACTTTGAATATTTCATGCCAATCCCTTCTGGCCTAAAATGTTTCTGTTGAGAAGTCAACTGACGGTTTTACTAGAGCTTCCTTGTAGGTAACTGTCTTTTTCTTGCTTCTTTTAAGATTCTCTCTTTAACATTTGCCATTTTAATTATGATGTGTCTTGGTATGTGCCTCTTTTGGTTTATTTTGTTTGGGACTGCCTGTACTTCCTGGATTTATGTTCTTTTCCTTCACCAGGTTAGGGAAGTTTTCAGTCATTATTTCTTCGAATAGGTTCTCAATCCCTTGATCTCCGTCTTCTCCTTCTGGTACCCGTATGATGTGGATGTTGTTATGCTTCATGTTGTCCCAAAGTTCCCTTACACTATCCTCATTTTTTTAAATTACTTTTTCTTTTTGCTGCTGTGATTGGTTGTCTTCTGCTACCTTGTCTTCCAAATCGCTGACTCAGTCCTCTGCTTCATCCAACCTACTGTTTATTTCTTCCAGTGTCTTCATTTTGGATATTGTACCCTTCCTTTACGACTTTCTTTTTTATGGTTTCTATGTCCTTTTTTTTATCTATTGTAGTTCTCACTAAATTCCTTGTAGTTCTAACTAAGTTCCTTAAGCATCTTTATAATCATTTTTTTTTAACTCTCATATATCTGGTAAATTGCTTGCCTCCATTTCATTTGGTTCTTTTTCTGGAGATTTCTCCTGTACATTCATTTTGGCCTTTTTCCCCCTCCCATTTTGGCTCCTCTTTGCGTTTTCTGTGTATATGATAGAACTGCTATGTCTCCCAGTCTTGCTATAGTGGCCTTATGTATAAAAAAAGCAAGACTTGTTTAGGAAACTTAGTGGAAATATATGATTAGTCGATTGGATACTTGCAGGAAAGAACTGTGAGGTGAGATGAGATTAGAAAGCTAAGGAAGAGTCAGTTTATCAGGATCTTGGGGGGCATGCTTGGAATTGGAATTTTTATCCTCTAGGAAAAGGAACTCAATAGACTTTGTTTTAGGAAAAAGTGTTTTAGTGTCAGTGAGATGTTAAGGAAATAGAATAGATCAGACTTGGAGTCTGCCTGAATATGGAGTGGAAAGAAGAAAAAAGGATTAATCAGGAACAACTCTTCATCTTCTCACTTGAATAATTATGGGTGGTGAGATTTTCTGAGAAGGAAATACTGTAAAAGGAGGTTTCAGGAGGTAAAGGTTATGATTCAGAATGAAAATCTTGATTATAGGATGCCTAAGAAATATGTAGAGGAAGATGTTGAGTACAGATTTAAAAATAAGGACCTTTAGTTCAAGAGAGAGAGGTCTGGGCTAGAATTATGTGTCTATTAGTAATGAAAATATTGGTGGTAGTTGGAGCTATTGGAGAAGTTTAGTAGGAAGTAAAGTTTAGAGTTGTAGGAAAGGGTTTGGGTAAGAAATAAAGATTTCAACATATAAGAGGTAGTTGAAACACTGGGACTATATGAGACTTCCCAGCACAACAGTGAGAAGAAAGTACTGTGCTAATGGTAGAGTAAGGTTTGCATGTGAGGAGAATTGTAATTCTGAGGTTAGGAAAATAATAATGAAAGAAAGGAAGCCAAGGAAAGAGAGAAATTCAAGAATTAAAAATTGGCCAGGAGTCTCAGATGCTGCAGAGGCATCAAATAAGCCTAGGACAGCAAAGTGTTTAATGAATTTTCAATTAGGAGACCATCGATGACTTAGATGGTAACAATTTACGAAGAGTGGGGGGAGCAAGTGAAGTTCACCCAAGTAGTTTTGCAATGTAGGAAAACAAAAATATTGAGCAGTAATTAAATTAAGGGAGAATTTTATTCTGTTTTGTGCTTTTTTTTTTTTTTGGTTTGTTTTAAATGTTTAAGGTGTGCTTAGAGGCAGTGAAGACAGGGAGCTTCAAGATTCAGAAAGAGGAAAAATAATGGAGAACAGTATTTCCAAGAAAGACAACTTATTAACATGAGTTGTTTAGATAAGGAAGACAGACATCAAGAGAATGAACAGGCTTTCCCCCTAAGCCTTGTTTCTTTAAGTATTGCTGTTCAGTTAGGTTACATTTATGTTTCTCTCAATACCATCATCCAGTATTTGGGCAACAGATTTTAGACCCAAGTGTTATTGCTTCTGTTTGTTACCTCTATGAAATTTCCTTAAGTTAAATTCAGTCTTTATTCAAGACTGTTGAGAACTTTCTGGATTCTAATTTTTTTCCTTCAGTACATATGTTATCCTTCAAAGTCTACATCAGTCATAGATTTGATAAGGCTGGCTTCTAAATCACTGGCATAAGACTGAGAAATGAACATGCCTAGAATTCTCCATTAATATTACTACTGATTCATTAATAAACTCATTTTGAGTTCATCCAATATTCAATATACCTATTATCCAGTCCACATTTCTATCTTGTCTACCAGGTATTCAGGGTCACCTTTTGCCAGGTTCCTGGATGTGGTCTAAATGGACCACAAATAACTCATTTCCCTGCTATGCCAATCCAGTAACTCCATTAAAGAATGAAATAAGATCAGTCTGAGGTGACCTGACTCGTGCTTACTAAACTCATCCTGGCTCAGAGTGATCAATGCTTCCTCTTCTAAGAACAAAGAAAGTCCCTCTGTAACATCAATTCTACAGTCATGCCCAGGATAAGTGTGAAATTCAATCATTATCATCAGTAATGCTTTTGATACTATATACTTCCCTTTTTGAAATTTGGAAGTATGTTTGCCTTTTCCAACATTTCTGCCTTTCTTTTATTCTCATTAATTTCTTAAAACCTTCATTTGCAATTTTCTCAGTGTCCTTGACATGATTTCCCTTGTAAAGCATATTTAAACTCATTTAAAGCAACTTTGTTCTTTCTTCGATCACTCCCTGTATTTGGAACTGATTCCATTCTAACTTTTTAAATCTAAAGATCTCTCTAGATAAGGAAGGCAGACATCAAATAAATATTAAAGAATTCTGCTTTCTCAGTAGTACCCATCAATATCACATTATTGTTCTATCTCACTACATCAAATTTAATTGTAGCATTTTTGTTAGCCACCATCTACTTTAGATTTTAGACATTTGAACACACTGTGAAAGAAATCCACTGTCTCCTGTTGGTCTCAGCTCTCTTTTCTTTCATCTTCTATACACCCACTTGCCAAATCTGGCCTCATTAGAGAGTTCCCCATACAGCCAAAGAGTTTCTTTCAGTTGTGCCTCGTCTTCTTTTTCATTAGCACTTCATTTTTGAGAAGGCTAACCATCCAGACTGGTTTCTCTTCTAAGCTGTCATGGCTTAGGCTCATGTTGGCTTAATCTCAGGATCTTTTGAACTCTGCTTTCATGAGTTCTGGAGTTCCTGTCTGTGCAAACTCTGAGTTCCTAAATTTAATGGCAGCTTTCTCCCAGTACAGCAACCTCGCTGAACCAAGGCTGCCACTAGTAGCTGCGTGACCTTAGGCAATTTATTTCTGATTGAATTATTTTATATGATTTTAACATTTTTATTCCATAAGTTGCCTGTAAATAATTCAATGCATTATTTTATAAGAATATAAAAATTAGCTATAAATCTGATAAATATTGCATCTGACTTGTGAGGCAAATGGAAATAAGTGCACAAAATTATATCTCTCTACAATCAGTGAGGCTGGAATGAATCACCATAAAGGGGTTATAACTGATGAAGTAATCATTTTTAGATTATTTTAGATTTAAGATTGACTGGCATAGTGGATTATTTGTACATACCCTTTTCTTTGTTGACATACAATAAAATACACCTTTGATGGAGTCAAAACCATACTAAACAAAATATTAAGACCAAGAAATTGTATTCATTATGAGATTCCATAATGAAAGTAAAAAGATAAATTAACAACGGGGAAAACATATTTGCCATTTATGTAACATAAAATATTGATGTCCAAAATTTATTAAAATCAACTTCAAGACAACTAAAAGAAAAAGATAATACTCAAAAAATAGAAAAATGCAAAAATGGCATAAAGAGCATTTTATAGAAGAGAAAACACAAAAATAAATATGAAAAGATGTCTAACCTTATTAGTTGTTAGGAAAGTATAAGTTAAGACTATAGTATACCTAGGTACTAGTAGCATATTTACTAGACTGAAAGGCTAACCACACCAAGGATTGCAGATCTTGTGAAGGGTGAGAACTTTCAAACATGCTGATAAACATGGAAAATGGAAAAGCACTTTGAAAAGCAATACAGGATTATCTTACAAAGTTGAACATGTATATTATCCTATGATCCAGAAACTCCACTCCAAAGCCCATACTCCAAAGAAATCTTATAAAGTTTGCACATGTGCCCATAGACTTGATCAAGATTGTTTATAACATTTTCCCCAATAGCACAACAAGTCCCCAACAACCATCAATTTTAACAGTGGAAATGAATGAAGTACCTTCATTGAAGCGCCTTCCAGTTCCAAGAGTCTGTACTCCCATGGTCCAGAGAAGTTACAGAGTATGTAAATCAAGGAACTTTCCAAGTAGCTTTCAACTGACGCATGTTGACATAGACTCAAAATATAAGGAAAGGGTCAAAGAATATCAATCTATGAAGTTATTCTAGATAAATGGAAATTTCAAATAAGGAAGACTAAATAAGCAGGGTTGCCTTATGTTATTTAAAACTATACTGTCTTCACTCAGAGTCAAATACCTGCTTGACCACAAGCCTCTGTTTGCCCTTCCCATGTCCTTTTAAAATTTTAAAAACAATATAAGAATAAGTAAAAATGTAAAAACACTAAAGTCTAGGTGGCAAATAACATTCAAATGACTGAAATCTCAATAAGTATCCACAGGTGTGGTAGAGATTAACTCTGAAGAAAGGAGAAGAAATGGAGCCCAACTGAATATAACCTCTTGCCCACCAAGATAAAGCAGCAACATCACGTGTGATTAAAAAAAAAAAAAATCCAAATGCTAGCATCCCTAACTAGGACAAAGCAGGCTATGACACATGCAGGATGGAACCACTCAGCTCATTTTCCACCAGTGCAAATCATTATAATAGCAAGTGATAAAGGCACATTTATAGTGCTTATTATATGCCAGAGACTATGGTTTTCATGTATAATTAGTTCATTTAATCACCACAGCAGTCATTTGTTGGTAGATAGTATTGTCTCCAATTTTATAGACGAAGAAACTGAAATATAGAGAGTTTAAGTGCTTCACCCCAGGTCAGTGAGTGGCACAGACAGGAACTGAATCCAAGCTCCGGGCTTCTAGAGTCAGGCGCCTTAATTGCTGAACTATATGTCCCCTTAATAGTAAAACAAAGTGGCTGTGTCTGGTGTCTTTAGCCACAATAATGTTGCACAACAAACCACTCCAACACTCAGTGATGTGCAACAGTGATGGTTTATTTAGCTTATGAGTCTGCAGATTGGTTGTTTAGACCCTACTGGGCAGGTCTCCTGGTCTTGGCTGGGTTCACTCATAAGTCTAAATGTTGACCAGCCATTGTCTGGGGCTTGCACATCTCTGTGGGTTAATGGGCTGTCACCTGGGGAGACGTGACTCTCCTCCATGTATCTTATAGCTCCCTCTAGCAGGCTAACCCAGGCACATTCTCTTGGCAAAAGGAGAGGTACAGGAGCAAACAGGAACACACAAATGCTTTTTATGTCTCTGCTTGTAGTCACATCCAATGAAGCTTTTGCTGCAGTGACAAGGACTCTCCAAAGATGCATCAGAGCTGTTCCCTAAAACCATGGACAGCAGATCCTAGAAGGAGGAAGAGCACAGTAATACATCATCTGGAGCCAAGCCCTTTATACAATTTGATTCAGAAATCTAGCCTCCAGAGAAGGTTCTCCAACAAGAGAGAGAAAAACACAGAAAATAAGCAACAGAAAGGCAACTCCAACTCCCTCTCACTCCTCCTGCCTCAGGCTTCTAGATGACGTACCTGGGTACTTATATCAATCTATCCTTCGCCTGTAATGTTGTAGAAGAGGATTTTTACAGCCAACATAAGAAAGGGAAGGGACACTAAAGAGATATTTATGAGGAAAGGTGTTTTCAGTTTCTAATGGGGTTTAGATTTACTACATGGCAATTTAGAGAGCACTCCTCATTATTAATGGTCGTCTTGAGGCACTTGAGGGAAGAAGGGCTGGAGGGGCGGTAGCCTGCACTGATTTTTTACAGGCTCCCAGGTGGAAGGATATATCTTTCAGACTTAGGGTGCTCGTTGAATATCTTTAGGAATTAAAGTTACATGATTGTTGCTATTCTATCTCCCACACCTCTCAATCTTGGAACATGCTGAGTGAATATAGCCGCCTCTTAAATACATCCAGCTGAATATTTTTTTTCTGATTCCCAGGGAATAGAGTTTCAGTCCTCCTTCATAGAAAACAAAGGAACCATTGCCTAGGAAGGGGTTTGGCTAAACCTGGCTTAAGCTCATACAGCAATACTAGCAGTTAATCAGAATCTACTTTTGGAGACTCTTAAGATGGTAATGATGCAGGTGGGTAGGCGACAGTGGATGGAGCTCAGACCAGCACCCCGACTGCACATTCTAGTTATGACAGTTGTGACACCAAAGATGTCATGAAAACGATCTGTCACACACTGGACTTTCTACCCTCTAAGGCCATTGTGAAAGGTGAAAAGGCAGAAGCAGCAGTCACGAATGGAAAGGTACCCAATGATAAACAATGATTAACTCCCTAAGAGTATAACTAAGTTCCTGAACCTTTTCAGCTCAACATGCCCGGCTTAGGTCAAGTGCTCTAAATGTATCTTCTAAAGTGATTTCACATTTCTTTGAATAAATTTCCATTGGCAAGGCATGCTCAGTCGTAAGAACCCTAGTATAACCGCGGAGTGTTTAGAGTGCTAAATGACACAGATTATGCATCGTGCTGTGCTCAGAAGTTTTTTAAATGGAATAATCATTTTGAAAGGAAGAAAAATCAATCCAAGAGTATAAAAATGAGAAAAAAGAGGCTTAGATTACTTTGCAGAACTTCCAGTCAAGAATAGAGATTCAGAGGGTGACAATTTTTCATAAGAATCAGGAGATTATGCGCTCTGGGAACCTTCCCCCATCATGTGTATTAGCATAATTGTTCCTCTAATTCAAATCTCTAAGCAGCTTAATTCCTGCTCTTTTTTAGTCCAATTTAGAGAGGACATGAGCACAAAAATGCTGTATCTGTTCAGTATCTGTCTCTCTAAATGAAACTGTTCAGCTGATTCCAAGCTCAGAGTTTATGCGGTTGACCATATAGCTGGACATTCCTCTCAAAGACCAGGTGAAGAAATGTTCTCCCAGGCGAAGACTCGAGTTGAGATACAGTCTTAGGATTGTTCAGGGGGCTGCAATAACATCTTCCTAACAAAATACGTTTGAGGACAACTTAACCTAAGATTAGAAGGGAAAAAAACCTTTGTTGCATTCAAAGCTCTGAATTCAGTAGAATCACCATGATTGCATCAATTTTCATGCCAAACTCCATGACAGGGCAATGCTATCAGAAGACAGAATTGGGGCCTTACCTGGGGCAGGAAGTAGCCATCTTTGCTGAAGCTACTGGCTTCCTCGAAAATTAAAATAAACCATTCATGAGCAGATATCTGACCATATCCCATACTAGATTGCCTCTTGTGTGCCTCTCCTCTGGAGAGGATACTCTGGAACTGGTTTTCTTATCTCAGGAATGTGGAGGACTTTGAAGGAACACAGAAATCATTCTAGCATTTACTAAAAACCTTGTGGTATTCTATCCTATTTCAGGACCCACTTTATATATCTGAAAAGGTGGTGCTACTTATGTCATCAGGGGTGGTCCAATTCTCATCAATACCAGTTGATGACTCTTTGGAGTACTATGTGGAAGGAGGTTTGAAGACCCAACTGGGTTCAACAGGAAAGAGACCCAAGGATTACTGGTGCTGTCTGTTATAATTATGGATGGAGGAGCGTGGCACATTTGGCATGTTTTGGTCATCCTAGTTCTAGTTGACTTAAAACTACTATTTTTTCTCATTTCTTTAAAAACACAGGGGAAAGAGAGCCTAGTTAGCTATTGGGGATGGGTATAGGCCCTCCCCATTTTGAAAGGTGAAGATGCTGGTCCTACCTGTGTGCTCGTTATAAAAGGATATGGGCATTTCTAAGCCACAATTCTCCAACACAGGAGCACTTGGAGAAGTGGACAACTGGCCTTTTCTGCTCTGGAGACAAAGGAAGAGATGCATCTCCTGGCAACCCTAAAGAGCAAGAAAAGGTTCTGAAACTGCCAGGTCTCTTCTTGTCATCTGCTAGATGGCAGGCATAGCTGCATTTGAGGAGACACGTGTCCTAGAGATGACTGCTTCCCTTTCTCTTCCTCCTCTCCCATGACGAGTAGTAGATATTCAACACATACTTGTTGTGATAAGGGTTGAACCCATGCGGCCCAGAGATGACTCGTGCTGAACTGCCACCCCTTAGACTTTTACGATAAATACATTTATTAAGCGATCCCATTCCTGCATTAGCACCCCAAGGCTTATTATTTTTTAATTCACAACACAACCTAGAAGAGCTCTCTGTCCCTTCCTTCTCAATACGGCCCCATTGATCTGCCTCAGAGAACATCGGGCCTAATTCTGTTGTGCCCTTTGCCTCTGCCTGTATTAACCACAATTAGAAAACATGGACCCCAGGTAATCTCTCACCCTGTGGTCTCTCATGCCCACACAGCACCATCTCTAATTGTTTCCATCTCCGACCCTCCTCAGCCACTTAAATTGCTGCCCTGTGAACTCCAAAACTCACCAGTCTGTCATCAGTCAAGCTGCTTGTCTCTGTAACCTTGTCTGAGCAGCTCCTTCCTCTTCTTACTATGAGCTTGGCTTTCTTAATTATATTGCTTCCTTAAGAGCTCTTCCACATGGCCATGTTGTATTTCCCACACCCTTGTGCTATGGGACTTGGAGACAAGGTAGACATCCTTGCTCCTTGCCACCTCTTCTAGAAAATTGTCCTACTCACCTTAAAAAAAAAATCACTTGACTTGGAAATCATACCATCAATCTGTACCATTAACTCTGCCTCCTTGGTGCAGTTATACAAAGTTCAGGACCACCCGTTACCCATCCTTTGAAGATTCTAGTGCTTGGCTCACTGTTACTTTCTCTTCAACTCTGTCTAGTCACCACCTTCTTCAGTCTCCTTTGCTGATTCATCTCATCCCTTGGACGCTTCTTTTCTGTTTGCTCACATCCCAGGTGACCGCGCTACCCTGATGGCTCCCAGGATGTATCTCCAACTCATACAGCTGACTGCCTCCTTGACATTTCACTTGGATGTCTAATAGGCATCTCAAAATTTATGTGTTCAAAATTAAACTTCTTATTTGCCCCAGCCCCAAATCTACTCCTTTTATGGCCTCCCCCGTGTGGACAGAGACTTCATTTTGTGCGCTATTTCCTAATGCCTGGAGTATAGTAGTTTAGCATGAAAGTTTAGTGAAGGAATTACTTTATATCTTCACAATAGTAGTTGAAAACTAAACTTACAATACACAATATCTTCCTTCTCTATTGTGAGTGAGAGAATGACTCAGGATTTTGTGAGCTTGCTTTGGAAATGCTATGACAGACACAGCGCTATTAGTGGCACACTGAGCGCTGGTACCTGATGTGTTAACAAACGTTTGCACCAACTCTGAGTTCTCTGACAAGGGAAATCACTGCTCCAGTCGAGTAGAGATTACTGCCAAGGTCACTCTTTTCAATGACAGGTTTGATGTGTCACTTTGCTGTTCAAAACCCGTCAGTGATTTCCCTTTGAGTATAAATAATGTTAACAATTTATGCCTGCAATTCGAAACTCTTCTCTTTTGAGTTTGCACCTACTTGTCATCGTTCATCCTGAGAAGGTGGCCCCAGTACACCCAGCCTGCTAACCCTAAAGATGAAGCTGGTCCCTGAACAAATCTGTGTCAGTCAAAAGTCCTCGACAGGAAATGACAAAAATGAGACTGGCTTAGTGAAAAAACAAAAGGGGGTGGGGGGAATATTTACTGACTCATGTAACTTAGGGAGATGATCGAAATATGTTAAGAGAAATCCAAGCTGTGGAACAGCATGTATAGTGTGATTCTACTTTATATATTTTAAAATCTACCCATGATTGTTTATATGCAGAGAAAAAAAAGTCTAGAAAAATAATTACTACACGTTAGTAATGATTAATCTCTAGTGAATTAAATTCTGATGATATGTTTTTATAATTTTTATAGACTGTTTTATAATTTTTAAGAAGGTTCAAATTCATGTTTGGTTCATGGTACAACCCTGCTACTGCAAGGCCATCATGCATTGTCCACTATGTAGCCACTAGCCACATGTGACTATTTTAAATTTAAACAAATTAAGATAAAATAAGACTTAAAAGTCTCTTCTTCGTTTCCACCAGCCACATGTCAAGGGTTTGATAGCCACCCATGGCTAGTGGCTGCCATATTGAGAGCAAAGATGTAGAACATTCCCATTGCTGCAAAATGTTACTCCCACAGAGGGAGACACCTGACAAGCTAAATGAACCGAGGTGCTCACACAATTGCTTTCACTAGGATAATTGGCTTTGCGTAGGTGCAGCCGGGATGAAGCAGGTGCCTGCCCGAGCCCCTGTGACCCGACAGTCTCCAGGAGTCTGAGTGAGGGCCGGGTCTGTGTTCATTTATGCAGCACCTTCTAGTGTGCTTGGGAGAGGCATTATTATCGAGGCAACTTACCCAGTAATTTTAAGGGAAATAAGGAAAATCCCTACGTGGTAATTTTAAAAAGATAATGAGAACATCTAAAACTTTGGCAATGTTGAGATTTACCTGTTTTAATTAGAAAGAAGAACAAACCGTTTGATTTGGAAGAATGTTTTTGCTTTTCTTTTCATTTGCCTAATTCCCGAGAAACTTAGCAATGCATTTGGAGAAAAAAAAGAATCATATTCCTTTCTAGTAGGGAAATTAAAATAGTCTCTTAAGTACTTTTGTGGAAAATTATTTTAAAGGAAACAGGAAGCTTTACCTTGTTTTCTCAGTTTCTTTTTCAGTTTGAATCTTTAACATTTGTGATTTGTGACTTGCAAAATACTTAGTGTTAGTGTTATGTTTTAATTCTAATTTAGAATCACAAAAGCATTTATTGTGTCTTTTTTTCCCCCAAATGGATCTATAATTTAAAGGATCATGATGAGAAAAGAATTGACATTATAAATAACAAATAGGAAGTCTTAATAATTTCTATTTAAGAGATAACAGTGTGATTTTAATATTTAATAGCAACTGATTGTATATACCTACTATCCTTTTAAAACCATGACACAGTAGGCCAATGAAAACACCCCTTATTTTATAAAACAAAATAATTGTAGCTTGTTTTTTTAACCACAAACCTCCCTCTCTATTTCTTTCCAAAGTTCCTATTAAGATCTTGCATACCAGAGATCACTGCTCAGAACATGCCAATTTACATGCAAAATTTTTGTTTTGACCAACATCCTAATAAGATGTCTTAAACAGTTCCAGGTTATATGTTTCTTCAACAGGTGCCAGAGTTGCTCTGAGTAAAATAAACTATATTCCAGCATCCATTCATTCAGCTGACCGCTCTTAAATACCTATTATGTACCCGTGTTAAACTAGAGCCACAACTTTGAATGTTCCTTTCCATTAGGGCCTCACAGCGTAGTGGAGGGAGACCCAGAAAACTCAGGGCTGGCTCTTCAAAACCGTAATCGCTGGGGTCATGTTAGGCTTCCTGGGAAGCTGTAGAAGCAGAGAAGTGAGACATTTCATCACTCTGCTCAGGTGCTCAGGGAAGACTTCTGGGGCAATTTTGGGAGACTTAGTGTTCATCTAAGCTAGTGTCCATCCACCCCTGGGTTCTTCTTTATAACATCTATGCCTAGTGTTCTATACCAAAGTATTCCTAGTGATGCAAAACACATTACATGCCCCCACCCCCAAGTAAGGAAAGTACAGGATCAAATATACCATGGACCTCCACTGAACTTAATCCCGTTCCAGAGGATCCATTATGACCAGGAAAATTTCTTTTCTTGGGCTGAAATCCTCTTCTGCCCTATTTTTCCAAGATTTAAGTGGATTAGAATGTTGAACTTCTTAAGTAACTTACCTTTACTTGCAACATCATACATACGGGATTTTAAAGTGGATATTATTAAAACATGAACAGGACAAAGGAAGTAACAACAAAGTTCCCTTTTGTCTGCAGAGTAGGCACAAGACTCAAAATGATTTGTTAGGACCTCTTAGAAAGCCATTCTGTAGGCGGGAAGACAAACCAGACTCCCCAAAGCCAGTTCGGTGCTCGGTGAGAAGGCAAAGACCGCTGTGACGGTGATTCCAACATGAGATTTGTTCATTCACTTGTGATATTAGGGATTCCTCACCCAGCGGCTCTGTCTGCTGATTAAATCCATATCTCTTTTACTGGAAACCTCTTTTGATTATTAATGAAGGGAATTTTAAAGATGGCAAGAAAATTACATTTCCTTTTGAAATTATAGCATAAGTATAATTTCTTCAACTGGCTCTTTAAAAATTGAGAAGACCTCAGCCTTACCGATTAATGAGATTTTCCTCCCCTATTCCCACTCAAGCCCCCTCAAACCTATTTATTCACTTAATAAGCCTACCGCATACATCTCACCTGTCAGAACTGACACAAGTCTTCGTTCCCTCGAATAGGGCTAACTGTTCTGGGTATTTGAGCAATCGTATTTGCAAAGATCTTTAGTGTTTTTGACTGGAGCGGATGGCATAGCAAAGGCTCTGATCTCGCATCTACACCCTTCTCCCTTTCCTCTGCCAGGGGGAAGTGATGCCTTCGGTGTTGGTGTCTAGTGACTGGTACTCAACTGGCCCACTCGTTACCCTTATGGCTGCCCAGTGAAGTTCATTCCTGGAAAGAAGCCAGACCCTGGGGCAGTTGAGCCTAAGAGCGTATGTAGGTTTAGAGCAGGGGTGCCATTCCAGAGCCCTAAAGGACTAGATCCTGGAGAACGGCATAGGTTGTTATGGCTATGGCTCGTTAGATTCATAGAACAGAAAATCAATTGCATTATGTGAAGGCAAAAAGGAATTTTCAAAATGACGATAAAAGTGAATCCTCTGACATCCAAGAAGCATAGACTGGCCTCAGTGTAAACTAAAATGAGACACTGAAAAGCCACCAGAACAAAAAAATTATTCTTTCTCCCCAGGCCTTCTGGTCTCTTGACTTTGCATGTCCACTTTATTATTTTTTTCTCTGTGTCTCTGTCCATTAGCTGTCACAGCCTTTCCAGGTTCAGATGGCCACACAAGGCAGCCCTGAGTAGATGTCCCAGTGCTCTCAACCCTGAGAAGCTAGATTTCATATATTGCAGGTTCTACCTTCTTAATCCTTATGGAATGATCAGGAATTAATGCATTTTCATATGTATTGATTGTCATTGCTAGAAAGAGACAGCTGAGGGAAATCCCCGATATGTGAGCTCCTCACGCCTCGTTAACCGCCCCCACCCCAGCCATCACTGCGCCTTTCACACTGACATCTCCACCCTTCCCCCAGCACTTGGGTCCAGCACAGCCTCACCATCTGCCCATGTGACACTAACATTATGGCCTCCCTCCATGCATCCCTAAATGGGACTGGAGAAGGCAACCGAGATGGCACGTGTGCCAGCTGGCACCTGTGGTATAAACCTGACAGTCACGGTCCAGACAGGGAGGAAGAAGGGAGGACGCTGACGGCTAATGGCACAGTGTCATTGGTGCTCCTGGAAACAGAATCAATGTGTTTCTCTTCCTGCGGAAAATGCATCAGCTTTTTTTTTTCTTTTTATTGTCCACACTATTACAGATGCCCCCATTTTCTACCCCTTTGCCTATCTCCATCCAGACCCCATCCCCCTTCCCTCAGGCCATCACCACACTGTTGTCTACATGTTATGCATATATGCTCTTTGGTTAATCCCTTCACCTTCTTTTTTCCAGGCCCTCCCACCCCTCTTCCCTCTGACAGCTGTCAGGCTGTTCCGTGTGTCCATGCCTCAGGCTCTATTTTGTTCATCAGCTTATTTTGTTCATTAGATTCCACACATTAGTGAGCTCATATGGTATTTTATCTTTCTCTGACTGGCTTATTTCACTTAGCGTGATAATCTCCAGGTCCATAAGCTTCTTTTTAATATACGATCATGAGAGAACATTCCACAGAGAAGAAATCAAGATCTGAATTGTTCTTTTTTTGTATCTGTGCATCTCTGACATTATGGGGACACTCCAGGGAGTCTGAGGAGTACTTGGAAATGACGGGGAGGGGTTTCTGGTTGTTCATGAGGAGCAAAGGCAAGGTGACTCGTGATGACAGGTCTTCTGTCCTGTAGGCTACCTCTATCACCCTGAGTCTCCAAGCTTCCCCGTTCTTTACTTCATGCCCTGCAATTAACTGACTCATTCACTCATTCATTCAGTTCTCTCTGGATGCTGCTTTCAGGGTTAAATTGGCCAGGCAGCTATTCAAAATTTCAAATTCAGGCATATAACCTTGGCTCTTCTGTTGTCATTATTGCTGATTTTGATGTATTTGATGTTAAGACAGTTCCATGTTCTGCAGGTTTCTATTCTCTTTTCTACTGAGTCCTTGTCCATATATATACCATATGTATACATATATGTACATGTATATATATGTTTTTGCTTTTAGTTTTAAATGAAAATGGTAGCACAGAGGCACAGAAGTGCAATACATTTCCTCAATAGGGGAAGCTAGATGCCATTTTTGTTTTTCCTAAAAAGCCCTTATAGATTCTGCTTTTCTCCATGTATCTCCCAAGGGATGATGATGCCAAGAGAGGGACAAAGGTGTTTCAAGCCATGTGGATGAGATACACAGCAATTCTAGATCAGTCCTGTGCAGGAGGCAGAGAGCCCCAGAGGCGGAGCCCCAAAACTTTTGGAATCCTAATGTGATCTCAGCTCCAAAACATTCAGGTCAGCTGGCTGGATTACTTTCCATCAGGTCAACTCAGTTGACCAGTCAAGCACAAAAGAAACAGAAACTTCATGCCCTTGACTTTATAAACTAGTGTCTGGCAAGAGTACCCATTAGTGGGGGCAGCTTTGGAGCAACTGTCTCTCATTCTTAGAGGAAACATTTTTATCCAAGTCTCTGTTGCTAAAAAGAAAAGCAGAAAACCGAAGGCTTGAAACAGCAGAGATGGCTGAGCGTTGGTGATGTACACGTGATGCCAATAAGCTTCAGGCACAGAGACACACGTGGGGAGAGCCAGAGATTACTGGCTGGTTACAAGTTGTGACAGAAGGTCACTCGGGAGGGACAGCATGCCAGATAATAGAAAAGTAAAATCTCTGGAGAGCCAGAAACAAGTTGTGTATGAGGGATAGTGGAAGAAAAGAGTGATTTGCATCCTACCTGAGGATAAATAAATGTGGAGATCAATGTGGCCAAACAACCTTTATAGCAGGGTGGTTAGGAGTTTGTACTTGAGATGCACTACAAATGGAAATACCCAAGCCTTCTGAGCCAGACAGGAAAGGCATTGAAACAGGGAAAGTGGGTGAATGTGATCCAAATGATCCTTAAAGAAAGTGATGCGTTCGGCTACGGTGACGCAGAATTGTGGAGATAATATCGAAAACAGAGGTTGTACCTGGTTCCAGAGAGTGTGGTAGAGGAGGGCAGAGTTTAAGTCTGTGCTTCAATATTGTGGCTAAATAAGTAAATAGGAAACCAGATGAAAGTGCCAGATAATGCTTCCCTGCATTGGGGTTAACCTGCTTTGCCTCCCCATAATGCTCCACCCTCTTATGGAGGGTGCAATTCTAATGCCATGATATAGGTGCTTTTCCCCTGGGGACCAGAAAATGTGCATTGCTAGTCTGGCTTTAACACTAACTAGTTATGACCTTGGGTTAGTCTTTGCAGGCCTGGAATAAGAACTGTAGACTTCCCAAATCCCGAAAAGATAATGGCTTTCCCCTACTGCCCCTTACGTACTTCCAAATACAGGAGGGGACCCAAAAAACAAGAATTTATTTTTTAAAATCGTCTATTTATTCTTACATTTTTAAACTTCAGTCACCTTCAAAGTCCTCTCCGTTTGATGCAATACACCTATTGAGACATTTTTTCCCACTGTTCAAAACAGTGTTTGAACTTGTCAATTTTGATGCCTTTTTTTTTGTTTCAGTCTCCAACAGCAGCAAAACATTTCCCTTTGAGGGCTATTTTCTTCTGGGGAAACACAAAAAGTCAGTCGGGGGAGCGATCAGGTGAATAGGGAGGGTGGGGCCAAGGGAGCATGCTGCTTTGGGGCAAACACTGCTGAGCACTCAGTGCGGGGAGGGCAGGCACGCTCGTAAATCACCCTTCATGAAATGGGCAAACACGTTGCAAGCATCTTCAAAAAAAAATTCACTGAAGCCGAGTGCAGCCTCTCCTAACAACACCAGCTGGTAATGCTGATTTGGATGCATTCCTAGAACACTTACCAAGGAGGGAGAAGCCAGTACTGTAAGGGGCTATCCTTCCAGAATATAATTCTGGGTTTTTTGGGGGTCCTCCCTTGTAAAAACAATTTTAAGCCATAAATGATGTACCAAGACATCCCCCCAAATTCTGATTTTTTCCTCATAATGATTACATTGAAACTTTTAAGCAAATCAACATTTGAAAATATTCTGTCTCCATGTGAGTTTCCCTGCTTTGCTGATGCTCAATCTAAGCATATGTTTTGTTTACTATCAGGGGTGTCCAATCCACAGGCCGCATGTGGCCCAGGATGGCTATGAATGCAGCCCAACACAAAATTGTAAATGTACTTAAAACCTTTTTTTTTGCTCATCAGTTCTCGTTAGTGTGTGTATTTAATGTGTGGTCCAAGACAGCTCCTCCTCTTCCAGTGTGGCCCAGAGATGCCAAAAGGTTGGACACCCCTGGACTTGATGATTTATCAGTGGTCAGTTGTCCTTGCTGGACCTCAGTTTTCCCATCTATGAAGCAACAGATCTCTGAGATTTCTTCCAGCTTAATTTTCTGTAATTTCATAACCTCAAAGACCTTCTCTCTCCACCTTTATCATCATATCTTGGCCTTTCGGTTTCTTCCAAATGTGAATGAGAAAAATCATGTTGGCATTTCCATATCCCCTCAACTCCTCATACCTATTAAGGGCAACATCTAAACCTTGGTGAGTATCTGGGATATTTCTGAGTCAAAATGAAAGGGTAATTGGGTCCCTTTTTATGTCTAACTTTACCATAAGATGTGATCATCAGCAGAGTCCTTGATTTACTGGTGGAAAGCATTTTATCATAAAGGCAAAAGCTTTTGGAAAAGGATAAATGGTGTAAGTGAGGTACGATACCTGCATCGTTTTCATCCCTGCCAATATTTTAGGGTGCGTTCTGAAAAGTTCCCTTGATCTAAAGCTAAATCCCAGACTTTCGCTTTCCTGTTTGCTCTTCCACATTTTTATTCATTCAGTCATTCATTCGTGATTTCCCTGCCTCTAAAATTTTATACTGATAATAAGGTAAGTCTCTCTCTCATAGTTTATGAAATTTCTCACGAACAGCTCTCACATCTACCTCCTGCCAGTTCTTATGCCACTGCCCTTTGACTTTTCACCTCTGGCCTGAAGGGACATTTTGCCTTGGCTCCCACACATCCCCTAAGGGGGTGGCAGCAGAGGCTGGGACTCTCTGCAAGCCTTTCTGTGATGTGCCTCTCATCTAGGAGCTGTGCACTGTTTGCTGGAAGGGTTAGATAATAGATGTGACAAGGCAGACAAGCGAACACTCGCTCCCTGAGCCCAGAGCATGCTGAGCCAGGCACGCACACACTCGCCAACACCAATACCAGGAGAGCCGCCGCCGCCCGGGGTGATGGAGGGACTGTGCTCCGAGGGGCGAAGCCCTGCTAATGTCTCTGTGTGGCCATGCTGTATTTTCAGCTTGTCATCATGGCTGGGACAGTGCTGCTTGCCTACTACTTCGAATGCACTGACACTTTTCAGGTGCATATCCAAGGATTCTTCTGTCAGGACGGAGACTTAATGAAGCCTTACCCGGGGACAGAGGAAGAAAGCTTCATCACCCCTCTGGTGCTCTATTGTGTGCTGGCTGCCACCCCAACTGCTATTGTAAGTACAGGAATAGACTTCCTTCTTTGTTGTCAGATACTAAACAACACTCTGCCTTTGCTCCTCTTTCGCCTCTTCCTGCATTCAGCGGTGGCCTTTTCGGGGGTATCCTGTTTCAGCCAAAACAGAGGGAGTGGAGCTCTGCGTAAAAGCTCATTAAAATAGGTCTTGTCTTTTACAAGTGACTTGCTTTTTGGTATCTGAATTTAAATACACATATTTAAATTTAAAGCATGTGTGGATGTCATAAATCCTGGCTAATGTATTAAGAACAGGTACTGTGCTCGTGAAAAATATACAGTGGGTCATGTGTATTAAGAAGCAGCCTCGAACGTAAATACCAGTGTTGATATAAAGCGTCGGGTCAGCGTGGAGTAGGATCTCCTGGGCCTGAGTCTCCTGCCGTTTGCGTTGCGCTTCCACAGGGGCCAGAGATGAGAGAAACCGCTTGACCTGAAGTTCCCTGTAGTTCATTCTTGATGGTTCTGGCTATGTTCACGTTACGTCACATTCAATTAAGTTGTAACTTTATCTACATTTATTTCATTTTTTTCCTCTCATGAGGCCAAAAAACAAAAAGGCCAGGCGATCATTTAGGGAGGCTGTTTCAAAGCATAAGTCTCACATATCTGGATTAGGTGGTAAAGTGACTTAACACTTAGACATTTTAATTCTAAAAATGACTTTGCGAGGGTTTTAAAATAAACGTTTCTGTGCCTAAACCTGCTACAAGGTCAGCTTGTCTGAGATGTAATCCCATTGATTATTGCCCCTCTTTTCTTCTAATAGATGCCTCCCTGACTCTTCCTCCTCCCACCAACCTGCCCCCTCCCTCTCCCCTCTTTTTGTAATAAAAATACTTACTGTTGTGCTGAGGGTTATACTGACGGCTCCAACACTCAGCTCAAGTGTTATTTTCTATGCAAATATTTTGGTTACTTTAAGATGAGAAATGGAATAGAATTCTGAAAGGAAATGTGGAATCGTAACGAATCACGACGCTTTAAGTTCACTTTGATCATTGGTCCTGTGCTTGGCATGCTCCCCCTTAAATAATAAGGCCACGGTGTAGGGGTAAGGTCAGTGCTGATAAAACAATGTATCAGAGTGGTCGGTGATACAGGTTTGCAGCCTGACATGCCACATCCTGGCCGTGTGACTTTAGGCAAGTCACTCTGTTGTCTCCCCCCCCATAAAAATGGGGGTAATGGGACTATTTCATAGAGTTGCCTCAAGTCTTAAGTAAGATGACTCATACACATGACTTAGCACAGTGTTCGGCACATCAGAAGTGGTCAGAAGTGCTCAGAAGTAGAGAAGAAAAAGACCTGGTGGAAATCATTTTGTGTTCTCCCCAAGGTCCCCTACCTGAAGAGAATGCGAGTGCCCTAAGAACCCTGGTGACACCACCTCTGCAGAGGGGTGGGACGCGCGCCCTCTCCCAGAGGGGGGCTGAGCTCTGCGCCCCTCTAACCTTTACCTTGCTTATCCTTTCTCACCAGCCCGGGAATAAGACAAAGCATAAATAATGCCCTTCCATGCACCTCAAAAGGCAACACACTCCACCCCCCGGATAAAACCAGGAGACCACATTGGATTCCAAAATGGTGTAATGATGGCTCTACCTGGAGGCAGGGGGCTTAGTCTGGAATCAGATCCTGGTTTCTTCCTGTCTCATAAGCATATCACTTTCTTATATGTTCCGACATGAATCTCTGAGTGATCCATTGACCTATTAAAAATTTTTCCTCTCTTCATCCCAGACCCAGGAAATAGCATTACCCGTGTCCTCCTATAATTACTTACTATACTTACAAAGATTTTTTCCATTAAAAGAAACTAATGAACAGAAGGAAACAGATTTTAAAAAATATGAATAAAAAATAGTGAATCAGAAAATAATAGAATTGATAAATAAAATCAGGAGTAGTTATTTGAAAAGTAAAATGTACACCCTCCTGGCTAGTTTAATATAAGAAAGGCAAAAGTAACAAGTTAAGAAAAAATATGTATAAGAAAAATACATAATCCTTTAAAAAACCTACACTGTATTTTTATTTAAATTGTGTATATGCTCACATCTCAGTAAAATTGATAATATTCTATGACAAGATAATTTACTAAAAATGCCTTAAAAGGATGTAGAAAAGCTGAATAGATGAATAACAATACAATAAATGTTTAAACATGTCTAAAATTTATCACACAAAATTTATGTCTCACTGGGGACACAAAACTACAGTGTAAGTTCCTTCAAATTTTCAAAGAATAGAAAATCCATAGCTATATAAAATGTCCTGGAACCTAAACATAGAAAGACCTTAAGTACCACAAACCAGTGCTGCTGGGAGGTTGGGGCAGTACTGTCTGTGCTCGGTGCACCCTCATCCTTGGACAGGGCGTGGTGGCAGCCATCTTGCAGTTCTTGTGAGGGGTGACCATGCCTGGTCCCCTCTGTGAGACCAATGTAATTCCATCATAAAGATGCTGGAGAAACTGAAAAGAAAAAAAAAGAAAAGGAAAGGAAATATGGATTTCCAACACTTAGAAAGCTACATACATACCCACAAAGTGCCCTCAACAGCAACAATCTCACTTAGGATTGTTGAGGCATAAAGAAAAGGATGGATAGATTTGTCTACCTGAAAGTGAGCATTGCTCTCAAAAGAAAAAGCAAATGAAACCGGCAAAAAAAATTGCAGCATGTGAGACTCAAATGTAAATATCGCTAATACTTACAAAGATGACCTTCCCGAAGTAAAAATGGGAGAGGGCGAGAATTGACAATTAGCAAAACAATAAATTGGGTGTATGCATATAAACATTTCTAAACTCATCAGTGACCAAAGAACAGGAATTTTTAAAATCCAGCACTTTTCCCATATAAAATTGACAAATGTTTTAAAGAAATACGGCCCGTGTTAAAAGTGCTGGTTCTTTTGTGCAATTCTAGTCAGAGTGTAAACCGATGCCTTCTTCCTGAAGAGCAGCTTGTCCAAGGTGTATTAAGAGCTTTTTAAACTTCAGACCCAATCACTAATTCCATTTTCTGAATTTCTGTTAAGGAAATAATCAGGGTTTTTTTTAATGTCTTTCGGTTGTTCCGATTATTTCCCCCTTTGCCCCTCTCCACCCACCCCACCCCCCACTCCCGTAATCAATCCCCACCCGCTGTCCATGTCCATGTGCCCTTCATATATGTTCCTCGACTGTTCCCTTCACCTTCTTTCAAACAGTCGCCCCTCCCTCCTCCCCTTTTACCCCCGTCAGTCTATTCGTGATTCTACGCCTCTGGTTCTGCTTTGTTGATTGGTTTGTTTTGTTCATTAGATTCCTCTTACAAGTGAAATCATATGGTATTACATACATACACAGATTCCTCTGTCAGGATTTTCATCTCATCAATAATTTAAATAGTTAAAAACTTGGAACTAGCTAAATATACAATATTAACGGGCTGTATGCATACATTATGGGGCAGTCATGTTTTTGCAACACCTTTAATAGCCATGAAACATGCTTGTGATTTATCGTTAAGATTATTAAAAGGCTAAAAAATTGTATTTAGTATTGCAAGGGAAACCTTTTTTCCTTCTACAAGAGAATCCGAACTTCTCTTAAGCTCCTGGCTCTGTCTCCCTAGAAAAAGAAAAAGATAATATGTGTCTACATTACTAGACAAAATTAACCCCTGACTGGAGAATTGCATCTGGACTCAGAGAACTATAATTATCCAGGGAGGCACCATGCTCTGACTTCCGAGGGCAGGGACTCTGGAAACATGGCATGTATGTTTTGGGACCTTAGAAGCTATGCCTATGGAGGTGCATATATTGGCTTCTATAGGGCACGATGCTTTTAAGCCAGGCGGCTCCTGCATCCTTTCAGATATCTGTGATCTCCTTACACCTGAGCTGTAATGCTCTGCTGGACCACGGCAAGGACACGTGCTAAAGAGGAGCACGTGATACTGCCCTGTGGGCTAGCTAAGCTTCCTTCCAAGGGAACCGATGCCAAATGTAGGATGTGGTTGTCCCTGTGTCTGAATATTTAATAGACCCTGAAAAGATAGCTTGTGCATGTTGCAAATACAATTACAATATATAATTATATATAACAAGACTGGTAAGAAATAAACTAAAATTTATAGTTTAAATTAAAATTATCTGAGTGCTAATGGTGCTGTTAATTGTTTTCCTTCTCTTTAATACTTTATACATTTCTTCCCAATCCTACATGAATGCATATTATTTTCAAATCAAAAGATACATTTTTTTAAAAATTATACTTCAGTTCTACTGGTGATAATTGTGAAATGACCAGTCTTTGGTAAGACTTGAAAATGGCAATTCTATTAGTAAATAGAGCTGCTATGAGCATAGGGGTGCATAAGTTCTTTTGAATTAGTGTTTCTGAATTCTGAACCTAATGAACAAAATAAACTAATGAGCGAGATAGAACCAGAGGCATGGAAACAATGAACACATGGATGGTGACCAGAGGGGAGGGGGGAAATAGGTGAAGGTGGAAAGAAGGGGAAGGGACTAATCAAGGAACATGTATGAATGACCCATGGACAGGGACAACAGGGTGGGGGATGACTGTGGGAGTGGGGGGTGGACTGGGCAGAGGAGGGCTAAGGAGGGGAAATTGGGACAACTGTAACAGAATAACAATAAAATATTATTTAAAAAAGAAAAGAAAATGGCAATTCTAAAAAGCAAAGACATACATGACCAAAAAACAAAAATAGAAAAACAGAACTTCCTGAAAAATTTTCTTTTCTTTCTGGGCAAAAATTATAGATCTTTTATACTAAATGTTTCAGCAGAGACTCTTCTCCAGGCTACAAATTTGGATAATATTTGTTCCATTGGTTTCTTTCCCCAAATGGCACAAATTGACATGGAGGCCAAATGCTCTGATGGGAAGCCAAGGTAATATGATCAGTGGACAGTGAATTGCGTATTAAGAACCTACCACTCTACTCCAGCTCTCAAGTGTGGAGCCCTGATTCAGACTTTCTATTCCTTTGCTTCTCCTGGTGAAAATGTGACCAAGAATGCTGGCAGGCCCCCAAGATATGCGCTGAGGAATAGTCCATAAATGACAGTGTTAAGAATAATATCTCCTAACTTATTTATTTTCTGCAGTCCTGCCTAATTTAACCTTACAACATGTCAGTGGAATAGAAAAGAGACATCCTAAAGAGCATAAAGAAAGTATTATGGTCCAATTCCCTTCATTTTTTAAGTTGAAAACACTGAGACTTAACTAGGGCACATGATTTGCCAGACATCCCAGCCAGTTTTATACATGTCTGGGCAGATACTGGTTCCTCTTTTATTTTATTACTGAATGAGGGGCATTGCTAGGAACCAGGGCTGGTTATAGCTGATGGGTTAATGACACAGACTCATGTGGCCTTTGAACCCTGATGATTGTGCTTGATCTTCCCCAAAGGTCTGAAAATAAATGAGCAACATCAGAACAGAAAAAACAAAGAACTCTTCTGATGCTCAGGGACATTGCCTGGGAGCAAGGAGTTGTGTCATTTCTTCTGTCCCATCCTAGGGAGGGATGGCTCACCCAAAAGCAGCCTTTACTGGGCCTCGGGGACACAGATCCCGAGAGCTGAAGTCAGCACAGGCCCTGCTTCTGATTGTGCGTCCTTCATTCTCTTCGCCTTGCAGAGTTGTCCTGTCCGGGCGTGAACTGTCCGGTGAGGCCTGGATGCCAAGCATGGCTTTGCCTCTAGTGACTGTGTGACCTCTGCTAAGTCATGTTCCCTCTACGGGTTCAATTTCTCATCTGTAGATAAAAGAAGGGATTGAGATCAATGATCTCTAAGATCTTTTCAGTGCTAATATTTCATAGAGTTAGAAAAGGAACAGTCTGATTAGTGGGCTCCCAGTGTCAGCGTCTCAATGCCCAGGTCTCGACTTTTTTTCTGGAGTCCAACTTTACAATGCTGTACCTGGTCAAGTGCTTTGAGAGGACTATAGCTTTTTGGTTTTGTTCTTTTTTATTTTTTTATGTTTTATTGTTCCTTAAGCCCATTTCCTTTTTACCATAGAGTCAAAAGATGGTTAAGTCTCCTCTGGGGTAACTTGTGTGGCGTGACTAATGGCAGTTTCCGAAAGAGTAGCTCAACCTGGACCAGTTCTTGGTTTTCTTCGCATTCTCAAGCACATTAGCCATAGAAAAACCTGGGACCCTACACTGCTACGAGTCTCTGTGGGTGGGCATCATCAGCCCCAGTCAAACCGCAGGGACGCACAAGAAAGGCATGAAGGGCAAGACGACATGGGCTTGACCTGTCATTTCCTATTTCTCCTTTTGTGCTTTGCTGTCAGAAAAGATCAGCGCCATGTTGAGGCATGGCCACATGGTGTACACTGCACAGGAATAGGCCACTACTGTCCCAGATCTTTAGGAAGGGTTAGAGCTTGGGGCACTTATTGTATTCATAACCATTTAGCTAAAAGTGGTGGCCCATCCTTCCAAAAAACCTACAGGGTGCATTCTGACCGGCTTGGAAACCCTGGCTGACTACTGCCTCAGACCTCCCCAACAAACTCAGACACTCAAAGGCAGGGAACCTGTTTAGATAAGAGGATTTCACTGGGCAGAGAATCTGATTTACCCTATTTTATCTCAGCTCCAGTGCCACTGGGCATGAGAAAATAGCTATTAAACCCTTTTCTTGGCCTCACAACAAACTAACAGCAGAGTATTTAGCATTGAAGCAGCAGAACATTTGACGCCCGGAGCCCAGGAGAACTGCAACAGCTGCCAGTTTGCATGCAAATGTGCACGCACACGTACACAAGACTCATCTAGAATTTCCCCGGAAAGAGACAAACACAATTATATAGAAAGGCACAATTTGGAGGAAGTTGTGAATTTTTACTTAGGGGATTTCTGAGCCGTAAGCTCTCACACTGAATATAAAAGCCCAAAGCACACTGTGGATCACAGAGTGGGCTCTCGATAAATGCAAGCCTGTTTGCTGGCTGAGGAGGGCACAGCTGTTGAAGCAAGGGGACATTGTAGGACCTTGGACAGCCCCACAGTCTGCCTCTGACAGGCTCTGAGCACTCTCATCTATTGAAACCTCTTTCAAGACTTCATAATTCACATCCTTTTTCCTTTGATACATTATCACAGGACTTCCTAGTATTTTTTGTTTGGTTGGTTGGTTTTTCACCATGAGCACATTTTCTTTGTTGCTCATTCACAGTTTTTTTCTGGGAAAGGCTTATAGGAACTCTTTTAAAAACTTGAAGAAAAATATCAATTTCCCTGTTTTTGGTCCATGCTGCGGGTGAGTGCTCTGCCTCCCTTTACAGTTTGTTTTTCCCCTGTCATTGTTCCATGGACAGATTTGCCTACCACCTTTGAGATACTCCTTCTAATGGTTGGTGACTAGGTGACTGTGTTAAGGAGCTTTCATAATTCATTTCTTCAAGAGATTATTGTTTGCCTAAAAACACGATGATCAATTTCCTTGGTGATTACAATACATTTTACTTCTTATTGAGAGCAGCATTTTAACTAACTCATTTTTTTTTGAGATCTAATAAAAACTCTTTTTAATTTCACTTAATCCATAGGATATATACTGAAACAATGTTTTCCTGTATTGCATCCTAATGAACCTTCATTTATCAGGTTGTTGTCATCTCCAAGCTATAGACTGACATCGTGTGCCTTATAATTTTTTAAAATTTTTATTGTTGATACTATTACAGATGTGCCCATTTTCCCCCTTCACCTGTCTCTACCCAGCCCCCCCACAAGCCCCCTTCCCTCTGCCTATCACCACACTGTCGTGTGTGTCCATGGATCATGCATATATATTCTTTTGCTAATCCCTTCGCTTCTCTTATCCAGTTCCCCTCTCCTCTTCCCTCCAACAGCTGTCAGTCTGTTCCATGCATTATACCTTATTTTAAATTCCCATTTCTCTTGCATATGCTGTCCAGAAAAGAGGCATAAGACACTACTATGCTTTGGAAATGCAGCCTATCACCTTGGTGCCGCATTTTATAACAAGTGTGAATTTAAGAGCCATCTAAATGGCTAGATGCAGCCCCAGGATTAAGACCAGCAGGGAGGCTGCAATCAGCAAAACACTCATTATCCCAGTAGCTGAACGTTTTCAAAATGTCATCCATCATCCTGATGACCTTGATTCTACTGAAGGCCTCGAGCTTTGAGAGGCATAAGATGAGTCCAAAGCTAAATTCTTTTATTTACACTTGGGCATGATAAGCAGCAGTCAAGAGCTCTCGAATCTACCAAAACTCAGCAAGCGAGAGGGCCACACCGCTCTGCAGACCTGGCAGGTCCATGACACTCCTCAGGAAAGATTAAAGCAGGTTGGGTCGGCATCGGCAGGCAGGACCGGCGGTGTAGTCTATATGTTTAAAATCTCCTATGTCATTTTTAAACAAAATCTACAGCAAAAACCATGTCTTCCTTTCTTGGAAATGCTCATGCCTATCGAAGCCTATTCTCAGAGAGAATATTGGAAACATCTAAAAATCCCTGGGATTGAAAGTTCTGGAGCCACTCAGGTGCTAATATTGGGATGTATGCAAAGAACAAACCCTCTCCCCTTCCTTTGGGTAAAACCTAGAGAGGGGGCTGCCAGACCTCTGGTGTCCTTTAGGAACCCAAGTGACAGAGGTATCAGGAGATGTGATGGCTGTGGAGCAGGCTGCGTCCACTTGGTGCTCAGGGAAGAAAAGTGTTGCAAGAAACCACGCCAGGCCTGGAGAGCTTAACTGATGGCACTGAGAATGAAGTCCCACGAGGTGATTTCAGTTTCTCTCAGTGAGCCTCTCTTGTCAGCTCCCATTATAAAGGCAAAGACGTTGGAGCTGAAAAAGTACATTAGAGGTCTCCTAGTCCAACAGACAAGAAACTGACAGATTGACAGATGAGAAACTGAGGTCGAGAGGTCAAGCAACTGGTTCAAGATCAAATGCCTGGTGGGGGCAGTGCAGAGCTGGAGTCACGCATGTGTCCATTCTCCAGGACTAGGAGAAATGATTTTTTTTAAAACCAATTCCAACAGATATACATGCCTGGATAGACCAGGAAAAGAAGGCAGCAAACATTCTTCAAGCACCTACAGATGCTTTGACGTACATTTTTTTTTAGTAATCTCAACAATTTTCTAATATATTAATAGTTATTACCCTCATGTTCAAAATCATGAAAAAGGGGGAAAACTGAGGCTCAAAAAGATTCTGTTATTTGCCAAAGTCACCCATCAAGAAGGGAGAAAGCTGGGATTTCAACTTCACAACCCACATTCAAGAAACACCACTGACTTTGATGTCGCCAATTCCCTGAGCTACAATTAGCATATGTGTGAATCTAGAACATGGACTCCAGGAATTCTAGATGCCTTTTTTAATGACAGCTACCTTCAACATGCAGTGAATCCCCCTTAAAATATGAAGTCATAATACATCTTACAGTACCTATTTTCTTCTATAGATTGTTTATATTTTGAGGTCTAAAAACTGTTCCCTAAATATTTTACATTTATATCACTTATTTATCACTTACCAGATCTCCTATAAAACCTTGTGAAGAAGTGAAGTCCAAAAGATAGCACACCGAACCAATGTATTACATTCCAGAGTTATTTATTTATTTGCCATTTGGGTTTCCATATTTTAAAGACAACTTTATTAAGATAGGGTAGTCATCCTCATTACTTAAAGTATACTTACTGCTCTCTAAATACCGTTTGTCACTGCGGATTGTAGGCGGCATAGCTGGGGGCTGAGAAAGGCACTAATGGAATTCATGGCAGTTCATTCGTCGCCAGATCTGGAGTTCGGCCTTGATGATTTCTCACCCGAGGGCATTCTCATTTGCTGTGAGTGATGTGATGCTCGTTAGCTAACAATTAGAAAGGCCGTAATAGGTAGGGCAGCCAGAGCCAAACACATGGCAAGTTCCACATGTCCCAGCTGCTCTCTGAACAGAGTGGTAGATAGAGGCAGAGTGTGTGTGTGGCAAAGATATGGATGGGGGAACCCCGGCATTGCCAAACTAGAGTCATAAATCTGACACGATGTGCAAAATCGCATCCAATGTGGACTGGGGACCTGGCAGGAAAGGAGACCTCTACCCCTTATGGAGCAGAATCCTCCTTCTCCTGTTCTCCGAGCAGAATCAGGCCCTATGGGAGCCTATAGGACCCAGTGGATGGAGAAATAGCACCCTAGGTATAGTCAGTAATGTGCGGGAAAATGAACACCCGTGATGCCCACTCACTGAGATCTGAGAGCCAGACTGTTTCATCAGCAACCTTTATGTCCATCAGTCTTAACTCAAAAACAGGAACATCTTCCTACAAAGGTATAAGTTGTAAGATGACTTCCTTCCTTCCTTCCTTCTTTCCTTTTGTAAACATTCACTATCATTTAATATATTCTAGGTATTAACTAGATATATAGATTAGTATACATATCCTTGCTCTGATATTTTTTTCATGCTTCATACCTTGCTTGCGATTTGAATGTTTTTGGTCAATAGTAACATTTTTGTACTGCTAATCACCATCATGAGAGTCCTGAGACATTTCACTCAAGGATTTATTTGAACCACACACCCCTTTTGCTGACATTCTATTTGGTTTACTATGCCTCAAAGTGTTATTGTTTCCATTTTTGTGTATGTGTACATTTATTTTAATAATAATAGGTTGTGTGTAGATTTTTTCTCACACATCTTCTTGCTGTTTTGCCCTCTGGTGTGAGTAGCAGGAAGCTTCAATGAATGTAGAGCTCCTAGAGTTTGCACAGCTCTTTCCCGTAGCGTAAGAATGCTTTTACCTTCTGAAATGGCTGCCCCAAACAATGCTTATTTCTTATTTTTTTCTCATGTTTATCATTCTCCATCCCATTTCCCTGATTTACTTTTTAATCATTTCCTGACATTACATCAGATACTTATTAGTCTTTCTGTATTGTTACCCCAACCCCCACAGCTGGAACAATTCCCTCTCCAAAACTGGTGACTGCAAAATAAATATATAAATGAATTGAATTTAAGAGAGATAACTTACTCTGTGTCAGTTAGCCCTTGGTTTTTATTTATTTTTAAGCAGTGCATCAATAAATGCATGCTGTCTAGTCCATATTGGGAGTTTCCTGCAGTGTTCGTCTCCAGAGAAATTAAAGTCAGAGGCTTCTATATACAAGTAGATCCTCTGAAGATTCACGCTTTTATTCATTCAATAAATACTGATTGAGGCTACTATATTCTAGTCCTATTCTAGTCACCATACAAGGGAGGGCAAAAGTCCTTCCCATAAGAACGTCATGGTCAAATGAAGAGGGACATACAAATAGTAATTGTAATTAATTACATAGATGTCAGGATAGAGATCTGTGGGGTATGTTGGGTGAGCAATGACAAGACAGGGTCTCCCGTTTCCTAAGGGGGCCTGAGAAAGGCTTTGGAAAGAACAGTGATATTGTCAGTTAGCCTGGAAGGCTAAATAATAACAATCATTTTTCTTTCTTTTTTTTTTAATAATCCACCTAATTAAACCTATACTTCAAAAGACCTTCATTCATCTGACATGCTTTAGTCATTCAACATTGATTAACCACTGTGTACCTTCCACTGGGTCAGGCCCCTGGGATACAACAGAGGATGAAAAAGACATGACACCCCATAACCAAGAATAACAATAATATGTAATTATTTGTGATAAGAACTAGAAAGGAGAAACACAAGGTAAGAGATCCATGTACAAAAGAATGCCTAAGCTAGTATGTGGAATAAGAGAAGGCCCCCTCCAGGAAATACTATTTTATGTATCCGAGCAGGCGTGACTTTATCCCCATCTGTTCACCAAGATAAAGAAGAGGAATGCAGTTCTATCATGAACAGTATGGACCAACAAAGCCCCTTGGCACCTTATTTTGGCACAGATAGGTCTTATGGGCAAAGAGGGAGGGCTGAGTTCTTGAAGCCATTCAAATATTTTTACATGGCAGGGCTCATTAACTCTTTGTCAGTTCCAAGGCGTGTTGGGCACAAAATATTTCCGCCCCTACCAAGCTGATCCATGCTGGCCCATCATTTGCCTGCCTGACACTGAATTCCGTCTTTTCTTACCCACTTCTCACCTCATTCTGACTTGCCTGTAATCTCTTTCTGTCCGCTACACTATTCTTTCTTGGACTTAAGAAGTGTATGAGTTTTTCAGTGTTTAAAGCGTGTTGCATTTAAGGTGGTTTGTTTTCTGTGTTCTCATTTATTAGACATAAATTCAGTGGATATTTTTGCTGGGTCAGTAGAAGTGTAGTGATTAAGGTAGAAAATTCTGGAGCCAGGATTCCCTGGGTTTGGAGATGGAATTTGTGACTTACTAGCTCTGCTGACCTTGGACAAACTATTTAACCCCCCTATACCTCAGGTGTCTTATCCATAGAGTCAGGATGACAGTGTCGATTTAGAGACCACATTCAAGAGAGCTGCTTCAGACACGGCCTGGCTGTGTGTGGCCAAGTGCCTGACACCTTCAGTTTCCTCACTTATAAAAGGAAAGGGAAAACATCTGTGAATGATTCTATTCCAGTTTTAAAATTCTGTTGTTTAATTTCCATCACCTGTGTGCCACTCATGATACTGTCATCTTTATTCATCTACACAGATAGTCCATAATGATGGGAGGCGGGTGTAAGGCATGGGAGCTCTTGAACATTGATTGATAGAGTTTACCTGAAACCAAAAGATATGCATAACAAAGAAGAGCATCTATAACATCACATTCTTCTGGGGAATTGTTGAAATAAAGGATTAGGAAAATAAAACTGGCATGTAATGTGGTGGGAAATGTGGACTTTGACACCCAGTTTCCCAGGTACCCATCCCAGTGCCGCATGCGCCAGTCATGTGCTCTGGAGGGTCCATTGCTTTGCCTGGCTGAACTTTCCTTCTCTACCAGTGAAGCAAGAGCCGTGGTACCTCTCCTGGGGGTCTTGTGAGTGTGGGATCTCTGACAAAGCGCCTGACCCCCAGTTTTCAATAGATGATAGCTATTAACTTTTTATTCTTCATTGATGGTTCTTAGTCTTCACTTGTGGCAGTGTCAGAGTTGGGGACAACTGGCCTCATGCTAGCTCCTTATTTTAAATGGGAACACACTGTGCTGTGTACTGTAAGCATAATGAAGAAATACAAGATGTAGTCTCTGTCATCAGGGAGCTTACCATCTATACAAAGGCATTATGATTTAAATGGTAATTACATATGTATTCGTTCAAGATAACAAGAGAGAGGTGCCAATTATAAAGAAGGGACAGCCAATCAGTTCAGAGGTGGAGAAATATAGCACAGGCAAACATGTTTAAATAAGGATTTATTATGTAAATAAAGGTAGCAATGCCGTATAATGAAGGAATAACATTGTGATGTGCACATGTCACTCTTTGTTGGGCACATTGGCTTTCTCAGTCATTTCTCAGTATTGCAACTCACATATGAGTTAAAAAATAAAAATTCAATCCCAGGATAAGTAAACCTTATCATGAATTCTATTACAATTCTTTATTTTAAGTGATGTTTTTATATGACCTTTGGAGTTTAATACTATAGCCTGAAATCTGTCTGAAATTATTCATTATTGCTGTCTCTAATTCTTTTGATGAGTTCCATGAAAACTACTCTTTAACTCATCTCGCCAACCTGATATCTTTTAAAAGGATTGTGGAGCCTTTGAAGTTTTTTGTGTTTTTGTTTTTGAAGCCACTGGCCTTTTTTATCAGACAGCTCCCCAACTTGACCTTTCTCAAACATTTCTTCTGCAGATTTTTATTGGTGAGGTATCCATGTATTTCATAAAGTCAACTAGAGAATCTCTGATTGCCCAGGAGAAAACAATTCTAACTGGAGAATGCTGTTACCTGAACCCCTTGCTCCGGAGGATCGTAAGATTCATAGGTGAGTACAAGAACTTCCACTGACTCGAGCCCCCGCTTACAGGCGCTAAACTTACTAGAGATGAACCCACTTGAGCACGGGTGCTTTGAGGATTTTTTCCTAGTACAGGAACTGAGCCTGATCACAGTGCCAAGTCAAGTTTTCGATGCTGGAAGTGGCAGTTATCAAATTGTCTTATGATTGATTTCAACTTTTATTTTTTTCATACACAGTATTCATCTGAGATTCCCACTGGACATATAATTTAATATTGACCAGATATTGCCATATACTGTTTAGGGGAATCAGGCAAGGGTGGGGGCAACAAGGGATAGCAATATAATGAATTTAGAACTAATCAAATTTCCTGACAAAGCTTTCCAATAAGTAATTTTGTCATGCAAGAACTTAACAAAGTATGGGAAATCTAATCCATCATGTTCTTGAAAATAACCTGTTTTCCAACCGAAGTTGGAAAACAAATAGTTTAATTATTGTTCATGACAGGAAAAACTAAGGCATGTTCTACATCCTTCCTTCTATGACTTCTCCAAAACACCCCGGGGCGATATGGGTGATGATTACAGTATGGGAACGAGTGTGTCGATGGGTATAGGTAAAATATAGACCTTGCAGAATTCTTACACAGTAGGTACTCAATAAATAATCATTACAGTGTCCTAGTAGATCTGCATGGAAACCAGGATAAAACTACCAGAAGTACGAATGTGGCTGGTGTGAAAACCAGCCATGACACCATTTAGAACATATAGAACTGCAACTGAAGGCCAAAATACAGCATGCTCTTAACTCTATTGGATAGCTTTAATCTTTTCTTTCCTGTTGTAAAAAAGGATTGAATTTTTTTAAGTCATGAGCAAATGATCACATCAAAATCAAGGGTGCAACTACTATGACTGGAGTAGAAATGAGGGAATTAGTGGAGTGGGAAGCCTAAGAAAATCTAATATGAAAGCAGCAACCCTTAACATTAACATAGCCTTCAGCATTTATGGTGATTTGCAGAGTGACCTGTGGAAGCCTGCAGTCGACTCATTTGGGTACGCCCTGATCAGAATGGCGTCGCTGCTGTCTGGTCTACTCAGACAATGGTGGTGCCTTTCAAAGATGTTAGGAGTGTGGTCACTTCCCAGCACAGCAGCTAAATAAAAATCATCCAGAGAGAAAAGGAAAGAATATTTATTATACAGGACAATAGGCTAAACACTTTATATACATTATATTATTTATTCCCCCTAACCACCCTGTAAGGTAGGTCACAGTCCTAATTGTACAGATGCAGAGTCTGATACAAAATGGGATACAGTAGCTTCTCCAAGATAAGAGAGACAGACTACGATACACACATACATAATTTGTTTTAGGGGAGATTTTATGCCCATTGTCTGAATTGTTTTCTGCGCTTGTAATTAAAGCAAGTTATTCAAAGCAGAGTGTTATTAGATTACAATGAAATGAACGTATCTTTTAAAGTTACTGTTATTTTTCCTTGGCAAAGATATGTCATACTACTTGTGACCCACCTCAGCTGGGGCAGAGTCCAAAAATGGAAATTATGATTGGGATCTGTCAAATATATTAGGTCTGCCCCTCTGCATTGGCAAGACAAGTCTTTGTTCACTAAGGGATGTCAGTAGGCCCCCACCACCCAGGAGTGAATCCTGCAGTTGCCTATTGTGATACCTGAAATTCTCACTTGAGTCGCTGCATTGGGCTGAGACCCAGTTTCAGGAAGACGACTATTAAAGTAGAAATTTCTCAGTGTGGTGGAGTAACAAATTTCCATTTTCATCACCAATGACACATTGAACCGTTTTGGTCTGTCATAAACTAACAGAGACCTGGATCCTGGGAGCATAAGCCAGGGACATGCAAATGAGACCAGCTAGGGAGAGTTCAGCAGCCTGAGATGCTGGTAATAGGGAAGGGAGGCCAGAGGAGGGAGACAGCGAGCTGGTAAACCTTGGACAATTAGGGGAAATGGCATTGAAAGGGGGTGGGGCAGGGCAGGGCAGGGGGGCAGGGGGAGGCAGGTCGCTGGATAAAGAAGCACTTGCTTCACACTCTCCCTCTTTTGTTTTATGACACCTGGATCTGCTCAGTTGCTTAAATCAAAACCCTGGAAGTCACTCTAAATCATCTGGGAACTTGTTTGAAATGTAAATTCTTAGGCCTCGTGCTATAACTATTGAATCAGAAAACCTGGGGATGGAACCTAATAGTCTCTTTCATGACAAGTTGTCTAGGTGATCCTCATGCTGAAGTTTGACAGCCTCCAGTTTAGGCCATTAAAATTTCTTACCCCTTTAAGAGGCCTCTTCACATCTTGTCTTGCAACTTGGCTCCATTTACCCCAGTCTTGCAAAAATGCCATTCATTGACCATTTTGCAGCTTTTTCTGGAGAAAAAAATGTGATCAAGTCATGTCCCTGCTTAAAACTGTTCAATGCATTCCTAGTGTTTTCAACGGTTGATGCCGTGCCTGGGCTACTGCTTATGTGCCGCTCCTTCTGCCTGGAATAAGTCATTGCCACCCTCTTACTAGTAAAACCAACTAATCCCATTCATCCTTCAGGATCCTGCTTCACATCACAGCTTCACCAATACAGAAAGCCAGCTACCTCCTCTTCCAGGCCCGTGCTGAGCCTTAGACCTATGTCTTTTTAGGCACTTACTGTATTGCTGTAAGTCCACTATATGTAAGCCCATTACTCCGATTAATTTGTGACCCCTTGGAAAGCAGAGATTGTATCTTTTTCACTTTGTGTCAGCAGCATATTGCAAAATGCCTGGCACTTACTAGGTTTTTAGTACATAAATATATATATTTTTGGAACAAAGATATACTCTGTTCAATCACAGACTTTCCTGAAATTTCTTCCAGAAATACCCAGCCCACCCCCGCCTCCCACAGTTAATCCCCGCACCATTGTCCTTGTCCAAGGGTCATTCATACTCGTTCTTTGACTAATCCCTTCCCCTTCTTTCCACCATTCCCCCCTCTCCCCTTCCCTCTGGCAGCTCTCAGTCTGTTCCAAGTTTCTAGATCTCTGGTTCTATATTGCTTGTTAGTTTATTTTGTTGATTAGATTCCTCTTTTAAGTGAGATCATATGGTATTTGTCTTTCACTGACTGGCTTATTTCACTTAGCATAACATTCTCCGGTTCCATCCATGCTGTCACAAAAGGTAGGAATTCCTTCTTTCTTTCTGCTGGGTAGTATCCATTGCATAAATATAATCTTTAATATACAAAGCAGAGCTGAAATTGGCACCTTAGCTCATTAATTCCCTGTCTTCTCTAGTCTGTGTGGCATAGACTTCAACAGGTAGCCCCACACTCCCTTCCACAGATCCAAATTAAATTTTAAATAAGAAAATGGCAAGAACAGCAAAGTCAAGAAGCAAATATTCACATTAAACCATCTGCTCCTGTAGATGAATGCTATTGTGTTGACTTTGACAGGGAAAGTTGAATTTCTCTGATTCCAACACTACTTTCCCCCCAAAGCTATCAGTATAAGAAGGATGTCCCACCTCCAAGGCTTTAGGTGTAAACTCTCATAGTTAAACTCCTCCACCCATTCCTAAACCACTGTATAATTTCTTAAGCTTTCTATACAGGATGTGGGAAGGGAGGAAAGGAATTGGCTGAGCTAACAAATTTGACATTTTATGAAAACAAATGTAGTCAAATTAGCAACAGGTATTTGGGTTTCATCCCCTTCTCACTTCTCGCCCCTCCTTCCTTCCCCTTCTTGCACTATCTCCTTTGGCTCTGCATGGAAACAAACCGCAGCACAGAGACTTAAGTTCTCAAGGGAGAGAAATACCTGTGTTCCTTTTTGGCAGCAAAGCAAAATAAGGAAGTAACATTTTCCAAAAAACTCATGAAGATAAGTTCAATTAAATTCTTTTCATTCACAGATATACTTGAGTAAACATACTCTTGTAAATGTCAATTATTAAATAGCAACTTTTTGATATTTAAAAGTAATAAATAAAAAAATTAGAATTCACTGAGGGTTTTTGGTTTATTTGCCATATAGAAGGAAAAGTAAATTAACTTTCTCTTCCTGAATAACTACTTTTTTTTGAGTTAAAGAAAAAAATGGATCCAAATATGCCAAGGTTAGACTGCCTCTTAGCACCTAAAATAGCCCATCATCCAGAAGCTACTTATTATGGGTTTTTCGTGTGGAATCACATAACTGCCCCATTGTTCCTTCTAACAAAAATTTAATTAAATTCCAAGGAAGTCTTATGCCATTTAGGTCAGGTCTAAGGCGTCAGTAGCACTGGACCAAATAGAATGTGCCATGGTAAACAGTTAATTCAAGTAACACTAATTAATTGCCATAAATTAAGTGTGACCTGGATGAAGCATGAATATTTTAAATGCTGTTTCAAAGGTCACCATGTTTTATGGTTGTAAGAACTGATATCCTGAGACAAACCTAATGTTAGCCTTTTCAAGAACTAGAAAATCCTTCTCAATTTTGAAAGTCGTTTAAATGTGCTTTATTTAAATAGAGACTTTATTTGATTCAGTTGGTCCATTTCTACTTGCATTTACTTTTTATACTTAAATTATAAACTGGGGGAATGATCATATTCATTCAACCTTCAACAAATAATTTGTTGGGCTTGTACTATACACTAGGCACTGATTAAGGCATTAAGAATATATTAGTGAAACAAATAGAGATTTGCCCTCATGGAGTTTTATTCTCGTGGGAGAAACCAGGCATTAAACAAATAAGTAAATTATAGTGTTTGTTGGCAAAGTGTGATGGGGCAATATAATAATGGAGAAAAGGGATCTAGGCAGTTTGTGGAGGCCGATAAGCAATTTTAAATGAAAAAGGAGAACCTGTCCTACAATGAGAATTGTCGAAAGTCAGCAGTGGCTTCACGGCAGCAGAGGGACCATTCAGCCAGCCAGGCACCCGGCGCGCTTGGCCAGCTGTGCGTGCCGACTGAGGAAACTGAGCCTGGCGGGCAGTCTAAACACAAACTGGCAGTGCCCATGCACCCAACTTCAGTTCCGAGACAAGAGGCTAGACCTTAAAAGAAAAATGTTAAGAGCAAGGCAGTGCATGGGCTTATAAGCAAGTGGAGATATTTCTAGAACTCAGCAACAGGAACTGAAGTAGAACTCAGGTAGATAGATTGGGGGAGAACCCAAGATGGATCTTAGGGGAAGAAATGGAGCCAAGCCACCAGACTTTGAGGCTAAGATGCTTGGTACTTCCTACTACAGGTCAGGATTGGCCCTGCGTGTGGACATCAAGGATGCAGGGAAAGGAGGGACGCTGAAGCTGGAAGCCTTGGTTGATCCAAAAGAAACAGCTAGGGATCCACCTCTACTCAGGGTTTAGGGAGTTGTGATGAGGCTGCTTTTAGTTACTCTGCTCGGTGCAGAGAACAAATCTCCCCTTTGAATGTCATCCTCGGTGAACCAGAACATTACAGACCCAAACAAGACTCCTGGCCCAGAACTCTACAGGTCACTCTAATTATCAAGAGGAACGTCATGGAGTCCTATGAGGCTCCAGTGATCTTTGTCCGAGGGCCCTGCCGAGCGCCAGAGCTTAGAGGCCGGATGGGAAGGGTTGAGCGGATTGCTGCTTTCTTTAGCGCTTTGCAGGTTAGCCAGTGCGAATTCACGGCACTTCAGGGAACTTATTCGCTATAAAGCTGAGCTTCTCATCCTCGGCCCTGTTGACGTTTTGGGCCAGGCAACTCTTTTCTGCGTAGGGGTGGGGGGCCGCCCTGTGCATTGTAGGATGTTTAGTAGCCTCCTTGGCCTCTACCTGCCAGATGCCACTAGCACTCTCCTTCCCCACTAATGACAATGAAACATGTCTCCAAACACTGCAAAACATGCCCTGGGCACAGGATTACCCTCGGTGGAGATCCGAGCTTTCAAGGTTTAAGAAAACAAGTATATTTTAAAGACCTTTTTTTTTTTAAGAATGTTTTTTGCAAGATATTACACAATAACAAAATTAGGCACAGCAAGGTGCAAAAATACTCTCTGAACATTGGAAAATGACTCCCAACAATTGATAAAGGGTCGATTCAAAAATTTTCTGTAATAAAAAAAAAAGTAGGGTGTGTTAAATGGTTTCGGAAACCATTTAAATTATTACATTAGAACATACTAAGTGCTTAGGAGTGCATCAGGCAGAGGGCAGACTGCACCAGGTCAGTGTCTATTAATTCCCAGCGGGGCTGGCAGCTGCCCGTCGTCGGGGCTTGACGCTGGTCTGGTGGTGGGAGTGGGTAGATTCAGGTCACCAGCTTTAGAAACTTGTTTATATTCTTTATAAACAAGAATCCAAAAGGGCAGAATTTGGGGACTATTATGTGGAAGCCTTGCAGGCTTTGATATGCTTTCCTTTAGATTCCTTGGTAGGTAAGGAGTCTCCATATTTAGTTTGTATCTAGGGTATACTTCCTAGACTTATCTGCATCCACATCCTCCATGCATTTTATCATAAAATTATTATTGCTTCTGGCAAAGTTTTAGGATTGTTTTTCTCTATCCATCAGCGTTTCGATCCACATTGCCTAGAGCAGCAATTTGCAACCTTTTTCATCTCATGGCACAAATAAACTAATTACTAAAATTCTGCAGCACACCAAAAATATATGTATTTTGCTGACCTTACCAAAAAATAGGTATAATTTTGATTTATTCACACCAGATGGCTATTGTTGCGTTGGCCATTCTCATTTTTTTATTTGAAATCTAAGGGAAGAGAGGTCAGTGCCCCTGACTAAATAGATAGTACACTTTTTAAAAATTCTTGTGGCACACTGGTTGAAAATTGCTGGCCTAGAGGAACTGAGGAGCGGATACTTAAAGGCTAGCAGGCGTGAGAATAGAGTCAGACATTTTGAGAGATAAATTACTGAGTTGCTCTCCTTAGAGGTGGGGAGTAAAGAATCAGTGCTATTGAAATAAAATCATGTCATAAGGAAATCATGTAATATTATGCTTTGGGAAAGTAGAAGTATATTTGTTATTTCATTTGTAACTATATTAGGTTGGTGGTTAGTGGATTACCCACCATCCTTATCCTTCCTCATTACTTATTATGTTGAGTAGTTATGACAAATATAAGAGTAAAAAAACCCCAGCTCATCATATTCTAAAAGGTACTTTAAAGAGTTGAATATGTTGTTTGAGGTTGTTAGAATTACAAGGTCCTTGTCTCTGTTTCAAAGCTAATTTTATAACCAACTTGTTTAAAATACTGAGGATATCTGCTTCTCTCCATTATACAAATAATAATTAATATCTATGCAGAGCTCACAGTTTATAAAGTGTTTTTACAACTGTTTCTTTGATTGGCATAATAACCCAGTGATACAAAGTAACTGAGGTTCAGATTAATTAATTTAAATCAAATCTATACTGAGGATTAAAACCATTCCATCAAGACAAGTAGACTGCTTGTTGTTGTGAAGTCTAGAGGAGAAAGAGACCAAAGAACCTTGTTCTGTGAACTCCTGAAATTAATGACTAAAGAACTGATACATTTAACTCTGTCAGAATCTTCTTTTTGAAGCATAATATTTGACATCTGTAAATCAATTTGCATTGATAGTATTTGTATTACATTATTTGGAAAAAGTTGATTCACTGCTAAAGCAACATGAAAAGTGCCTCATTCAATGACGCATATCATAGGTGTTGCATCATCTCCCTGTTGGAAAATTACTGGTTAAAAATTTGAGGAATTCTTCTCCTGCTGTGACCTGGCAATACACTTCATCAGCGGCACGTTCTAAATCCTTACCTCTTCTCAGTGCCTCTGTATGTGTGCGCACACGCGAGCCACCAAGCATAGAGAGCGAAAGCGCTTTTTTCATGGTCTGGTCTACCCATATTTTTTTAAGTACATGGAAATATAAGCTTAGAGGGTCACAATTAAGAATGTGGACTTCCAGCCATACTATTTAATTTCTAATCCCAGCTCTTCTACTTATTAGCTGTGGGAACTTGGTCAAGTTATTTGGCCTCTATGCCTCCATTTCTTCATCAGTGAAATGTAGAGATAATAATAGTGTCTACAACATAGAATCATGGTGGAGATTAAAAAAAGTAATATTTCAAAGCATTTAGAACAATATCTAGTACATACTAAACATAACGTATTAGCTTCCATTATTTTTTATCATTATTATTATTATTATTATTTTCTAGTATCCACCACAGTCTTAATGAAACATCTCACCAGCTCAGTATGTCCTTGCAAGAAAATGAGATGAACGTGGTAACTGCAGATAAATAATCTTCATTAGGAAACTTCCCATTGGAATCTGTCATATTAAGGAGAAACCATTTTACTGTTCTTTCTTTTCTGAAGGAAACAGTTGTTTCCTGAAGGAATGGTCTTCATTGAGAACACACTTACAACAGCTGAATGACTTTCTCCATTGAAATTTCTCCCTTGGGGATCTCGGTTTGGCAAAAGCAAAAGAAAAAATGAACTCTATGGGGTTTTTTGTATTTTGTATTTCATTTATAGTGGTGATTGAATGAAAGATGTGATCTAGAATTAAGAGCTTGTGATTGAATCAGAATGTTCTTTGAATGTTTTTAAACTGAACATAAGAATTCCTTAAATAATCCCCTTCTGCTGTCAAAAATGACATTGGTAAACCCATGCCATTTGCCTGTACTTATGTATGATATTCAGCAATTTTCTTACTAAAACAAAAGCCCGGTACTGATTTGAGGAGTGGTTACCTTGTTTCCTGAACACCATAGTAGAGAGGCTACCACAGAAGGTTTACGAAGCTGGTTGAATTTTGAAAACAAGGAAGAAGTGTTCAAGCATTCTCAACATCACACAATGTTCTTTAAAGCTCTCTCTCATTGCAGTATCTTGCTGTAGACAAAAGAGTACTCCTCTTTTAAAAATGTTTGATGAGAACATGTGTGGAGGAAGGGGTAGAATTCCGTCATATTTTCAGAGACTACTGTTACCAACATAACCCAGATAATTTGTTTTTATGTCATCTTCACTATCCTTTCCCTTTTTTAAAGCTCTGTGTGTTACTTTCTTCACATGAAAACATGTAGGAGCCATGCTTCCATGTGCCCACGTGATAATATTTAAAAAGACAACTATTGTAACTTCTGAGAATCAGAAATAGGTACATTTCTCTCAAAGATGTGCATGTCCAAGTAAAGCTGTACGTGAGCTCATCATGACTTCCAGGTTCCTTGTGCTTCACAGATGTCCCCTGTAAGGAGGCTTTCCTATGCATAGCATGGGTCTTAACACTCCAATTCAAGGTTCCTCTTGTATTCTGTTGTGTTGGAAATGCAGAGTGCTTTTATTTCAAACTTAGGATGTACAAGTTTACTGACTCATGACTCACATGAAGTCCCAGTTTTCAATTATTCTGTTTTTCCTAGATGCACCTTGCTGGATTTTGTGACGTTTATAAAAAGAGACATACTCCCTACGACTTACATGCTAAGTAGCTTGGTGTCAACCTTATGCTCCATAGAATCAGGGATGTGAGACACCAATATGCTTTAAAAAACATGAACAAGTTTTTTTGCTCCTTTATCCTCTTCTTCTGTTAATCTTTCCTGAAGTTTCTTCAGCAATTTATGCACTGAGTCCACAAATATCCATTAAATGTTTACTATGTGCCAAGTTTGATAATAGGTGCTTAGTATACACTGGGCTCTTATAGAACTTGTATATACTACTATTCTAAAGTGAGAAATGGACAGTATTGACTGATCATGCAAATATAAAGTTTCTACTGGGACAAAGGGTTCAAAAATGTATAATGGTGCCATGCCAGTCTAAAATAGGAGCTTATTTTCTAAGACCCCATGTAATATGAGGTTATTTCTCCTTATTCACTATTTTTAATTGAGATATCATTCGCAGATAACATAATATTAGTTTCAGTTGTACGACATATGATTCAGTATTTGCATATATTACATAATGATCGCCACACTAAGTCTAGGTAACATCTATCACCATACATAGTTATAGAACTTTATTTTCTTGTGATGAGAACTTATAAGATCTACTCTGTTAGAAAATTTCAAATATTCAGTTCAGTCTTATCAATTATAGTCCCCATGCTGTATATTACAGCCCTAGGAATTATTTGTTTTATAACTGGAACTTTGTCCCTTTTGACCCTCTTCACCCATTTTGCCTACCCCCCAACTCCCTGCCTCTGGCGACTATGCTATCCACTCCTCAGTGGGGCAAATCTATACACGTTCCGCGTTCATCAACAGATAGAAGTGTGATTTGCTGTTGCCACACTCTTCAGAGCTTAAGTTTGAGGCTGATGAGTGTGCACAGCACCAAATCCCAGGCTTTCTCCTGGAGCTCTTCAGCTACAACGAACTGTCATCTCCCTGCCTCCCCCTTGGCCCGCAAAGTGCGGACAAAGCTACAGTGCCCAGCATGCACCACTCCCCAGGGCACGCGGGGCTGTTCCTTTCAGAAGCAAGATGCCAATCGATGCCTGTGCCCCACCTCTTCCTGCCTGGCTGTTGTACAGGAGTGTGTCTCTAAATACACTCGGAAGAGTGAGGGAGGAGCGGAGACAGTTTCAGGGAAGTTCAAAGAGCAGACCTCATCCAATGGAGTGATGACAACCCTGTTGTCTCGGCAGCCTAAATCCTAGATCTCTGAATCAGGGATGAGAGCAGAACAGAAAGGAATTCTCTCCCTAGATTTTTCTCCCAGGATCTCCATCTTCTAAGGAGGTGCTTAAGTGTGTTTCTTGAGTAAAACTGTGTCCTCCAGACCATGGCTCTTGGTCGTCCCAGACAAGCCTTTTCAGAATTCCAAATAAACAAAGCAACAACAAAAAGTGTCTGGAGCACATAGCTCTGGCAAATCAAAAGCACTCTACTTTTAGACTTTTGTGTCTGCTGTAACCATTCAGAAACATAAGCAGCTCCCCTGAAGTGAGGAACAGCTTTGGGAGCCGCGCGATAACATAGGCAGAATCTACTAGGAGGAAGGGTTATAGGAATGAAAAAAAAGTATGTGCTAAACATTTGCAAAATAGGATCTCAGTTAAAGGATTTTAGACACCAATTTTAGGGCACCTAGACATTTTAAAAACATCCCTTTCCAATCTTACCTTTCAATCTAGGAGACCATCAAAGGTGTTCCACCTGACTCTGAGGACAAAAGTGGCTATGTTTAGCTTCTGAGGCTAAGAAAATACACACAGGAGCTCGGGGTGAAGTCACAGGCACAGCTGGAGCTTTGCACAAGGCCTTGTGTGATCCGATGTTGTTTGTGAATCACCAGCACTGCAGGTTCCACGGCCCTTTGTCGGCCCAGTCCGTGCCCGGTAGGCTGGACTCCCCGGGCTGCTCCAGCGCCCTTCTGAAGCCACATCAAATGCACCAGAATGAAATGTTTAGAAAGCAGAGGCTTGTTAAGCCATCAGAAGTAGACATACCGCAGAGGAGGAAGAGAAGAAACGGGGAAAGCGGCTGTTCAGCAATGTTATCACATGACAGCCAAGAGAACTGCCTGTCACAGAGTCACTGTGACCACAGAGCGGACGCTTCAGACGCCGAGCCAAGGAGCCTAGAAATCCTCTGTCTCAGAAAGACCAAACCTGCCTTAATTGGCAGCGCTCCTGACAAATAAAATGCCAGAGAAAAATGCTGTCACTTTTCCCTTTTCAAATCATAAATTACCCTAGTTTCCTGGAAAGAATGTCTAGACAGACTTATTGCCCCCTCGAAAAAGCCAGAGACCTGCTCTTTGAGAATCTTGCTTGAAGATGTAAAAAAAAAAAAAAATCTAACCATTCAGACTTCCAGAAGGTGGGGGTGAAATTGTCACAAATGATCAATGAATGCCTGCTTCAGAGGTCTGACCCCACGAGAGTGAGCTGCCTGACGTTACAGAAAGAGCCCGGTCCCATTGTGATAAAACACATCCTGGCAAAGCCACAAAAAAGAAAATTGTAGCACTCAAGAGAGATTACAATGAAAACCGGATGAAGTTTTCAGCCAAACTCGTCTCCACTTCTGCTATAACAGATTAACTTTTGAGTGCTGATGTCAGCACAATTTGCAGATCCAGGACATTGAATATGGGAGTCAAAACTGGGTAGAAATTTAATTGAAACTATAGCAGGCCCTTGACATTTACCACGGTAACTCTGCCTCTCGCACTTGCCAACTTCTCCCATAATTGAGCTGCATTTGAAAAGTCGGCTTTATCCCTTCCAAAGACTTGTGCATATCTTGGCCTCTGCATAGCCTCTTTTGATATATTTGATATGTTTAACAGATAATCTCTAGATGTACTGTCTAGGCTTTGAAAGAATTCATGGTGAAGCTTCCTGTGAGGAAGTCTGCCTACCCCAGCTCAAGCTCACTGGGGCGAGTCCTGTGGAATTTACCAGAGAACAGGCAGAGCCCAGGAAATGGAGCCTACCCCCAGGATTCTCAGCCAAAGAGCAGAGTCAGTGTGGTGGGAAGCATAATATCCTCTTCTCCCAAACGTCCGTATATGATCCCTGGAAACTGGGGACGTGGTACCTTACGTGAAAAAGAGAATTTACAGGTGTGGTTAAATGAAGGATCTTGAGATGAAAATACTGTCCTGAATTGTTCCAGCTGGACCCAACATAATCAAAGGGTTCTTGTAAGAGGGAAGCAAGAGAGAGTCAGGGAAGGAGATGCGACAATGGAAGCCAAGGTCATAATGATACAATTACTGAAAAGGGGTCACAAGAAAGGAATGAGGCATCTTCTAAAAGCTGGAAAAGGCAAGGAATGAATTCTACCCTGGAGTTTCTGGAAGAAATACAGCCCTGCCTACGTGTTGATATTAGTCCAGTGAAACCTATTTTATGTTTCTGAGCTTCAGAACTATAAGAGGATAAATTTGTGTTGTTCTAAGTCACTCAGTTTATGGTAATTTGTTACAGCAACAATGGCAAACTAATACAGTCAACAACATTCCTTTTAAAGTTCTTTGTTTCTTCTCATTTTCTCTTTCCAACATCAAATGAAACATCCAATTCAATCAAGGTTTCTGGAATGATCCTTTTTCTCTCTTTTAAGGACAACTCTCTAACCGCATTCATTCTCACCTGCCATGGTGTGATAGATAACCCCTGCCGTGAGAATTTGCCTTTCCAAACAGCACCAGGGAGAAGCTACTTTCTATGAAAGAGAACTGATGCTGAGTAACTACTAAGGGCTGGGCACCATCACGAGCATTTTGCACCTACCTTAGTTCATCTTTCCAACTGCTTTCAGAGGTATCATTCCCTCTGAAATCATTTTGTGAATGAGGATACCAAGGTTCTGAGATAACAGATAACTTACTCTGTCAATGAGTCACCAAAGGTGGGACTAGAGCCCAGGTGTCTATGACTCCAAAAATTAAAAAATTCTTTCCATTAGAACATGCTGCTTCTAATTTACTTATACAAAACAATACCATGCTAACAGCACAATGTCTGCATCGATTTGGATGAAGGAGTCATGTAAGAATCAGGCACCACTCCCTGGAAAGATGAATGTGGGGGACAATCTGACTCTGGGGAGGACCTTTTTGATAGGTCATCCTGGACTCAACTGATGTTTCCTCTCAGGGACAAAACCAATCAGCAGCGTGTGTTGCCATTTCTAATTATTTTAAATCTCCTTCTAGGGGTATTTGCATTTGGGCTTTTTGCTACTGACATTTTTGTAAATGCCGGACAAGTAGTCACTGGGCACTTAACCCCATACTTCTTGACGGTGTGCAAGCCAAACTACACCAGTACAGACTGCCGAGCCCACCACCAGTTCATCAACAATGGGAACATTTGTACCGGGGACCTGGAAGTGATCGAAAAGGCTCGGAGATCCTTTCCCTCCAAACACGCTGCTCTGAGCGTTTACTCCGCCTTATATGCCACGGTGAGTACATGAGTCCTGCCACCTCTCCCAACCTGACCTCAAGCCGGGATGTGTGTCTTTCTGCCCTCTTAACTCTTGGTCTTTCATCACTGGCACTTGTAGCGATTTATAAAACGTTGTTGCAACATGTTTCTCCTATGAAATATCGCGTGGTTGCCCCCATCCCCTCATCTCAATGTAATATTCTGACCAGCCAGAGGATATTAGTTCTGGGAAGAATGTTGATAATCACTTAGTCAAATCTTCCCATTTTTACCGATGCAGAAACTGAGGCCCCGAGACTGGCTAAGAACCCATAGTTAGAGGAGGTAGCCAGGCTCTTGGCTCCATGTCTGGGATTCTTTCTCTGCCCACAACAGCACTCTTTGCCGCAGTGTTGGTTGGTCTCAGAACAGTACATGCTCCTCACACCTGCCCACAATTTTGCAGGCGTGGACCTCAGATGAATGACTGCCCCTGCAGTGCATACAACTCGGATAAAGATGCAGCTTTACGGGGCTCCTCCTGACACTCCCCCCTTACTTTGCCAGCACAGATGGGTGATCCTACAAGACCCCCCAACACCCAAAACTTTACTTCTCACCGCTCCCCAGATCACACAGGCTTCGACCGCCCCCACGGAAGTATAACGTTCTCTAAATTTTTTGCTCTCTTCACAGAGAAATCCCAAAGTACCGCCCACATCTTAAAATGCAGGGAGAACAATGGCACCCCTCCTATTTTTCTACCCCTTAATTGCCTCCATTTGGGAAATGATCTCATCGCACCTTTCTCTGACCTGTGCTTCTGTGGGGGCTAAAAGAAATATTAATACTTTTCCTCCCACCTTCTACGTTCTTCTGGCAGGGCTAATTATTGGATTAACAGAGACAGGTTAACAAGAGAAAAATCAAAGTTTAGTGTATGCACACGGGGAATTCACACAGGCATGAAAATTCCATGAAATTTCCAAAAACAATGAGGCAGCATTGTGTCTATAAGACGTTGTTTTGGACAAAGAAGAAAGACAGGGAACAGGGTATCAGATTTCAGAAGTGAGAATGGGCGAGGGCCTGGCCAGGTAGCTCAGTTGGTTGGAGCATTGTCCAGATGCGCCAAGGTTGTGGGTTTGATCCCAGTCAGGGCACATGCAGGAATCGACCAATGACTGTATGGAGCAACAGGCTGACCTCTTTCTCTCTCTCTCTGTTTCTCTCTCTCTTTCTCTAAAATTAATTTTCCAAAAGAAAGAGAGAATGGGTGGTCTACAGGTGGTTGAGGGAAGGTGGAACACACGTGGCAGGAAATTCCTTGCTAGTCAGCTCAGAAACAAGGGGACACAGGGGTTATCTTGCTAACAGGCTTCTGCCTGAAGCCCTCTGTTTACCATAGGTAATTCAGTTTAGGCTAAGGAAGCATCCTAAATTCTCCTTCTTGAAGCAGGCTTCTCTGTCTGAATCTCTTGGGCAGGAAAGCGGGGAGGTGCAAAGATTCTTTCTGAGTCCTGTTTCTTAATAAACGGCTTAAAATCAATATCCCAGAAAGGGAACTTCAGGGTGGAAAAACGGTCCCTTCCGTTGCATAGAACTGAGAGTTAGGAATCAGCTCAGAGACTGGACATCATGTGCAGCTGCCGTGGAAGCACAACTATTGGTGGAAAACATCACTTTCCCTTGCTGTAACTTATTTTATATTCAGGAAATACCTGGTACAGTGATTCTCAATGAAAGGTGAGGGACAGAGAACACAGAGGAAAGACCCTGGTCAAACTTTTGCCAGAGATTCCAAGCTTGCCCCCCACCCCTAGGGGAGCATGTGGCCATCGCCCTCCCCTGAGAGTCTGCCTCTGATGGAAGAGTGCCCCTGCAGTTCCTCTGAATTACATACATTCAGGGCAAAGAAGAGGTGGTTGACTACCAGTCTGGCCTCTTTAGTAGACTTTAAAATAAATTGCTAAATAGTCTCTTTAAAGCAAAGGTTCCTCTCTGTCCCATTTACAGTATTACATCCATGGGACCAATTTGTCAATCAACAGTTATCCAAAATGAGTCTTCCTGGTTACTCTGTTTAGATTTTCTCTTTAATGAATACATGATAAAAGTTATTTTGGCTGCCCCAGTGTTAAGGAAACATGAACATAAATAATACAAAAGACTCGATATACAAATAGGTCAGTGAGCTCAGTAAGGCTTCTTTGCTTCAGTAAAATAAAATAAAATAAAATAATCCATGCCATGTATTTTTTTTAAGCAAAGAGTGTCCTGTCAGGCATTCAGCATATATTTTTTTTAATTTTCAAAATATTTATTTGCTTTAAATTATCTAGAACATAAGTTATATGAAACAATATACTTTTGCATCTTTTTCTATGTTTTTATCAGACTCAAGTCATTGCTCTGTGAAATTAATTTTACAACACCATTATAAAATTAAATCTGTCATAATGAACTGCTCTCATCAAGTAAGATATAAATTTATTTTGGAGAGAAAGAACTAAGCAGTGTCAGCTCACTTAGAACAGGTGCAGCTATAGCACGTTTTCAAGGATTCAGATGTAATCCAATTCGAGTTATACCTCACAATCATCAGATAAACCCTGATACGAGATTCCAATTCGGCAAATGTTTCTGAGCCCCTATTATGTGTGAAGTGCTTTCAGAAATTACTCAACAAATATTTTCTAAGTATTAGTTAATACTGTGTAGAATATGAATTAAGTATAAGCCTCATGCTCTTAATAGTCTGTAATTTAATTGGAAAGATCTATAAAGGTTATATTTAAAAAACAATGTAGAAGCATAAAAAACTTAAATATACCTAGTATAAATGTTACACAACACTTTTTACACAGCCTCAGAATGCTGTAATGATAGGCTCTAATTTATGTAACTCTGGTCTAACCACAGTTTCCCAGGGCATCAGCTACATATAGTAATAAATAGGCTCCCATCATCCTGTATTCACACCAATGTTGAAGCATCAGTCTAGGAAATTAACAATTCCCATTGTGGTATTGTAAAATGCATCTATTTGAATTTGTATGTGCTCAGGCCACACAGATACACTACAGACTATAATTTAAATATCAGCAAACTATTTTTCAGGGTTGCAAACTCATGGACCACTTTTGTTAAAGACATGCTAGATCAGTAATGCCCTCTACTGGTTTCTTGTAACCATTACCAAAGGTGACCTAACAAAGTGTCTCCTTGAAATAGGTACATCTTCCTAACTCGGCCACCAGGCACATTTGATCACTGAGCCTATGAAACTTTACCCAGCTTCTCACAATGAAATAAGAACAGCCTACATATTATACTTTAAACTAAGGCAAAATAATATTGAATGTCAACTGTAATGGAAAACTAAAATTTTTTTAAAAGAACAACCTATATAAATTTAGGCTTCCTTAAATTTCAGGTGTCATAACTAAATTCAGATCTTCCTAACCTTTGTTTGTCATGACAAAAGTTTTAAAAAATTAATATTTTAAAATACACCGGAGTAAATGAATAGATACAGCTGATCACAGTTGTCCCAAGGATTGTGGAAATCAATTTCCCAGCACAACTGAAATCTATGTGACGCACTGGTTGAAAAGTTCTAACTAAGTCAATCCAATAATCAGTAAATGCTTTTGTTCTCATTGCTTAGAAATGTGATGAATCAGCTAGAAGTATGGGGGACGCAAAAAGTAAAGTGTACAGCCGCTCGCATACCAGGCCATCATAAACTTCATTCTCATAGAAGGTGTATTTGGTATCCGAGCATCGTATTACATGGGTTCTTTAATACCCACAATGGTGCTTTCATGTGTTGTGTGAAAACGACATCTTCTGAATCAGATCATTATTATGCGGACATTCTGCATGTCACCATAATTTCTGTTCACGTGTCTCCTACAATGCAAGACACCATGACTGATGGATCCATTGTTCTTGCTGCACTAGTTTTCCACCCAAATTCTTTACTGAGTAGCTGAGGGGAGCTGTTCACCTGGCTGATGTGCCTGCTTGGGCACAGCCCATTTTTGAGTGCCAGCGTGTGTGCATGGGGATGCCCTGTGTGAGGAGGCTGCCCAGTCACTCCCCGGTCCCTGTCCTCCTCTTCCAGATGTACATCACAAGCACAATCAAGACGAAGAGCAGTCGACTGGCCAAGCCGGTGCTGTGCCTTGGGACCCTCTGCATGGCCTTTCTGACGGGCCTCAACCGGGTCTCTGAGTACAGGAACCACTGCTCCGATGTGATCGCAGGCTTCATCCTGGGCACTGCTGTGGCCCTGTTTCTGGTAGGTCAGCTTCCCTCTTTCTACCACCTTCCTTCTCAGGCCCTCTGACAGGCTGCCCAAGACCATGGTGAGTCAGGTCTCCACACGCCACAGGCTAAGCCCAGGTTCGTCTGGCCCCAACCTTTGTAAGTTGTAATTATTCCCCAAGTGTTATACATGCTTTTGCTGCAAGAATGATTTCTAAAGTGCCCTTTCTTTTGGAAATATGATTGCATATTCCCTCTGGGGATTAGGGAGAGGAATGCCCAGGAAGAACAACACTGTGCTTGGGATGGGGGGGCTGGGTAGACTAGTAATTTGGCATACCTTCAAACCATTGTTCTAAAATATTTATTCAGGATGTATTGGGAGCAGAAGCTAAGTGTTGCATGGGGACCAAAGACCACTGGTGGAAGCAGGCAGCCCTTTCTCCAGCATCCCAGGAACCTGAGCTCAGGCCCCGGCTTGCATAGCCCACTCAGAAACGCGAAAACTCTCAGCTAATCGCTCCCAGACTTTTTTTAGAAAACCTCTGTTATTATCTGAACTTACCTCATGGGCATCTTATTTCTGCTACACATGGCTTCTCAACCACATATAATAATAGTCCTGGACTTGTGGTTAATACAGTTTTCTCCATATCTTTACATTCCCGACGATATTTTCTTTTCTCAAATCCATGGGGGCCTGTCTACCTGCTCAGCTAGGAAATCTTGGATTGGAAAAGGAGAGATTAATTTTTATTGTTTCTGTCTTTTTTTTATAGTTTTTTGAGGTGTGAAGTGCATATAACAAATGGCACATAAAGTGTACAATTTGATCAATTTTGACATACAGATACATCCTTCTCTCCCACCCTGCCCTTTCCTTCATTCCCAAGCCACTGCTGATCTTCTTTTCATTCCTCTATATTAGTTTATATTTTCTAGGATTTCATATAAACGGAATCATAGAGCATGTATATTCTTTTTTCTGGTGGCTTTCACCCAACATAATTATTTTGAGATTCATTCACATTGTAGCATGTAGCAACAATTTATTCCTTTTTCTTGCTGTATAGTATTCCTTTGCACGGGCACACCGTAGAGGTACAGGCTTTTTAATAATCTTCAAGGATTTAAAATTAACCCGAAAGGATTTACAGTAAATCACAGAGGCTGGAGATTCACACGTTGCACATGAAATGAATCGCCAACTTCCCCTCTGAGACCTAGGCCGTCACAGTCTGGATGTCCCTCCTCCCATTCTGCCCTTTCCTGGCCACAGCACTCATTAAGACTGGAGTCTCACATAGAAGGATTTCACAGTCCTGGGAGCTGATTCCTGCTTGTCCTCCTGGACAGACAAAATACACGCATACTGCTCTCAACCCCTAATGCAGTTTCCCAGTGTCTTTTACCTGCTAAGATACACAGAGAAAATGCTCACACTCATTCCAAACACCGACTGGGAAACTCCATTCCAATTCTAAATTATTTTCAATGGATCTAGGCTTTTCTTCTGTAGGGAAAGATGGACTTAAACACAAATTCTCTGGGTGCAGCTGCAGGGGAAGTGGTGATGAGAACCCTGCAGATACTTCATTGGAATGTTCTCCTGAGATCGCTTGTTTTAAAGAGGGAAAGGCTAAAAGTGACGCCGGAGAAGAGAGGGTTTTCAAAGAGACATCAACGGTACATCAATGAGAGGGCTTGAAAGGAAAGCCAGACAATTTTACCGCCCCTGGCCATCCCCAACTAGAGAGAAAGAGCAGTGTTGACTGTCCCAAGAGATTTCATGGGACCTTTACAGAATGAAATCTATAAAATCCTTTGTGTTTCCTAAGGCTCCATATTCAAATTGTTTTGCCATTAAACTTGTTTTCTCTTAGTGACTCACAGCTCTGTTTCCTACCAGTTGGTAACTGTTTGGTCTGTTATTGCCTTCCCAATTAATGGAAAATGTCAAAATTTGTTTTCCACAAATGATCTTTACATAGGACCCAGACCTGCTGTTGAGTTGCTCTGACAAGAGAGAGGCCACCCTATATCTACATGTGCACAGACCCACACTCACATGCACACACACAGCAAGCTGGGACGTGGGAGGGGGAGGATGTCGTAGAAGAGCCTGGAAGTATTCCGAAGCAGAGACTTGGAGAGGAGACGGAGAAAAAGAGAGGAGAGTCAGAGAATAGGAGCATTCTTGCAGCGTATGTTCATTATTGTTTTGTGTTTCCTATGAAGATGAAAGTGTGGGGAAAGGGAGAGATTATTAGTTAAGCAATTACTATATACCCTACCCTTTATGTACACCAAATCAGGTGCTCCTAGAACAACCCTAACAATATTCTTATCGTCATTTTATAGACGAGGAAAGGGAGGCTCAAAGATAAGTAACTTGCCCAACAGCCACACAACCAATAAGTCATGAATCTAACCTCAGTCTTTTCAACTCCAGAGTTTCTTCAGCTTCAACACCTTCCACTTCTCCCATTTGCTGAGGGAAAGAAGTTCCCTATATATAAATATAGGACATTTATATAAATGTTCTGAAAGCTTCAAAGCAAGACAGGAAAGATTCAAAGGCACTGACACAGAAACAAAGATGCAGAACAACAGCAGAGAGCATGGCAAAAACAGATAAACTCTACACGGGCAAAAGAAGCAGAGCAGATCATAAAAAAGAAAAGAGAGAGAGAGAGAGAGACTGAGGTATGAAGGGGCTTCAGTAGGGAATATAGAAAAGTGGGTAGTAATTTAGAAGGAAAGTTTTTTAACAGAAGCAAAAAAAAGTTCCACTAATGAGTTATATACTCTCAAGCAAATGGCAGTCACATAATTTAAGGATGATCATCTCAGGTAGAAGTCAAAGACTTGAGCATTTGCTCTATGTTTGGCACTTGTTAAGAGGCAGAATATTGTAGTAGTATGAGCTATGGAGTTTAAATCTCTTTATGACCTTGGGCAAGTTATCTAGCTTCTCTGCGCCGCCTCGCATAAATTGGAGGTAATAGCACCACCTTTCTGGTGAGATTCTTGAGAAGGTTAAATGAAATAGGGTAAAACTCTGAGGACAATGCCAGACACATTGTTTTGGCATTTGTTCTGGCATTGCTCTCAATGAATGTTAGGTGCTATTCTCAGGTGGTTTACAATCATCTTGCCTTTTAATCACTACAGATTATGAGGTAGGTATTATATTATTCTTCCTTTTACAGGATAGGAAACAGGCTCAATGGGTGGACTGATTATCACTGGCCATCTGGTGATTAAACAGATGTTTCCTCAGCACTTAGAATGTGCTCAGCAGACATCCCAGATGCTGCCCTAGGTCTTTGCATGGTCCCTACCCATGGGCTCAAATGAAAAAAAGTCGCTATGGCAATAACATTCTAAGAAAAAGGCCTGCCACCCGCAGAGATGGCCAGGCATTGATGGCTATAGTCTGACCCAATCTTTTTACCCCTCATCCTGCAGGGAATGTGTGTGGTCCATAACTTTAAAGGAACACAAGAATCTACTTCCAAACCCAAACCCGAGGATCCCCGTGGAGTACCCCTAATGGCTTTCCCAAGGATAGAAAGCCCTCTGGAAACCTTAAGTGCACAGGTATAGTAAAGTGGCTTCAGCAGACCAAACTCCCAGGCGCAGACCTGTTATCTTGGGAGGCCAGCCGATCCATTCCTCCCCTCAAAGGCAGGACGCCACTGCATCTACCCAGCAGCAGTAAAAAGCTGATGTGAAGGCCCTCAAGAACTTCACAGCTCCCCCCAATTGGTCCTGCATTTATTCCAGTGCTTGGCCATATCATGAATCCTCTGGAAAGTTCTTAGTAATGTTTAACTTAAATCTCAGCTGCTTCCGGATACCTTGGCCTCCAGTCTAATTCTGCAGTTAGGAATTTTGGCCCAATTATGTGGGAGGTCAACTTGATTTACTAATTAGGACAATATTTGGGGGGGAAAAGGTTTTATTACATCTAGTGATAGATGTAAACTAGAAGCACATTTAAAAGATTATTAATAAAATAGAAGTAAGTGTCCTTTTGGATCTGTTTTGATGACAACAATTACAAATTCAATACAATAATACTTCCTGATCATTTATTTACACCAGAACCTTGCTTCATGCCAGGGATACAGACAATAATTGGCCACATGGCCCTGGCCCTCAAAGAGCTCAGAGATGATTAGGAAAGGTGAACTGAAATGGGTAGTCATAATCTGGCATGCGGAATCGCTGGTCCGAAATTTGCTGTGTGAATATAAATGAAGAAAAAAAATCCGTTCTGTCTGAGAAGACAGGGAAAGCCACGGAGAAGGCTTGCCAGGTGGAAGGGGACTTGACAGATGGCATTACTCACATACTTTTGCCTTGAACAGTCGCTAGGTGCTTTACAACTACATTGTTATTTGAACAAAAACCTATTGAACTGTTAGTATAATTTCCATTTCCAGGTCAAAGACAGGAATACCAAAGATCAGGAGGTGAAGTTACTCATCCAAGGCCACATAGCTAGTGTGGCAGAGGGCTGGGTGGGTAGCTCTTCAAGCAGAGAGAGGAGGGAATGGCTAATAATAAAAAAGGGTTTTGTTATCATGTCACTTTATTTTCAGGTAGCAGAGTGCTGCTAAAATGTTGACTTTCCGTAACAATCTGTTTATCTTGAAATCTTGTTTGTATTTGGCATTTTCTAACTGAGCCACTTGTACAGGTCCTACAAGGGAAAAGCAGATCACCTCACCCTGGGATTAGCATGTGCTTCACATCAGTAGAGAGTAAAACTATCTTTCCCTGTTTAACTTAAAGGTTCTTAACTAGCAGGTGTCTCTCGAAGACAATTATCCTATTTCATTTTATCACCAGAAGAAAAACTCAGTAAAGCTATTTCCATCTTGGGAAAAATATTTAGGACTCTCCATGAAGTACAGTGCCAAGTATTTTATTTGTTTGCTTATTTTCCCTTAACCTATATTAAAATGAAATACAATATTTGACTTACTCTAATTAGAAATAAAGTACTGAAAGTTTTATTACCAGTTTATTTATATAGCCTGTTGATGCGGGCGGAATGGCAAATTAGCTTAAGTAATGATGCCTTGCAATGAAATGGTAAAAGAGTCTCCCTAATTTTTCTTCCCTATCTAATGATGTTTCTGAAACTGGTGAGATCAGAGTGGTTCTGAATGGTTCCCTCTATTTTCGAGGTGAAGCAACTGAAGACAAAGGTCAGTTTAAAAAGCAAACAAATATTTACTTAGTTCCACAAACATGTCAGCCTCTGTGTCCTTGTAAATGCTATTTACTGCACCCTGAATGTCCTGGTCTAAGGACACCTCGTTTCTACCCATCCTTCCTCCCAACATTGCTCAACACCCTCTGTCCGGAGCCTTCTCCAGGCTTCCCTCCCTGTTCTCCCTCAGGACTGTGCGTAGTTGGCCAGGCCACATTTTGGGGGATCCCACTTACATTGAAAAATGAAATGCCAGAGTTTCCAAAACTACTATTCACAAGATAGGTAAAGAATTCTTTTAAGTAATATATTGATTTATTGTTCACAACAAGCAGTAGTTGAGCTTCTTTCAAATCTGTTCACATGTCTTTGGATCCATGTGGATTACCTGATCTGGGTACAATTTGAGGCCTTTCCTGAATACTAGGCTTGGGCTGGAACACCCTCAGGGTCCCTCTGTGATTGCCCCTCACAGTTAAAGACAATAGTGTCCCCTTCTGTCTACCTCCCTCAAGGACTTGGAGATCTCCGAGGATCTGAACTATAGGTTACGTATTTTCCCTATTCCCTGGCACTCAGTAAGTGTGAGATAATGTCTGACAGACAGACAGACGCAAGCCAGACCCAAAACATGAACTAGACACTTGAGTCAAAACCAAGAACCTAAAATCGGACAATAGTCACTACCTGAAACTTCATGGAAATTAGAACTTTAGGAGAAACCATGAACAGGACTTCGGCAGGCTAGTCAAGATGAAGCTACAGAAAGCTGGATGGAAGTAGTTACCTTTCACGTGATGCCTTCCATACCAATTGTGGAAGATTCAAGTTACCACCCACTTGCTTTTAGTGTCAAATGTTTCTACATGGTTAGTTGGGAGAATATACCCTTTATTTGTTGGTTAAGAAAAGAAAATTGGCATTTATTGCAAGCCAACACATTCAATCCCACAATAATCCTGCAACTGGCATTATTACTCTGTTTTATAGATGAAGGAAGTGAAGCACAAAGGGTTTAACTAATATGCCCAAGGTCACCCATTCAAAATTAAAACCACAGACCCACCTATTTCTTAAAGGCCCTGCTTGCTACACAACATGGTCTGACATTTCACTCAGGGGAAATTTCATTTTGAAATCTGTAACTCTCAGCATTGAAAATGGAAACATGCCGTAGGGGATAGTGTATTTGAACTGAACTACACAGACTTTCTTTCCCCTTTGCCACATGGAGCCCCCAGAGCTAACATGTTCTTTTTCTTCTCTAAAACATCAGCTCAGATTTGAATATTTGCCTTCTGTGATTCCTCTTAGTCAGGTTGATGCAAATGGAGTGCATTTTTCTAAAACCTTTCCCAAGTACTAAAGAGAAACTAAAAAGTAAATCATTACAGAATACAAACAAAACAAAAATGGCGAAGTTTCCAAAGCATTATCTCATGGGCCAACAGAGTCATTGTGCTCCTACAGACACCGGCTTCAAGCCACGTTCCGCATCTCCATGCCCACGTTCACCAGAGCAGTTGAGGTTGGCGCTGAGCAATTTTGTCTCCTTGCCGAGCACAGTTTATATTAACAAAGAAACGAGAGAAGAAACAATTACGTTAACTCACTCAGGGTGTGGTATAAAGCCTCCTCTGTCTCCAGATGGGGGAAAGAAGACATTTTTTCTTTCACACACACACACACACACACACACACACACGCAACACAACACACAAATTCAATCTATGCTGAGACCCAGATACCCCAGGAATTCTAATTCAGCAATTCTAGGATAAAAAAAATATATTTAAGAAAATATTCCCAGAGGAATTATAATGGCCTCCTTCATGCAAAACTAGTGATGTTATAAATAGAAAAAAAGACTTGGAGAGTTAAAGAAATCTGCCCCAAATTACCCATTTAGTTATCTTAGAGTGTTGAATTACTTTATATTTTCCTCTTACTCTTAAATGGAATCTTATAAACATCTACATGACTCAAGTATTAACCAAAAAACAATTTTCAAAAAGAAAGCATACTATAAAACTAAAAACATAAAAGAAAAGGTTATTTTTCATATTATGGCAAAAATGCATCAAAACTTGTTTTTACAAATATGGCACATAGAAGTACCTTAAAAACTACAAAATACTCAGCTTCTAAAATTTATAATTGAGCTCTCAAATAAGAATCAGGAAACGTGTAATAATCAATTAGAACTGTAGCCACAGTTTCTTATGGTATTTGACAATTCCATGGGCCAGGGAATTTAAGTTCAAACAAAAGAGAAAACTTTGGGCCTGCAAAAGGTGAGAGTAGTGCAGTTGACCCTTGAAGGACACAGGGATTGGTGAGCCAACCCCCCCGCCACACACACACAGTTGAAAATCCATGAATAACTTTTGATTCCCCTAAAACCTAATTACTAATAATGTACTGCAGAACACAAGCCTTACCAATACCATAAAAGTCAATTAACACATATTTTATATGTTATATGTATTATATACTATGTTCTTACAATAAAGTAAGCTAAAGAAAAGAAAATGTTATAAAGAAAATCATAAGGGAATATAAAATACATTTATAATATTTACTGGGAAAAAAACCTGCTTGTGAGTGGACCCACACAGTTCAAACCCACATTGTTCAAGAGCCAGCTGTGTATATAAATTATATAAACAAGAGATGGAGTTACATAACAACCCATATAAACAAAAATGGTTAGAATTACAAGGAAAGTGGAAAAGCTACAATTACAGTAGGATTTTTTTAACACATTTCTCTCTGTAAATAATAAGCAAACAAAATATAGTAAAGACATTGATGGTTAATAATGTTGATCTAATGTGCATTATAGATAAGCCTTCTCAAAATACATGAAATTATAAAAACAACCACTTAGAAGACTATATTGCATGTCTCAAAAAGTTTTAAAGAATCTACATGACACAGACCATGTTCTCTACAAAAAAAAAATTTCAGAGTACCTAAAAACAATGAAAAAACCCTATACATTTGAAAATATTAAACTCACTTCCATATAACTCATGATTCAAAGAATAAATACCATGGAAATTTTTCAAAAATCAGAACTGTTCCATATTAAAAGCATTACCGTATGACAGATGTAAGTACAGCTAAAGTCACTTTGAGACCCTAAATGTTCATACTGAAATATAATTGAGTAAGTATAATACAGAGCAGAACTATATAGGGAACAAATTTAGATGAAAAAAATAATCCGATGTGGGCTGAAAAATCAGGAAAGATTTACCAGAACAATTTAAGAGGCCTTGGAAGATGTGAGGAGATAAGAAAGCACAGGATACTCAGGAAAAAAGTGAGTGTGTACATGTGTCAATCAACCCAACTCTAAGATTGTATCTGCTTGTATTTGCAGAATCACTCTGCTTCCATGACCGAAGTTACCTGAGACGGCTGATGTGTCACAAGCTGTTTTTTTTTAATCACCCTCCAATTCGATACTTCAAGACACACAGTTACTCGATGTCAAACTGTGAAGACAAGTATTATGTTTATCTAGTTAGAGGCTAATGTTTTGTACATTTTTGTATGAGGAAGTGATGTAGCTTGCCCTGATTTCTTTTCTTTTCTTTTTCTTTTCTTTTCTTTTTTTTTTGGTCAGCTTTAATATATTCATGCCAGAATTTCAAACCAACAAAATTTTCTTGTTCAAGTGTGCATTGAAGAACCACATTTATTCAACAATTGATGTTGTTTTGTGATATTTGTACACAAGCCTTCTTTTCTCAGTTTTATAGACACAGAAATAAAATTAATATAAATAATTCACTTTAACCTTTTATTACCGCAGTTGCTGCCTCCTTCAGGATTTTTGAATATTACTGAAAGGTAACTTTTGAGTTGCAGGGAGGACAATGTTGGTTAATGGAAAATCTCAAAATCAACTGTGCAGAAAGAAATATTACTTTCAAAAGAACTTGGTGTCCTGCTCTCTTAACATGTTTTGCATTCTAAGTTAAAGTGAAATGTTAATGAAGTCACCGAGTTACACAAGTGGCAGAAAATCCTGAATATGAGTGGTGTTGGGATTATGTGATCATTTCTTAGACAATGATATCTCCTGTCTAAGAAACTCAGACTCTCCCTGGGATCATGACCTTGGGCAGGCAGGTGACTCTGCATCCTTCTTCCCCAAAGGCAGCCAGCACAGCCTCCCTGTCAACTCAACAGTTTTGTATATCATATTGTATGGACTTTATATGAAAATGAATATTTTACAGTTTGCACAGTATTATTTTACAGAAAGGGTTTCAGAGCTTCTACAACCCAGAGCCCAGAGCAACAGCTTTACTTTGTGGCTTTTAATTGTTCTAGAATTTTAACTGCATCTCATTTTTCTAGCATGGTAATAACTGATATGTAACTCCTTCAAAAGAGGAGTTCCCTTGTCTGTACCTATCCGAATGTTTTCTTGACACTTCCACGTTGGCTCTTCTTACCTTTTTTTGTACATATTTTTTTTTCTAAAGAGAAGAAAAAAAGTTATCACAAAATGTATTGTGGCTCATGTCCTTTGTTTGAGGCTTTGTCCCCTGGGGAAAAGTATTTGGATTGTCTCAATGAAGGGACCTCAGTACACATTTACGCTTCTCAGTTCCATGCCTGCTGGGCTACGTCCTAATAGAGGCTGTGCGTGTCAGCACCATTGTTAGAATACGGGTCTGCCTTGCTCCAGATTCTACTCTTTCCACTGCATCAAGATGCCTTCAAGGCCTTCAAAAGCCTTTCAGTGTGATGTACCTATTTAGATGGTTGAGGGGATGGTGTAAGTAAGAAAGAAGCACATCGTGAGAAGGGCGCATCCTGCTTATGAGAAGGAATAATTTGCAAGCACTGGCCTCTCCAATCTTGCATAAGCTCCCTAAGTGTAATGCTGCCCAGTTTCAGGCTGAGTCACTTTCTAACCATATTTTAGGATTCTTTTTTTAATAACAGCAATGGGAACTCAATTCTATTTCATGTTCATAAGACATTCTGGAAAATGCTGTGAGGCTATATTGATTTTACATTACCCATTTCTTGTCTCATGGAGAGGCCACTTAAATGTCAGACTACCAGGTGGTATTTCCAAGAACTTCAGTCAAGTCGACAACATGTTATCCTTGTATTCTTCTCCCAGCCACAATCTGGAAGCGCCCATTAGAGATGTTCCGAGACCTCTAGCCACAGGCCGCCACTTCCTGGCCTTTGGCTTGGTGGGTATTGGTACATGACTGAGTCGTGCTCCACAGCACACCACACTCGTGCAGGTGGAACTAAGGGGCACCTCCAGGCTCACACCCCTGGGAACCCTGAGCCAGGCTGATTCCTTCCATTGTGCCATGGCAAGCTGGCCGTTGCCCCTAGTTAGCCCTAGTTTGCTTTACAAGCCTCACATGGATTTTTCAAGCCTGTCGACTGAGATTCATTTCTTAGGGCTAGGGACGCCTCCACACGGACCTTCCACCAAGACAAAGTCCTCTGTCTGCATAGGACAACTTGTCACTTAGCTTCAGAAAGAATGAATTCTGCAATGATCTTTTCTACCTCTTCTTAAGGAAAGCCCAGAGGAGCCTGGGAAGCCTGACTCACTGTGAGAGGCAAGTAGGGAGGAAAAAAAGAAAGCTAATAAAGTGTGTTGACATAAGCAACCTCATGGGACTATTGGCCCCCGAGGATATCCATGACATATTTTATTTCTTTGATTCCATGCCCAGATCAGGGCCTGACAAAGAGTAAAGAGTTAAGATGTGTCAAACATTTGGATTCCAGACTTCCTCCAAATTTGGTTGAAGGAGACTTGACTCATTTGGAAATAAAGAGAATTTGAATGGCACCTAAAGGTACCTGAAAGATAAGTATATTTAGATACAGAAATAACAAGAGTGAGGAGACTGCACTCAGCAGTCATGAATGTGTGGATGCCTCTTTTGGTAAGTCCCGAAGGTCTCCCTGTTAAGCTGTGATAGACAGAAAGGCTGTGTGTCACTCCACTGAATCAGAGAATGCAAACAGGCATAATCCCATACTCAGAAAGAGAAGGAGTGGATGTCCTTGGGATGATTTAAAGAGCCGAAGAACCAAGAGGAGCATTTTTGTTTCAAAAAAAAATTGATTAGATTCCCCTATTTTTCTAATTCTATGTTTTTCCTTACCATTTAACCCCCTGATACCCGCCTCTGCATGCAACTACCAGAACCTCTCAAGGGTGTTAACTCTCTTGGAAGCAGACACATCAGATACTAGATTGCTCTAGTTTGTTTGAAAGAGTAGGTTACATTAAGGCTGTTATACTATTTCTGCCATGCTGAATTCAAGATGTGTGCTAAAACTAGTCTGTCATTTGCTATCATCCCTTGTACCACCATGGGCATTTTGTGATGAACTGTAAACCTCTTGCTTTCACCCTTGTTCTTGAGTCAGATGTCCCAGGATCGACTGATACATTTATTCATTTAATAAGTATTTAATGAGCATCTATTATGTGTCATCTGTCATGCGTTAGGAGTCATATTGAAAACTGGGAATATGCAACAAAATAAATTGACCTACTTCTTGCCCTCATGGAACTTAGAGTCCAGTGGAAGAAAAGGAAAACAACCATAAACCAATTAATATACAAATAGTGCTTTGAAGGGAGACCTGATTTAGATAAGGCAAAATAGCATTATTAGCAAAGTCTTCTTTAAAGAAGTGACATATATGTTAGAATGAGTAGGAGGTGACTAGACAACAGAGGAAAGCTTATGAGGCCAAGGACACAGCATGTGCAAAGGTTCTGGGGCAGGAAAAAGCTTTACACATGTGAGGAAGTCAAGGAAAACCAGAGCAACTAGAGTATAGTGGGAGACATTTGATGATGCTGGTGAGTATGTTGGGGACTTTGGAGGCCTTCTTATGGGTTTTAGGATTTATCCTAATGTTACAGGAAGCCCTATAAGGACAGAAAGCCCTTAGTAAGCAAGAGAACGGCATAGTCAGATTTCTAGTTCTAAGGAGTCCTTCTGGGCTGCTTCTGTATGTAGAATGAGTCAAAAGGAATCAAGAATGGAAATGAGATTATTGATTAAGAGATCATTGTATTGGACAAAACTTTAACTGGGATAGTGGTATGAAGGACAGAGAGTGGGCTGGAAGGATGTGAAAACCAGCTAGGAGGTAGACTCAACAGGATTCGAAGCTGCGTTAGATGTGGTAGGAGAACAGCTTTCAGTGATACTCTCTTTCTAGAGAAATTTTTCTAAATTTAACTCCCCTTCTTGGTGATAGATGAAAAGCTGAAAAGAAAAAGAAATTGAGTTTGACCCTACTCTCCAACCCGTTACCCCCTGGGGAGCCCAGGTCACTCCACACACACTTCTAACATTAGAAATGACTGCCAAGAAAAGCAACATTTACACCACTCAAGACTGGTGCCTCTGTCATCAGTGTGGCATGTTCATTTGGTCTCCCGTGTGTCAGCGTCTATAGAAGGCTCCATTCTATGGCCTTCCCAGGAAACCAAGGAAGCCTGTGTGAAGAGTAGAGAGTGGGGTAAGTGTTACGCTCTTTTTAGTTTGTCCTATCAACTTTAATGGAACGTCCATCTCGCAATTTATTTCAAATATTTTCTAACAGAGTATCGCTCTTTTGGGGGGACAACGATGTTTAATGTTGTTACGTAAAGCCACATCTCCATTGAATCATTTTGCAAAACAATTTTTTTTTCCAATTTCAAATGATGTTCTGTAGTATTTCAGAATTGAGTAAATCCAGGCTCACTGCAATCAGAGGGACTCATCATACGTAATTCTGTATTTAATATTAATATCACCTTCTCATTCCTCTTTGTAGTCAACAGACTTCCTGCTTTTTGTAGGGACCATATAGTCAGGTATTTCCTCACCTGGGTACCTCTTCTGTCCTGTTCTTCAGCAGCCACAGGCGTGAGTGGGAACACAGGCAGGCGCCCCTCCACTCCAGTGGCCTGTTTTCTGGGGAGGCTCTCTAGTTCAGGATCTTCGGCCCAATGATGTCCACATCAAGGGCTAATTAACTGTTCATCAGTTGTGAATTAACTCACCATTAGAGGGATTTTGAGTTGTTCGACTTCCTCAAAAATAGATTTTTTGCATTTAGTAAAATCAGTCATACCAAGATCCACTGAATATGTATTAATTAACCTACCACTGCCTGATGAAATCACTGAATTTGATGAACATGTACCAGTTCTACCACAATAACTTTTGCCTCATTGGCACGAAGTTGGAATCTAACTCTATGCAAAAACCTCCCTTATTAAATGAAACCAAAGGGCTCGGATATGCATCCTTATAGGATTGTTAACCATGTATCCCTTCATCAGACGTATTCCTTCACATTCTCATAGCATCTTTGTTCTAGAAACTCCAAAAAAAATATTTTGAGATGCACTTCAACTGCCATATCCTCTACGATGCTCTTCCTGGGGAAAATTACCACCCCCACCCCCACCCACCCACCCGTATTTCCATAGCTTTTCATAGTAACTTGGCCACAGCTGTAGTGGGGAGTTGGAGGGAGGGAGGTACAGGCATCAAAGCAAGGAAGAGAGGTTTCTGATTCTACCTGATCCCTCAGGCAGGATTCTCAGGATGGAAGTCACCACATGCCAGGTCTAAACCTCACCCGTGCAGGGCTGATGCCAGGCTCTGAGCTCCTCAAAGGTGACCTAGTACTTTGTAACAGGCTCTTACTTATTGAATGTAGCAGGATAAAATATTTAACACATTTCTCTGTGTAAATATTTTCTAAACTTCCTATGGAGCCTCTCAATCCCACTGAGTAGAGGGAAGGAAAATAAACCTAATTTTTCTAAAGATTTTATGTATTTATTTTTAGAGAGAGGGGAAGGGAGGGAGAAAGAGAGAAACATCAGTGTGTGAGAGAAACATGCATTGGTGCACACGCCCAACCGGGAACCTTGCGTGCAACCCAAGCATGTGCCCTGACCAGGACTCAAACCGGCATGCTTTCAGTTCACTGGACAATGTCCGCTCCACTGAGCCACACCATTTCGGGCTAAGCTCAACTTGCCAATTAAGTGTAATTGCAACTCTTCCAGTTAAACCAGTCTCTTAATGGTAAAAATCAATCCCTTTGGGGACATTAAGTCTTCCTTCTCTTCCAGTTATTTTTGTAACAATCCTAAAACTCCCCCAAGGCAAGTAAATGGAACTGGGACAGGGTTGGGGGCTGGGGGGTGGGGAAGGAACAAGGAAATGCAAAGAGAAAGGCATGTAAATACATTTTTAAATATTATTTCTAACACATCATACTAAAAATGAAAGATAAACTAAAAAAAAAAATGTATTAATTGATGGTTGAAATTCTAGTACCCAGAATTTGACATCCCTAACCCATACCTCATCTTGTAACTGAGATATCTAGGAAACCATTTTATTAGTTAAAGTGTTGCTTGGTGAGCATGAAATTGCAACAACAACAGAAAGTTGGATAGTGTGTTCAGGTATTTCAATAAGACCTGGGAAAAGCCTGCTACACAGCCCTGGTCCCATGGCCAAGATGACTTTCCTCTGCTTTTCTTTATTGGTATGTTTTCTTCTTCTTTGTTCCAGTTTTCTCATTCAGGGCACTGATGGACATTCACTGGACCTTTCTCATTGAGGTCAGAGCACACCTCTGCTTGGTCTGCATTATCTTTCTGTGAGTGTTGTAAAATCAAGGTATTTGCAAAGACCCTGTGTCTTTGGACTGGGAGAAAGTCTGTCTTTTACTATTACGTGGAAGACTTTACATTAAGGTTACCAACCCTCCGGGCCAACGACTGGTACTGGTCCAAACCTGTTAGGAACCGGGCCGCCCAGCAGGAGGTGAGCTTGAATATAGCGCACTTGTCCTTGGAACAATGGTCTCCCACAAAACTGGTCCCTGGTGCCAAAAGGTTGGGGACCATTTACATAATACCTTTTTTTTTTTAACTGCCAAAATCTTTTACCATTATGTGCTGAGCCAATCAAACTGAGAAATTGTAAGAACATGTAACCACATTCAGCCTCAATCGCAGTGGGAGTCATATTGCAACAGAAGAAAGCTGCTGTAGCCTGGGCAGACGCCGCTGTCAGACGGGTGAAATAACAGTTACATGAGTCTTGGGAAGAGACTGTTACGCTCCATCCTATTGTATATTTATCTCTATTATGTGAGTTTAGGTAAGTTAAGCTCTCTACCCATAATTAACACCAGTGTAAAATGTAAATAATTTAGTGACAACCTATGATGTGACGGTTAAATTTATGTGTCAACCTAACTGAGCCACCAGCTGTTCAGACCTTATTCTGGGTATGTCTGTGAGGGTGTTTTGGATGAGATCAACTTCTGAGTCGGTAGGCTGAGTAAAGTAGATTGCCCCCCTCTAATGTGTGCGGGCCCCATCCAGTCAGCTGAAAGATGACTAGGACAGCTGAATAGGACAAAAAGGCTCACCTTCCTTCACGTAAGAAGGAACTCCTCCTGCCGGCTGTTTGAGTTAGAACACCCGTCTTTTCCCACCTTCGTGCTCCCACTGAAACTCTGGCTTGCCATGGATCTTGGGCCTGCCAGCTTTCAGACTGGGACTTACGTGTGGTCTCTCACGGTTCCTAGGCCTTCAGGCTCACATCAAAATTACACCATTAGCCCTCCTCGGTTCCAGTTTGCCAGCTGCGGCTCTTGGGGCTTCTCAGCCTCTGCAATTGCACTGAGCCATTCCTTAAAAAATAAATTTCTCTCTATAGAGGCATTCTATTGGTTTTGTTTCTTTGAAGAACCCTGACTAATACAGATTTTGATACTGAGAGTGGTTGATAAATGAATATAATAATGAGATCAGCTAGTTGCTCTTAATATCACTGGTCAAAGTGAGAAAGAAAAGGATGAACTAAGGGATTTTAATTCCAGTTTATGTGCCCTATCAATAACCTAAAAGCTTCTATGTGTGCTCTGAAGAATATCCTTATCTCCTGTAGCCACAGGGCTGACATTGCTAAAAATCAAACCCAGAATCTTATCTTGTGACTGGCTAAATTACAGTGTAAGTTGAACACCCAGCCGCACAGGGTGCCCACTATGAGACTGAGGACATTAAGGAGAAGGCATGCCATAAAATTGATGTGAGAATTAAATCAGATAGTTCATGAAAAGCTTTTGTCAGAGTTTCTAGTATACAGCAAACATTCAAGAAGCATTTTCATGTCTGTGTTTCTGCAAAATAAGTGGCTTATTTTCAGCCTTTCTCCAATCAGGAAATGGCTCTGCTCACCATAAGAGATTTCACTTCTTCCCCCACTATCCCATCATCAGAAGGAAAGTGTAACGCAGCCCTGGCTGGTGTGGCTTATTGGACTGAGCGCTGGCCTACAAAACGAAAGGTCACTGGTTCAATTCCCAATCAGGGTATGTGCCTGGGTCGCGGGCCAGGTCCCCACCGTGGGGCGTGTGAGAGGCAACTGATCACTGTATCTCTTGCACATCAGTATTTCTCTCCCTCTCTTTCTCCCTCCCTTTCCCTCTCTCTAAAAATAAATAAATAAAATCTTTTTTTAAAAAAAGGAAAATGTAATACAGCCACTTCTCACTACCTTACATAATCCTTAGCTTGTGCATAATTATGTGAGCTTATAAAACTTTAAAAGTCTAATAAATAAATTCAAGATAGTTTTAATTTTTAATTCCTCTCATTCATTTTTCTTTTAAACATTTCAGTTGTGCAATTTATCCTTCTGTACTGCCTCAGTCCAGATCGAAGGCAACGTAGGCTGCCACGGTGGGCAAAGGCTCATGATCTTGATAGTTTCCAGTACAAATGACAGAAAATCCCACTACCAATAGCTTAAACAAATAAGGAAATTTATCGACTCCAATAACAAGAAATCCAAAGGTTGAGCAACTGTGGAAACAACATAACAGGAGCTCCAGTTCTATCTATTTCTCTGTAACTCATTTGGCTCAGACCCTGTATATCGGTTTTGTCCTCAGACTGGCTCCTCTCCTGGCTCCAGTGTCCTCAGCCTGAAGACAAAACAATACCCGAAGGGAAAAGCTGCCATCTCTTTGTTTTCTGGGACAAGGAACACATCCCCCCAAATTCCCAAATGTCTCTTTCAGGCAATTTCCATTATCTTCAGATGTCACTGACATCTCATTAGCCAGAAAGATGTCACATGGCCACACCTACACTCATCACTGGACGAAGAAACAAGACCACCATGACTGGCCTATACCAAGTGACACTCACCTGTGGGGCTGGAGCAAGTCCAGCATTGTCTGAGCACAGGGACCCAACTGGGCATTACTAGAAAAAAGGGAGGTTAAGCTACCCACAGTATCTGTAGCAGAGAATTAGAAACAGATGAAACTCTCTACCAGAAGCAAAGAAGTCTATGAGGGGCACATATAAAGAATGAGAGAGAAATACCCCATTGTGGCTAAAACATAACAATGAAACATCAGAGTGGCAAGGAATAAATAAAATCCAGAGACCGGGAGACCAGGTCCAGAGTTATAAATTATTTGTGTATTCAAAGGCACATAAACTGTTGCCTTTGAGGGAGACCGTCTAACCACCCTTGAAAGGGAACGTGGTAGGGTAAAAGTCCCCGGGACTCACATATGCACATAAATAGGAAGATGACAAATGTTCCACATATTAATTTAAACTAGAGGGACTTCTGCAGTCAGCACAAGTATACATGGAAGGAGGGAACAGCTGGGAGAATCGAAATATCTAGGCAGGTTAACTCAGGAGTAATCTTTGTCCATAAGTCACAGAAAACACTTGAAATGTGTGAGAAACCAGAAGGGCATCTCCCACCCCCATTTTCATTTGTTAATTAGGGGGAAATAGGAAAGGCAGGTGGGGCAAACTATGCTGTTTGATACTCAATACTCCTTGCTAGTAATGGATCGCATTTTTGTTCATCGTCCACTAAATGGACACGCTCTTCAGTGGGCGCTTGGCTCATCTCTATACCCATGGGTAAAGCTTGATCATCTGAGTGGGAATGGTGTTCTTGTTTCCTAGGCCTGTGATTATTTTAGGCATGAACATGAGGTACTTTTTGGCCCATAGACCTCCACGCAAAATAAAATAGGTATTATAAACCCACTCCTGGTCATACCTTGATGGACTCTCAGAACATTTAGAGCAAAGAGAAAATTGTAAAAAGCTTTCAAGAAAAAGGGGGAAAAAAGCCACAAAGTAATAAGAATCAGGTTTCTCACTGGCAACCATGGATGCCAAAATAAAAAGACCAAAGTGCTAAGAGAAAATAATTGTTAACATCAAATTCTACATGTATAAAAATTATAATTAAAGAGTGAGAGCAAAATATAGACAGGAATGTGAACCTTTTTAAATAATAACTTGAGTTTCTACTTTGGAAAAATGGCAAATGGATGATAAAGTCAAGAATTTAAAAGGTGGGTTAAAAGAAACAGTGAGCAACAAAGGCACTATGAAAGTATAGTCATGTTAAATAATTATTGATTGTAAAAAAATCAATTACCTGAGCCCTGACCAGTGTGGCTCAGTTAGTTGGACATCATCTTGCAAAGCAAAAGGTTGCCAGTCTGATTCCTGGTCAGGGCACATGCTCAGGTTACGGGTTCAGTCCCCGGTCAGGGAATGTACAAGAGGCAACCTATTGATGTTTCTCTCCCTCTCTTTCTCCTTCCCTTTCCCTCTCTCTAAAAAATAAAATCTTCTTTTCAAATCAGTAATCTGCCCTGGCTGGTGTGGCTCAGTGGATTGAGTGCCACCCTGTGAATCAAAGGGTTGCCAGTTTGATTCCCAGTCAGGGCACATACCTGGGTTGTGGGACAGGTCCTCAGTGAGGGGTGTATGAGAGGTAGCCACACATTGATGTTTGCCTCCCCTTCTTTCTCCCTCACTTCTCCCTCTCTCTAAAAATAAATAAATAAAATATTTAAAAAATAAATATAAATAAATAAAATCAGTAATCTGCAATTAATGATGAGGGCATCATGGAGAGAAAGATATAGTGTATGCTGAAGTACTTGTCTTTGTGAACAGAAAGGTAAATATATTGATTATATCTCTTGTTTTTTTTTTACCTTTTAAAACATTTTTATTGTATTTTTCATTACCATTTATCTCCTTTATACCCCCTCCCCCACCACATTCACCACACTGTTGTCTGTGTCCATGAGTCCTTTTTCCTTTTTGCTCAGTCCCTCCACATCCTAACCCCCTTCCCACTATCTGACATCTGCTCTCCATCTGTGAGTCTGTCTCTGTTTTGCTTGTTAGTTCAGTTTGCTCATTAGATTCCACATATGAATGAAATCACATGGTATTTTTCTTTCTCTGACTGGCTTATTTCACTTAGCATAATGTCCCCCAGGTCCATCCATGCTATTGAAAAGGGTAAAATTTTCTTCTTTTTTATGACCAAGTAGTATTCCTTCGTGTAGATGTCCTATAGTTGTTTTATCCACTCATCTACTGATTGACACTTGGGCTGCAGAGAAAACAAATAAACCTCATTATACCCATCATCTAGATATAATAATTGTTCACATTTGCCATATTCTTGCATTTTAAAACAATTCCTAGATATTGTGACCCTTCACCTCTAAATATGTCAGTATATATCTCTAAATCATAACTTTTTTTATATAACCACAATGCCATTATGACAACTAACAAGATAATATTTTAGTATCATATAATACCCAGTCCGTATTCAAACCTCTCTAATTGCCCCCCAAAAATGTCTTTTTATGGTTACTTTGTTCAAACCAGGCCTACATGTAGCATCTGGTTGATATGTTAAACTCTTTCAATTCTGACCAGTCCCCCAGCTCACTCTCATGCAAAAAAAAAAAAAATCCACAAAGTCAAAAATTTCAAATTTTTCATGCAGCAAACTTGTGAAGAGTCTAGGTCAGTTGGCAATCAACTCATAATAGAGACCACGTTGTGGAATGACCCACAGTCTGGATTTGTGCGACTGTCTCTTTGTAAGTGCTATTTAATTTGCTCCCTAGCCACTATATTAACAAGACATTTGATCTAAAGACTTGACTGGGTTCAAGTTTAACAGTGTTCTTAAAAGTAGTTCTAAAAAGTGCTGGGCATTCCATCTACCTCTCATCATGAAGCACATTATGTGAAACTGACCATTTTTAGAGATACTGAGTGTGATTGGTGGGTTCAGGTGGTGACAGTCTGACCTCTCCATTGCAAAGTGACATCATTCCCCTCCCTTCCTTATAACCAATAAGTAATCCATAGGATACTTCGTGCTTTAGTAAAATTACTCTTGGATTTAAGAGGGGGAAAAAGTAATTTAAGAGCTATTTAGAAATGAACAAAATGAGAGCACTGCATAATAATAAGCCAGGAAAATAACCACAAAAATGGCAGAAGAAATAATTTTCTTTGTTTATTTTTATTTTTTATTGTATTTTTCCATTGCCATGTATCCTCCCTCCCCCCCACAGTCACCACACTGTTGTCCATGTCCATGAGCCCCTTTTCCTTTTTGCTTGATCCCTACACCCCTTAACTCCCTCCTAGAGCTGTCAGCCTGCTCTCCATCTATGAATCTGTCTCTGTTTTGCTTGCTAGTTTAGCTTGTTCACTAGATTCTACATATGAGTGAAATCATATGTTATTATTTTATAGAAACGGAAATTGATGAATCAGAAAAAAATAGACGTGATGGATAAACCTAAAGCTGTTCTTGAAAAATATCAATAAAATAGACAAGTATTTGGCAAGTCAGACTGAAAAGAAAAAGAGAAAGCATGCAAATAAACAACAGGGAATATGTGAAAAATTATAAGAGAAAAATGTGTTCCAGAAAATATGGGTGAAAATTTATTGGCTCCGCAATAAATTTTAAAACTAGTCAATGTGAGAAATTCATCTATTAAAGTTAGATGAATAAGCAATATTAGTTCATTAGTGAATGTAATTCACCACATTAAAAGACTGAAGGAGGAAAGAATTATGAAAATTATAACAGCTAGCTCATATAGAAATTTCTGTGTACCAGGCACTGTTCGAAGTGCTTTAAATACATTAATTCATTTAATTTCAATAAATTCTACAAAAACACTTGGTTAAATTCAGTCTGATTCCTGATTGAAATTGTAATAAGAAATATATTTTAGGGATAAAAAGGAGCATCCCTATTCTTAAAAAAAAAGAAATTAAATATCTACTGACAATTTATAGCAAGCCTTACATTTGATGATGGCATTAGAATTTTTCATATCAAATGTCAGAAACTTAACTTAAAATACAGAGAAAACATATTTCCACAAATAACTTGGAAGTCCCAGGGAATTTATCTAGATTGGCAATACCTGGACCCAGGGTATCCCTAACTGGAGTATAAAAGATTTTTCAGTTTGCATTGGAATAGCAACATATCTTGGTACATTAAAAACTAAGATTCAATTTACAAAAATTCAAAGTACATACAATTTATCAGAAATACTTTGGATGCACTTATGCTCCTTTGATTTTGACCAATTCCAGTTCATTCGAGTGGACTGTGAATACAGAGAAATCAGGAGAGCCCCCTCTCCTCACCAGGTCCCTGCCTTATCCTCGCTTTTTGTCTCCCTACCTTATCTCACCCTTGGCCCTTGCTCAGAGTTGGCTTCTCGTTTGAGTGAGGTGTTGCCTGAAGAACTTCTGGATCTCTCCCCAGGCATGCTCCTGGGCTGCCGCGTGCGCTGTAGGGTCCCCTCCCCAGAGCATGGTTAGGGAACCAAAGTTGTTCCGGGAAGCATAGCACAGGGGCGCATAGGGTGGTTCTAGGAGGTGGCCTGCACCGGGGTAGACCAGCATCCTCCCATTGCTTTTCCCGTGACGCTTCAGCTGCTCCAGAGCCCGCTTAGCATAGTCACTGCTCTTTAATGCTTGGTCATCCTCTCCTGTTATGAAGAGGATCTGACCCTGGGCCTTTTCAATGGGCAACACGCTCTGCTGATTCTGTTTATCATGGGGGTCTCCCCTGTAGTGGAGGAAGCTCACAGCCCCTGAGATATGAGTCTGCGTGTGCTCCAGAAATGAGTGGATGGGCAAAATAACCAGATCCCTGTACTTGAGCGGAAAGTTAAAGACAGCAGTGGTCCCATTGATGCAGACGGTGGCTACCACCTGCTTCAGGAAACAGGCCATGGCCAGCCCAATCTCTGCACCTTTGCTCACAGAAATCACTCCAATTCCTGGCCCTTGGATCTGAAATGCAAAATAAAGGGAAGCCGTTACAGGGCATACACCTGAAAAGGAGATGTGCTACAGGCCATAAGCTAGTATGATGGACAGTCAGCAAATGTGGGGTGGGAGTCCTGGCACTTGGGTTCACCAGCTTCTGTGACTGAGAACACTACCTACTTACCCTCTCTAAACCCTATTGTCGTATGGGGATGATACTATTACCTATCTGGCAGGGCTGTTACTGAGGATCAACAAAGGCAGACTTCTATAAAAGCCTAAGGATCTAATGCACCAGCAACATTCGACATCACAAGAGCAGAGGTAGGTTAGCTTTCTAAAGGATCAAATTCTTCCCTCCAGCTAGGAAAAGAAGTTTCCCAGATTCTTTCAAATAATATGTTAGTATAGTTCATATTGAAATAGCACTTCATAGCAGATCCATTAATCCAAAGGCTAATCCTAGTGAGGAAAGACTTGGATCCTACCAATGGCTGAACTTCAGTGCCCAGTTGAACAGGAAAAGTGGGTCATAGGAGGGAGTCCTTCCTTCTGTGATAGGCTGAGGGAGCAGACGGGAGGAAAGAGTCTGAGAGACAAGGGAGGAAGGGACTGGCATTCTGGACAGACAACGGCAAAGATATAGCCACCTGGTATGTTTATTTTGCTCATAATTTTATTCCCAACACCTTTCTGTCATCAAAATCACCTGAAAAAAAAAAGCTTTTTGAAATTAGGGCTTTCCAAGATCCAATTGTTCAAGTTTCTACTACAATTGGGCTGAGGAGGCTAAAGAATTTGATACTATAAAATATTTTCTAGGAAATCTAGTGTACATCCACATTTGAGAACCATCTGCTTGAGGAATGAATTGGGGAGTGAGAGAGAAGGGCTGTAACTGGATATAGGAAATTGATTAATATACAACTGCAATATCACAGGTGACCAAAGAGGAGAGAACAAACTAAAACAGTGGCAGGGAGGGTAAAGAGGGTGTGAAGTATTGAGAAAGATTCAGGAGTAGAATCTAAAACACTTTGGAATTGGTTAAGGATGTGGGGAAAGGGAAAAGGAGATGCCAGAGAGGCAAAATGAGGAGTTGGATTTACTGAGTTTACAATACACTAGACCAGCGACTTTCAACTGGTGCGCCACAAGAATTTTGAAACCATGCAATACCTATTTGGTTAGGGGCACTGACCTCTTTTTCTCTAGACTGCCAAATTAAAACATGAGAACAGCCAACACAACAATAGCCATGTGGTGTGAAAGAATCAAAATTATACCAATTGTTTTTTGTCAGATCAGCAAAAATATATATATTTTTGGTGTGGCGGAGAATTTTATTCATCAGTTTATGTGTGCCATGAGATGAAAAAGTTTGAAAATTGCTGTGCTAGACTCTAGGCTAAGTGCTTTACACATTTATCTCAGTCCTTCCAAGAGACTGAGATTCAGTCAGTTTATATCCCCCTCAAGGTCATAACAGTATCAAGGGAAAGGAGGGGAACTGAACCTCTTCTGCTGAATGTACATCCAAATTGAATTGTGGCCATTGTCCTTTCTCCTCAGACAGTGTTACATATAGTTAAATTTGAAATGAAAACATAACTTGGAGATATTTTGTATGGGATTTGATTCCTTGTAGGCAATCTTTTCAAAAGAGACAAAAAGGCTTAAAAAAATCACACGTGTGTTTGTTGATGATGATGATGATGACACTGAAGAGGAAGACACTGATGGTGCTCCAATAGGAATCCCAGCTCTCCACCTTGAGAAGAGTAAAGGCTCTCCAGGGAGAGAAGGATTCGAGTCAGGGAGTCAGGATGACTTAAGGTCTGGATCAAGGACGTTGCCAGAAAGGCTCTGTCACTGGCCATGTAGTTTTGGCACGTTACTTCACCTGACTGTGCTTTCTCATGTGAAAAATGAGGACCATGTCAATAGTACTCATTTCACAAAGTACTCGTGAGCATTGATTAAATGAGATAGTATATATAAAGTATTTGGCATAGAGTCTAACAAAGAGTCACTTAACATTAGCCAGTATGATCATTTTACCACTGTTAGGTTGAACCATAAGAAATACAGTAACTGATATTTGAATACTTTTTAACTAGAAAATGATAAGTTAATATGGTTCAGCTTAACAGAATGGCAATCTTGTCTCCTGACCACATGATGTTTATGCTTATGTGTCTTTTTTTTTCAGTCATTACCACAAATACCGGTACTCTGTGACCTCCTGAAGTGAACTACATCATAAATCATCTGATATTTAATTCCTAGAAAAGACTGAAGTTATCAAATGTACTGTTCCAGTCCTTACCAAACTTGAATGTGCATACGAATTACCTGGGGATGTTGTTAAAATGCAGATGTTGATAAAGACACTGGACCTGAGAGTCTACATTCAAAGGCTCCTAGGTGATGCCGAGACCTCTGGTCCATGGACCACACTTTCAATAGCACAGTGATGCTTGACAAAGGGTTCTAAAATCACCCGTCCTTTCCCTAGCCTAGCTCCTGACACTGAACCCTTACTCAAGGCTTAGTTCTGCTCCTGGATCTGAAACTAAAGAGCTGGTGCAGCTAAGTCAGTTTTGCTGATAATCCTGCCGTGACCTTCTAGCCCAGCTCTTCCATTGAACGTCTGCATTGTTCTCAGTCTCGGGACTATTTAAAATGTGATTTATGCTCACATTACCCTGTGCTGAGATAAATTACTGAAATTTCAAAGCATGTCAAACCTGAGAATTGGTGGCTGATTTGAGATTTGAGATTGGTGGCTAATAAAACACTGAAGAGCCACTTGTGAATAAGTCACAAGCACTTATTATCCACCCTTTTTTATTGTCTTCTTTATGCCAGTAAGCACTAAGCTGACCTCCAATCAACCCCACAATCCCACGAGGTAGATATTAGCATTCCCATTTTAACTGTAAACTCTTGTGTTATGCCCAAGCCTAAACAGATTGGTAAAATGGGCAGAAGAGACATTGGTGATCTTTTTTTCTCTATTGCTATAAGGTTGCAAAGGAAAAGGAAAAGTATTTTAAATACCTTGGGATGAGCTAGTAGCAAGTTGGCAGCTTCCTCAAAATATTCCAGGTCCACCTCCTGCAGTAGTTTGGGCAGGTCTTCATAGGCAAAATATGCTAATGCCAGGCTTGCAAAGCCATGGGCAGCCAAAAGGCTGGCTCGAAATTCAACTAGACCCCCTATGCCCCCAAACAAATCAATGATGCCAGGGAAAGGACCTTCTCCTGAGAACGAGAAAGAGAGAAGAGAATGAGATTACAAAGAGTGAAAAGGGGGTCAAATAGCACAGCCGAAGAAGAATGGATTCCATCTTCACACACAAACACACAAGGGCAAATTAGTTTTAATACATTGTGAGAAATACTAGTTCTCCAATACTCGGTGCCTTTTTTTGTTGTTTATGGTTTGTTTGTTTGTTTGTTTTTTAAATTTCCATCAACACTGTTTTCTCTACCACCAAAGATTAGTCTCACCTGGAGGGAGAAAGAGGGCTCCTCGCACACGGCCTTCTCGGATCTGGACCCGCTGCATCCCGGGGCGGAAGAACCAGCGCTGCACCACCTGACTGGCACTGGGCTGAACCGTGGCTAACTCATGGAGGAAAACCGAGTCGTATATGCTCAGAGTGACAGAAAAGGGGCTGTTCATCACGTCCCTCTTAAGCAGCCTCCTGAAGGGCTTCTCAGGCTTCAGAGACCAAAACAAGCCCATTGGATGGACCCCTACGTAGTCGCCTCCTAAGGAAGGGGCCTGCGTCAGGTCCAGCTCACCAGCCTCGTTCGCCCTGTAGAAGGCTCTGGACTGGAATAGATTTCCCTTCTCATCCTTCAGAGACGCTGTGAGGGTTACCACCTGCCTCGGAGGCAGGCCGGTAGCTCGAATGTGCACAGGTTCATCAGCAAGGGCACTTGCCGGGGTGGCTGTCAGCTGGAGCATTGGCAACTGGTCCGCGGACCACCGAGTGGTATTTCCTGCCCTGCAGTGGAAGAGTTGGAGCCCTAAGTTCCGAAGAAAAGGTCCAGACAAGGCTTACATTAGGTCTAGCCAAGTTAGATTTCTTGGAGACAGTGCAAGGTATACCGAACATTTGGAGGAGGGAGAGGAAGGTGTGCCAAGTGTACCTGTTATTCTCATTTTACCTAGGAGGAAACAGGTTAAGTCACATGCTCAAAGTCTCACAAATAATTACCTAGGAGGAAACCGGTTAAGTCACATGCTCGAAGTCTCACAAATAATTAATAGTATACTGGAAATTCAAGCTAGGTCTGGCACCACAGCCCTCTGTCTTATCCATTATAACAGTGTAGTAAATCTTAGTTTTGTGATTTTAAGTAAATTGAGCTTTAATTCCTCACTTGAGATAATACCCACATGACCCATTCACAGGGTGTCTGTTAGCATCCAAAGGGGTAATGCATGATAAAGGGCTTAGAGGAAGTATCAGTGCTGCTTTTCAGCCCCCATACTTACCCAGGCTACAGTTATGTAACCAGGAAGCATATTGTGTGTGCGTTTATTTTTTTTCTTGTCTCTAATCCCTCCCTGCCCTTTTCACAGTTCCTATTATTTGTTCTTTTTAAGGGGAAAGGACATTTTATGATCTTGTTTCTGCTTTTATGCCTTTACAAGGGAGCGATACATGTAAAAATGTTTGTGGTAAAGAGACTATAATATACATTGGATCAGCCATTTTTTACTCTGCTCAATTACAAGGAAAATTTGGGATGTTTCTTCTTTTCCTTCCTTCTTCCCTTCTTCCTTCCTCCGTTCCTTCTTTCTCTCCTTCATTCCCTCATGTCTTCTATACCTCATTTCTCAAAGGATTTGAACTGTGTACAGATAAACAAATACAGAGTAAAATAAAAATAAAATAGGATCTGGGAAAATATGAACTAGAATCAGAGGTTTTGAACAAAGACAACCTGGAGCATGAAAAGTAGAGCATTTTTGTGAGGTGTGAGTAGCACTCGGTTAGTGAGAGCCACAGGAAAGAAGGCAACCTGGTCAGTTTCATTGTTCTAATTATTCTCATAGAAACAGTTACCAGTTCTTACCCGGAAAGAAGACAGAGTGAGACCTTTCCAAAATTTAGCTCTAAAGAAAAGTCTCATATGAGACATTGATATAGGTATATACTATTTTTTCAATAATATCTTTACACACATTGTAATAGTAGGTGTCTCCTCAAAAAGCTTGATTCTCCAAAGGATCCTTAACTTCTTATGGGGGATTACAAATTAAAGGCTTTAGGGTTCAGATTTGTGAGTAGAGATGCTTCTGGAGAAAATAAACTGGCTCAGGCTGGGCAGGGACAAAAAGGCGGTTCTTGATGTCCAGTCCTTCACTGTGGAAAGAGGCATTAGAGGCAGGTGGTGGTCAAGGGGAAGATGCCTTTCTGAACTTACTTTAAAAGTGATTTTTGGCAAAGACAACACTCCCACCCAACCTGATCTCCTATCAACAACCAGCATTACTGGCCATTTTATGTAAACCTAAACTCATGATCAATGGAATGATTTTGAATTAATTGAATGATCGTGAATGTTTTTCCTCAAGACTGGGAAAGTTATTGAAAAAGGAGGTATCAGTTCAAATTTCATGGATCTTTCATTCATGTTAGTGAGAAGAGACAATGTTTTTAAAAAAATCCATGTCCCATGCAACATTTTGGTGCTCTGTAGGTATTTTCTGATCTGATCCTGCCCGTAAGCCTGTAATTTCATTGTCAAGTTGCATTAATTTGAATTGCTTACCATATCCGCTTCCCAGCATGCATCCTACCTCTGGTCTAACTCTCCCTCGTGGACTTGCAGACTCCTCAAGGGCAAGAATGATGTACTAAAACTTTAAGGATCCTAATGATACTCACGTGTCATACAGTGTACATGCTCAGGAGTTAGGAGATTTGGAATAGTCAGGAAGAAAAATAGCACCAAAGATGTAATAAAAATACTCTGCTTATACAGTGCTTTTGTAATATAAAATATTGAGAGTTCTTCCTCTTTATGTGAGAATTGCCTCCTAAAGCCCTGAGATGGACTCTCAGTAGCTATGTTGATACCATGTGACCTCAACCCTGGGACCATTGCTGATTAGATCAGGGCGAGATAAGTGATTCAGGGATGTTCCTCTCTTGCCAGTTTATAATTGAAAATCAGAGACCATTGGTCACTCTATCAGCGTCAGAACAAAAAGTGAGGCCAAAGGGCACACCTAGTAGCAAAATTTACTGGCATGAACAAGCCCCTCAAGTTCTCCTGAAATTTTGACCCCAGGAGCCTCTCTTGTCTCACCCTAGTTCTGGTCCTAGACTCTTCGTATGTGGCTGAATTGACGAGATTCAGAAACTGTGTCCAGATAATCACAGAAAGCCAGTCCTGGGGTGGAGTCTGGGAGTATGAGGGGAAAGGGGCAGAGACAAAGAGAAATGTGATTGTTTTTGTCTTGAGAAATCCCTGAAGAAAGGGTAGCTCATTTGGAAGGTCAGTGCTTATGTAGGTAAGTATAAAAGGAAGGGATGTAAGAAGGTAGGTTCTAGAAGACTTCGGTCTTTGGGAGAATCTATCTTAGAACTAGAATTTTGTTTTGGGGCCTTAGCAGTCAGCAGACTATTGAGTGCTTGATGTTTTGTCTCCTAATTTTTCTGGAGCTCCTGTTAAATGTGTTAATTTTTTTATTCTGACTTCTCAGAAATTTCCTATAATGGTCATTATTATTCTATGTCTAATTGTTTTTTCACCATTAACACCAAGTTATGTATAAGAGTTAGATTACAGTAAAATTTCCTATAAGAAGCAGGAGTTGTCCCAAAAGGATGATGTGGTTTTTGACATAAACAAACCCATGCAACAAACAGAGAGAGAGAGAGAGAGAAGGAGAAAGAAGGAGAGGGAGAAGGAGCAACCACTTGATCGGTCAACACTGTGGGCCTGAGAGTGGCTGCTTACATTTCCGGACCAAGTAAAGACTAAGAGGGGACCGTAAGGTCAGTAACTCTATTGTCATTGCCCTTGGAATATGGGCCAAATTAAGTCATCTTCTCTCACACGTTGTCAAGGCAGGGCGTGTCCTCATGAATTTGGTAGGGCTCCAAAGCAAAGTTTGACAAATCATCTTTCCAAAAATTGATTGTAAGCCTAACAGACCACAGACTTATCTGGCCTATGTGTCACCGGTTCCTTACATAACACTCCCTTATCAATTCAGTGGGCACAAGAAAAGTCTAGGATTAAAACACATACAACATATGTGTGGGTGTGTGCACACCACGGTTCTCAACTGGGGCTTCGAGGAGTCCTGAGGTTCCACGAAATGTCACTAGGGCTTCCATAAGAGCCCTTAACTGAGAAAAAAAGGAAAAAATTTGAACTTCAAATGTCATGTGAGGCTACTGTATGCAGCGATGGGTATGACCAAGCAACCCTATCAGTGACGTCTTCACAGGGCTTTCATCCCCACCGGCGGTATGCAGAAGGACCGTGTTCAGTTAGTTGTGTCCACTCTCAGCTTCGGATGCAGGGTAGGGGAGGCTGTTGATGACTAGAGAGTACTATAGTGCAGGGAGAGGAGGATGGCAGGCTGATAAATGTTCGCCTCTCCTTCCTGAATTATCTACTCCAAACTCCCCTCGTGCTTGGTGGAATGAGTTAAGAGAGTAAATAAACTCTACTGGTGTAACAGAAAATCAGAGAAAATTTCATCTTCTACAAAATGAATTTTTACACACTGCAACCCAGCTGCACCCTGACACTTTGCTATTATTGTCAAGATTGCAAAGTACGAATGGTGTAAGAGCACTGTAATAAAAAAAAATTGTTTGTAGGGGATTTTTCTCATTTTGTTATTTATTATACCACTCATATTTTAATAAGCATTTGCATTTTACAAATACATTTATCATCCAATATAGTGATTTTTGAAGATAAATTTAAAATTGAAGAAGAGCATGGAAGGACTAGGGACAAGTCTCATAAGATTAGTGATGGAGAATTGCCACCTTCTGACTCACTTCACGAAGGGCAACAAAAAAGAAAAATCAGTCTTCACAATGAAGTGCTGATTTACGTTAGTTGGTAATACAACTTGTCCTGCTCCCCTGTGCATCATCTTTAACAAGCAATTTAAAAAGGGAGCAATGGCTCCAGGAAAATTGAAAAGAAAATCATGTACCACAACTGCTTGACCAGTAGAGGAAGTGGTTCTTTTAAATGGCTATTGAAATTATATTCTCCCCCAATTCCAATGTTTCCTCTAACCGCAAACAATTTTTGGGCAATGATTGCCAGATTCATGTAAGGGGGAAGTCTGTCACTTTTGCCCTAGCACTTAAGACCTTTTGCAGGGGAACGGCTCCACTGTAGCACCCTGGAGAACTTCGTTGTGTCCACAGGCAAAACCTGAACCACATACGACTTCAGTCTGGGTGGAGGGCCCGTGCCCTTCCCAGGAACACTCCTAAGACAGGCAATCTTCAGAGGAGACTGCCGCGGGGAAGCCCACCCACCTCCCTGGTTCTGGAGCGGCGTAAGACTTTCCATCTCTCTCCCACACCCTTCAAGCCAGAACTGCAGGCTCTATGACCATTTCGCTACAGGCTAGAATTGCTACTCAGCAATGGGTACTTCACAACTGTGTGGAAGTCATCAGTCCCCTTTTGTTTCGGGGCCAACCTTTGGGTGTGTGACAAAGACCCAGAGAGCTGGCACCTTTAGCTTCACGTGTCTTTACTATCTACGTAAGTAATAGGCTGTCTAAATCTAAATGGGGCTCATTATTTCTTCACCAACTAAATCTTAGCCACATGTGGCTAATTAAATTTCAGTCTTAGCCGCATGTAGCTAATTAAATTTCAACTCATTAAAAATAACTAAAACTTTGTTCCTCAGTCACTCTAACCAGATTTTAATTGCTCAGTAGACACATATAACAAGTGGCTACTGCCTTGGACAATGTAGATAGACACCATTTCTATCGTCATAGAATATGCTACTGGCAGCATTACTCTGGGTGATAAATTATTTCTCAAGGGCAGGAATTATATCTTGTTTAACACTTTGTTCCTTGGTTTCTAAAATAGTGCCTGCCACATATTAATTGCACAGTAAATGTTTGAAGAATTAAATGAAAGAATAAATGATAGATGAAAAAGAAATAAAATAAAATGAAACCGAGCAAAATTTCTCAGAAAAGGAGTGTGAGGAAGCAAGAATAAAGCCAAGTTGAATTTCGATATGCTGCTGCTGAAGTTGAGAGACTCCTCAAAATCCAACATAAAATGTGCAGGCTTCCTCGCTTCTTCTCAGCAGAAGGCAGGACTCTGCACACTGCAGAGAGTCAAGAAAACCCAGGGTGCAAAAGGCAACTGGAGGGCAAGAAGCCGCAGCTGAGTGGCTTCACACAGGACTAACCCTATTGCGGTTGGACACAACCTGATAGGGGCTGAAAGCTTAATGTCACGTTGTTGAGCAAGTTCCAGACCACCTCCAGACTCCCAGGGGGAGGCGGGTCAAGCCTACGCCCCTGGGAGAACTTGATCTTTTCAGAGGCAGGGCAGTGAAAAACTGGCAAGGCACCAACCAACATGCCAGAAGGCAGGAATCGAAAAGACAAAAGAGAACAAAAGGTCATCCACAGAAGTTAACATTACTAATCGAGAAACGAAACTTCCGTTCCTTTTAGGAGCCTGATGCTTTCTTTTCTCCATCACGAGCACTTCCTCCACCCTCCTTCCACGCAACAAATCTTAGAAAAAAATTGTTGAGTCAAGAAACAATCTCTCCATAAACTCACAGTAGCTGGACCGTAACTTTTGTAGCCAAGTGTTTCTGAGCAATAAGCCCCCATGGATGTTAATCGATGGTCCCCCTGAGAGCTGTGATACCTGCTGAGAGGAAAGAAACACACAGAGCAAAATGAAAGCAGCCTTCCCGGGTGCCCTGCCACGAAATCAGAAAGCAAACCTGGTCTGTGAGGCCATGACAGCCCTGACTCCCGGAACGCTCATGCTGTACTCCTGCTGGAAGCCGTCAGGAGCAGGATGCCTTGCCAAAGTAACCGCGCGCCGCGGGCTCTGGCCCCTTGCCTCTTGCTTCCTAGTTTTTAACATTGAAAACACCTCGGCCTGCTATTCAAAGTTCAAGTTGTCCCCACAGAAACCTAGGCAACTCCTTTTAAGTTCCCAGTGACAGGATTGCCAGCTTATGCTGTGTATGCAGAGGCTTAGTCTAGCTGGTGTGACTTTCAGGAACAACGTGTCACAAGGGAGTCTTTGTATTTCGTGACAGCTTGTTTTGTTTTGGGTTTTTGTTTGTTTTTTATTTTGTCTTTGGTTTTTTATTGATTTTAGAGAGAGAGAAAGGGAGAGAGAGAACATGATGTGAGAGGGAAATGTCGATTAGTCGCCCCGATTGGGGGGTTGAACCCACAACCCAGGTATGTGCCCTGACCAAGAATCAAACCCACAACATTTTGGTATATAAAGATGATGCTCCAGCCAACTGAACTACCCAGCCAGGGCCACAGCGCTGGTTTTTAAGCCCTTCTCCTTGACTCCTCCTTCCAACTCTGAGCTCTACTCTCCGTTGCGTCAGTTCCTTCTGTATCCCCTTCTCTAAGACAGTGGCCTCTTAAGCAGCTGCCTTTTGGCACTTTCTAAAAAGATGAATCCCAAATATCCACCTTCAGAGCAGTGTGGGTTTAAGACTCACTGGAAATATCAGGGAGAAGACTTCATAAAGTATATGATTGTCTAACTACTATGCTATGTACGTGAAACTAATATAAAATAATATTAAATGTATAATATAATTGAAAAATAAAATTTAGAGTTCTTAAAACAAAAAACAAAAAAAAACAAAACTCACCTATGGAGTCTGCTAAAGATTCCTGAACCTTACACCTGGAAATTCTGACTGAATAGGTCTGAGGTAAGGTTCCGAGATCTGTATATAAAACGGACATTGACCCATAGCCCAGTTTGCGAACCCCTCTTCCAAGGGACAGCAGAAGCCCTTCCAGTGCAGAAACGCCTCCTCCAGAACCTTGGAAATCTGCCCCGTTGTTAATCCCGTCACCCTGTGACCATTGTCAGAATGTGCAAATGGTCCGACCTTATATGTTGTAGTCCATGCTTCTGGGTTATGAATTCCTTGAGGGAAGGGACCATGTCTTTTCCGTTTTGCTTATTTCACAGCCAACGAGATGTAGTTAAAAGACTGGTCTCTGGAATCAAAATGACCAAGACTGAAACCCTGACTCCTTCATCATCGATCAAGGTGACTGAGCTCAGGAAATTTACTTAACTTTCCTGTTTCAGCTTTCTAATTTGTGAAATGGCAGTGAAATGATAACATCCATTAAAAGTGAAAGATAAGCCTTGAGGAGAAGGGGCTGAACTTCTGGAAGTCATGGGCATCTAGATTGGAATATCTGGTGGGAGCACCAGGCAGTAAGGTGCCAACCATGTAGAAAGAGGGCTTTAGCAACTGTCAATAGGTAGGTGTGAACCATGCAGAAAGGACAGTGAAGACTTCCGAGGAAGAAGGAATTCTACCCCCATCCTGCCTTCGGACTCAGGACTGCGACATCGGCTCCTCCCTGGGTCTCCAGCTGGGTAGCCTGCCCTGCGGATTTTCAGCCCCACAATCATATGAGCCAGATTTTTAAGTCTCTGTTTCTCTCTCTGTCTCTGTCTCCTCTGTCTGTCTCTCTCTCTCCCCACACAGAAACTCACACATACACTTAAGGTATATTGGCTGGGCCTGAGAATTTAACTGAAATAAGACAGATTAACAGGAGAAAAGCACATAAATGTATTTAATGTAAGTTAGTGTTATGTGACACAGGAGCCCTCATGAAGGAATGAAAACCCAGGGAAATGGCAAAACCTACTTGCTTTCATATTAGGTCGAACAAAGAGGCAATTCTGGAAGAATAAGCTATGTGGTGAGGCTAAGAGAAGATCAACGTATTTTCACAAGGCATATTTGTAGAGAATTCTCTCAGTCTCAACTGCTTGTCCTCGACAACAAGACTGTTACTTTTCTTCTGGCATAAGGAGGACATCTTCCATCCGGGAGTTTTATCTTCTGCTTTCAGGAAGAAAATGGGGATGGTCCTGCATCTGCTGTTTTTTCAAGTGCTAATAAATTTTATTTCAAAGAGGCATGTTTTGGGGTGACATGTTCTGGTTTGCTTTAAAGGAGAGGGGAAAAATTAACATCATTAAAATGTCCATACTACCCAGAGCAATCTATAGATTCAATGTAATTCCTATCAAGATACCAATGGCGTATTTTACAAAACTAGAACAAATATTCCTAAAATTTATATGGAACCACAAAAGAGCCTGAATAGCCATGGCAACCATGAGGAAGAAGAACAAGGTTGAAGGAATCACACTATCTGATATCGAACTCTACTACAAGGCCGTAGTAATCGAAACAGCATGGCACTGGCATAAAAACAAACACATAGATCAATGGAACAGAATAAAAAGCCCAGAAATAAACCCACATCTTTATGGTCAACTAATATTTGACAGAAGAGGCAAAAACTTACACTGGGGTAAAGAGAGTCTATTCAATAAATGACATTGAGGAAACTGGACAGATAACATGCAAAAAAATGAAACTAGACCACCTTCTTATACCATACACAAGAATAAACTCAAAATGGATTAAAGACAAATGTCAGACTTGAAACCATAAACATTCTAGAAGAAAACATAAACAATAAAGTCTCAGACATTTCTCAGAGCAATATATTTTCTGATATGTTGCCTCAGGCAAGGGAAACAAAAGAAAAAATAAAGAAATGGGACTACATCAAACTAAAAGATTTTGTAAAGGAAAGGGGATCATCAACAAAGTGAAAAGACAGCCCACTGAATGGGAGAACATATTCCCCAATGATACATCTGATAAGGGGTTAATATCAAAAATTTGTGAAAGAATGTACACAACCCAACACCAAAAAAACCCAAACAAATGGGCAAAGGAAACTTCTCTAAAGAGCACATACAGTTGGCTAATAAATGTATGAAAAGATGCTCATCATTAATAATCCAAGAAATACAAATAAAACCACAATGAGATATCACCTTACACCTGTCAGAATGGCTATCATCAATCAATCAATGAAGAACAAGTATTGGCGAGGATGTGGAGAAAAGGGAACCCCCATGTACTATTGGTGGGTATGGAAAGCAACATGGAGTTATATCAAAAAATTAAAAATGGAACTGCTTTATGAACCAGCAATTCCACTTCTGGGAATATATTCGAAGAAACCCAAAACGCTGATTTGAAAGAATATGTGCACCTCTATGTTCATTGTGGTGTCATTTACAATAGCCAAGATTTGGAAGCAGCCCAAGTGTCCATCAGTAAAAAAACGGATGAAAAAGTTGTGGTACATTTACACAGTGGAGTGCTTGGTCATGAAAAAAGAAGGAAATCTTACCCTTTCTGACAGCATGGATGGATCTGAAATAAGCCAGTCAGAGAAAGTTAAGTACCATATGATTTAACTTATTTGTAGCATCTAATGGACAAAATAAACTAATAAACAAAATAGAAACAGACTCATAGATAGAGAATAGACTGACAGCTATCAGAGGGGAGGGGTTTGCAGGGCTGGATGAAAATGGTGAAGGGATTAAGAAAAAAAAAACCTCATAGACAGAGGCAACAGTATGGTGAATACCAGAGGGAAAGGGAGGCGGAGGGTGGGAGTAGAGGGTAAAGGAGGGGTAGAAGGTGATAGAAGACTTGACTAGGGGTGGTGAATACACAATACAGTGTACAGGGGATTTTTATAGACGTGTACACCTGAAACCTATGTAATGTTATCATTTTATTCACCAATGTCACCCCAATAAATTCAATTTTTAAAAAGGTGAAAAGAGACATTTAAAATCAACAGATGGAGACCTGAGACCTAGGTCCTAAAAAGAATGGAAAGTTTTGTGGTCTATCATTCCATAGAAGAGGTTGTGTCAAGAAGATTAAATAGAAGTATTCAGAGCCTAGGAAAGAAATCTGGTTTCAGAAACTGGCTTAGTCATTAACTAGTGATCTGTGTGACATTGGTAAGAACAGTGATAAAAAAGTCATGCAGCAGGTGGAAGGGGAGCAAGACTAAGAAAGTTAAAAGCCGAGTTATATAACCTCATTTCTCATCTAGGCCAAGCAGAGCACTAGCACATGATAATATTGCCTATTTGGTCATTCAAAGACAATTCCATTATATTCATCAATAATAGCTATTCAGTGCATCAGATTGTTGGTAACTATTGCTCATCTTACTATTGCAGTTCTGATCATATTTTGGTGATCCTTATGTGATCAATCTTATTAAGAAAAAAATTAGACAATTAACAGGGGATAACAAGTACCAACACTATTATAGCAGAAAGCACATTTTAAGATTTGAAGAACATATGTGGATTGGAAAGCACTACAGCATTATGTTTACCTCTCAAATAACTAAAAATGTAGAGCCACTCTTCAAAGATACACACATTATCTGTCTGGTTAAATATAGTGATAAAATAATTATCAGAGAAGATAACGATAGGAACTGCTTACATCTGTTGAGTGTTTAGTATTGCCAGTTATTCTAAAAGCACTTTACTTCTATTATCCACTTTAATTCTCACAATAAACTTATGTGGTAATATCACTACAATATTATTTAATAGATGAAGAAAAGGTGTAAAAGAGGAATAGAACAGTTGAGATGTGTGGGACAAGGTCAAATAATCTGACGTATGTGCACTGGTGCTTTAGAAAGACAGGTGGAAGATGGGCACAGAAGAAATATTTGAAAAAATAATGGCTGGAAGTTTTTCAGAATTGTTGAAAAACATGCCACAATTGCAAGAAACTCAGCAAACCACAAGGAGGACACATCTAAGAAAACCACAACTTTAGCATTATTGTCAAACTGATAATAACAAAATATAAAGAACAAATCTTAAAAGCAGCCAGAGAAAAATGGAAATGTTACGTACAGGAGAACAAATAATACAAATAACATTTGACTTCCTACCATACACAATAGAAAACAGAAGATAATAAAATAAATCTTTTAAATGCTTAAAGGAAATTTTTTAAAAATTAAAATTCTTTATCTAACAAAAATACACTTCAAAAATGAAGGCAAAATAAACACATTTCCTGGGAGGAAAAAAAGCCGAAAGATTATATCTAAGGTAGAATGATGCTATAAGAAATGCTAAAATGTTTAAGGAAATTATGCTGGATAGACAACTGGATCTGTGGAGAAAAATGAAGACCACAAAAACGGTAATTATAAAAGCCCTTAAAAAATCTATAATATATAAGCACGTACACATGTGTGTGTTTCCATGTAATTAAAAGATATTAAAATAAAAGTAATAACGATGTGTTGTGAGGCTTAGAGGATACATAGAAATAAAATATAATGATTATAATATTACTATTTTTCAAGTAATACAAAATGATTTGCAGGCAGACTGGAATAACTGAGCTAACTGTGGGAGACAGAGATGAAGGGCCAGGTGTCCAAACACCCAATTACTGCAACAAATCAAAAAACAAGAGTTAAGCCTTTGGTCACTTACTGTGATCAGAGAAAGTGCTGAAGGCAAGACAAGGATCCAGGTCTATGGATCAGCCAGAGGTGGGGTGATCTCACTGGTGAGGGAGACCCAAATGACAAGATCCGGCAATTTTGGGGTCGGGTAGAGCGAGTGGAAAGGATCAAGAGCAGACAAGAACTGGATACTGAGCAAGAGTGGTGGAAAGTGCCTTCAGTCCCCCTCCCCCTGGCCTCAGCAGAGACACATGAAGATGACTTTGGACTTTCATCAAAGGCCAAAGGTCTCTTTATTAGATAAAGAGATCTAATAATGAAGCCTCCCAGACAAGGTAGGCAAATCCAAGAGGAACATGATGACCTACAGTGACCTGAGTCCTTCACTGCAAGCCCCCTCATCATGGCTGCGCTCCAGGGGCCTACCAGGAAAAGCCTTTGTGATCCTCTAGGTCAGGCAGGCCTGAAAATTCATGGATTCCTTAGGTATATATTTTAATTTCTGGAGTAAACACACGCACACAAATATTTAATTAACCCAAAAGGTGTTCCAGTTACCATGCAGGCGTAACAAACCACCCCAAAAACTTAGAGGTGTGCAACAGTTATTTATTCTGCTCGCATATTTTGTGGGTCAGGAATTAGGACAGAGGAATTAGGACAGAGCTCAGTGGGATCAGCTTGTCTCTGTACCACGATGCCTAGTATCATAACTGGAAGATCAAAGGCAGGGGGATAAAACCTACTAAAGACTCATTCTCTCACATGTCTGGAAGTTGATGCTGGCACACAACTGGAGGCATTCTTCCTATGTGAGGGCCTCGAAGTAGTCTTTCTGTATGGGTTAGTGTGGGCTTCCTCACAGCTTGGTCTATGTATTCCAACGGCAACTATCCCAAGAGGGAGAGCCAAGTAGAGACTATATCCTTTTTTGATCCTAGCTTTGGAGGTCATATAACATAATCTCTGCCATTTTATATTAGTTGTAGCAGTTACAGGTCCCCATCAAAATTCCTATAGAGAGAACATAGACCACTCCTCATAGAGAAATATTAGTCACATTGTTTTGTTTTAAAAAATAGCACGTGAGATGAAACACATGTGTGTGAGCACATGTATTTGTGCAACTGCCTTTGGCAAATGAAATCTGCCACAGTAGGAAAAGAGAAATAAAGGAGTAAATAATAAAGGGGATTAAAGGGAGACAAATACTAAGATTGGATACTTTAATCCAACCATATTAATAATTGCATTAAATATAAATGGACTAAATACTCTAGAAGACAAATGGTCAGACTAATTGAAACAAGTATTGTTTTTTTCAGAAACATTGTCAAAATAGAGACAGATTGAAAATAGAAGGAAACATAGACAATTTGAAAATAGAAGAAAATATATGCAACACAAACATGGAGCATACAAAGGCTACTGGGGCTATATTTATATCAACTTAAGTAGAGTATTACTTGAGATGAAGGGGGACATTTCATAATGATAAAGGAATCAATTCATCAAGAAATAATCCTAAATGTATAAGCACTCTGCAATAAGAGTATCAAAATATGTGAAGTAAAATTGAAGACTTGTTAAAAACTCACAATCATATTTTAACAATTCTCTCTACCAGCCAGCTTGATCTAGCTGACATTTTTAAAACACTGTACTCCAAAATTGCAGAATACACATTCTTAACAGAGAGGCCAGGGTGCCGATTTCTGCTTAGAATACAGGAAGCTGGAAAGAACATTGTTGCTATCATAACAAGAAAAATAGGCATAATCTTGAAATCATAACTCAAACCTATCAGAGAGCTGAGGTAACCTTAGCACAACTAATTAGCCTGAAATCTAAGAAAAGACAGGTGCCTTCAAGAAAAGATAAACACCCTGGTACACCTGCAGCAGAGCACAGGAGGAAGATGGAGCCGGGATACAAGCAGATACTTAGAATTCAGCTAACTTTTCAGTGAATTGCTAAAGGCTGGCTGTGAGCTAGCATAAACATAGAAAATACCTGGAAGCTGCAGACACAAGCTTGCAGCCAATAACAAGCTCTTCTCCTTGAACCTCACCAGGTGGTTATGAGAAGGATTGGGGGTAGGGCAAGAGTGTGGAAAAAGCTTTTCTTACTCGTACAGGTGTGCAGGACAGAAGCAGCCACCGATGCAAGCAAGGTACAAAGCCCCACTAGGAACACTTTTTCCTAATAAAAACCTTAAGCCACTAGGAAAGAGGATGACCAGCTGAACCAGTTTCTAGGACTGAGGTGTTTCCCAAGATACAGGACTTCCAATGCTAAACCCAGGATGTTCACAGAAAAATCGGGAGGAGTTAGTTACCCTACCTGGGGAAGAGCACCTTGGGTCATTCCCAAGGCATAGGAAAAGACCCATTTCTTCTAGGGCAGGAAAAAATGAATGAAAGAAAAACCCTGTTCCCGGAGGACAAAAAACCATCCTGCGTCCGAACAATTAGAGGTCTCCTATCAGCTAAAGAGTGCAGGGCCACTGAGAAATCTCTACCCACAAGATTCAGGGGCACAGGGTCTGCCAGAGACTGAGGCTCAACCAAGAAACTGTAAAAACATTAAGGACCCCCCACTGGTAGGCTGGTAAACAGCAAGCAACAAGCAACAGCAATCCGTCACTCAGGGTGAGCAAAAGCGCAAAGAGAGACACGCTCTAATGTGTAGGCACATAGGGAACACCTAAAGCCAAGGGTGGAAAGTGAACATTGAGGAAAAGCCGTCTAACAAACCAACCCCCATTCAAACACAAACGAAGAAAAAAAACGAGCAGGAGATACGAATAGACATTTTCCCAAAGAGGTTATACAGATAGCCAACAGGTTCATGAAAAGATGCTCAACATCACTAATTAGCAGGGAAATGCAAATCAAAACCATAATGAGCAATCACTTCACACCTGTTAGGATGGCTATTACTAAAGAGAGAAAAAATAACTAGTACCGGCAAGAACGTGGAGAAAAGGGAACCCTTGTGCGCTGTTTGTGGGGATGTTAATTGGTACAGCCACTGCAACTAAAGCGCTTTATCCACAATTCTCCTACTTACGGCTTTAGCTACCTGCGGCCAACCACGGGCCACAAATATTAAATGGAAGCTACCAAAAATGAACCGTTTGTAAATTTTATTTTTTTATATTAAAAAAAAGATTTTATTTATTTATTTTTAGAGAGGCTGGAAGGGAGAGAGAGAGGTAGAGAAAATTCTTTGAGAAGACCGACAAACTGATAAACCCTGAACTAGATTGATCAAATAAAAACTAGATGGAATGCAAATGAAAAACACCCAAAATGAAAGACGGCTTATCACTGAACACCCAATAGACATTAAAAGGAAAGCGAAGTACTCCTCCTAGCTACAGTTTTGCTTTCCATGGTTTCAGTTACCCAAGCTCCAAAAATATTAAATGGAAAATTCTAGAAATAAACAACTCACCAATTTAAAATAGCTTACCATTCGGAGTAGCATTAGGAAATCTTGTGCCGTTCTGACCGGAAAGTGAATCATTCCTTTATCCAGAATATCCACCTGTATCCACCTGTATGTAGATGCTACCCACCCATCTGTCACTTAGCAGCCATCAATACAAGCGGTCCCCAACCTTTTTGGCACCAGGGACCAGTTTTGTGGAAGACAATTTTTCCACGGACAGGGAAGGGGTGGGGGTAGGAGGCAGAGCTCAGGAGGTAGTGTGAGCCCACCATTCACCTCCTGCTGTACCCATCGCCCCAAATCTAGAATGTTGTGGTATTTCAGTGCTTTGTGTTCCAGTATCCCTTATAGGAGCCTAAGGCTATGTTCCGATGCCTACATCATTAGCCTCTCTTCATCTCCTCATGCAGGCATTGTATCATCTCATATCAGCACAGGAAGGGTGAACTCAGTACACTTTGAGGGAAACTATATTCACATAGCTTTTATTACAGTATATGGTTGTAATTGTTCTATTACTAGTTATTGTTGTTAATCTCTTACTGTGCCTAATTTATAAATTAAACTATCATAAGTATTAGGTCTGTATAAGAAAAAAACAGTATAGGGTTCAGTATTGTCTGCGGTTTTAGGCATATCTAAGTTATGAACAAAAATAATTCCTGATTTCATCATATCCTCATTTAACCATTTTGTCATTCAGAACAATCTGGTAACTCACTATTTGAGAAATTTCCAAATTAAGTACATCAAAGCCTATAAAGACTTACCACCTTATTGGATATTCATTCATAGGCACTCAAGGTCATTTTTTTCAAGTTACAGAAAAAAAGATTTGAAATAAATGTTAACAGTGGAAAATTGTAACAGTGGGAAACTAGCCCACCCTACCATTCTTTTGACATTGTAAGTGCTGACTCTAATATGTGGCTTATAGGATTCCTAGGATTCCTATAATCCTAGGTATAGCATTGTACAAACAGTACAAGAATCCTAGGAACTAGTTTCAAAAGATACAGACCCCAACCTCCAGGAATCCCAGCTCTGGGAGATTTGCTGATCTTCAACCATGGAGCCCCGATGGCTAAACCAGGATGCGCTGGCCTTATGGGAAAGGACTGTGCTTATCTGCACGCAGAGAACTTTGCAACCCCCTCTCTCCTTATAAAAACCTCTGCCTGGACTGAGAGGTGGAGATGGGTTTTGTGACATGAGTCCCCCATCTTCCAGGTAGCCAGCACCTGCAAATAAACCGCTTTCCTTTACATCGGCACCTGCCTCTCGAGTATTGGCTTTCATAGTGGTAGGCAGCTGGAACTGCGTTCGGTTACATAAACATCATCTCTTTTGAAGAAAATGTTTATTTACAGAATCTGGTATATCTCATTATGAAAAAAAGTCACAGCACTTAATAATTGGCACATATTTTATTTTTTCATTTACAATACTTAAGGAAATGGTAAGGCAGAAAAATTTTACCTTTAAAAACATTAAAAACACATACACTTCAAAAAACCAAATTTAATTCCCAAACAGCCTACTCCAGAACAAACAGAATCATTTTCTATTTCTACTTGCGCAGTAAACAGTAAAACATCTTTCTGTAATAAACACAGACTTTTATTTCTTTTATAAGTATCTGATCTGTTTCCTTATTTGTATATATACCATCAGGGTGTCCAAGTTGCGGCCCACCAGCCACATGCAGCCCACCGGCTGCACGCAGCCCAGGATGGCTGTGAATATAGTCCAACACAAAATCGTAAATTTACTTGAAACATTATAAAATGTTTTTGTGATTACGTGTTGCGATGTATTTCAAGTGTGGCCCAAGACAACTCTTCTACATATACTACTTGAGATTTAACAGTACTAACAGGATTAAAACATTTTCTTGCCTATGAACGCTACATCTGAACATGTAATAATAGCCTCTTATCTTAAACCAAAGTTAATTACAGTGAACTCTGGAGAAGAAAATTTTCATAAATTATTAATGACTTGATTCCATTAAAAAAGCCTCAGCAAATGTGATAAAAGAAAATCCTGTTATTTGTCAATTCATGAGGCTATGAGAAAAAAAATAATGCGTTCTTCCACAGAAAAAGTGGTTTTAGAGAACTGTTTTGATAGTATTTCACATGGCAAAGCAACACAGGGTCTGATAAGTAGCCTCCTTGCTCAGGGGTAAAAATGATTTCAATGGGCTCCTCTTGTGAATTGCTCAGTAACCCCAGGTGATTTTTAAATTGGGAGGCAGATTACTGGCAACAAGTTCATCAAATTTAGATTTGTCTTGAACAGGCATCTTATAGAAATCAAGAACATCTCTGACCCTGCACATCTCATGAAGCCTGGAGTTAGGCACTGCATGGCCCAAGTCATCAGCTAAACGTGTCAAGAAACTGAACTTCAGATGACCATCTTCCAGAGAGATATCCTGCCAACTGCTAGGAGCAGATGAGCCAAAAATGTCTTTGACGTGAGATTCCAAACGACTCTGGAGATCTTCGGGGGGTATGTATGTTTGGCTTCGTAAGGGTGGACACACCAGAATAGGATCTTTCTTCACCTCTTCTACTGTCTCAGCTACCACTGGCTTTTTCTCTTCTCTGAAATGATCAAAAACAAAGATGTGAATCTTTGGTTCACTGCATTAATGAAATTGACAAGTTGGCAAACACCAGAACCGATCTTGCCCACCAACTTAAATCAACAAATAATTCGCACACTTACTACTCTTCTGGGCACTGTGGAAAGAGGAAAGAATAAGATAAGTCCCTGTCCTTGGAAGCTAATAATTGAACTGAGCTGGCACACACCAAAAAAATAAAAGCCAATTACAGATTTTATATGCTCTAAGAATTCCCGAAGATGGGTAAAGAAGGTAAGCTGTTTTGTCTGGGATTTTCAGTGTTCCAAGATCCAAACCCAATCTACCTGTCTAATCTGATCTCTCACTAATCTCCTATACACTCTATTCCCTACTCAAACTAAACTACATTGTTTCCTACTTTCCTGACATCATGCATTAGTTCAAGTTAAAGCCTATCCGAAATGCCTGTCTTTCACCTCTACCCATAAAAATCCTACTCATCCCAAAAGTCATAGAAAAAAACATGTTCTCTTCCAAGCAGTTTTACCTAGTTTCTGCAATCAAATATAACTCTGCCAGTTTCTTTGAATTCCTATAGCAATTTAAATTGCTCAGAGCACACTGCATCCTACTTGAGTTTCCATTTTACTTACATTCTACTTCTCTTACTAGATGATCAGGGTTTCTCAGTCCAAACATCACTGACATTTTGGAAGTGACAATTCTTTGTTGTGGGTGCTGGGGGGGGGGGCGGGGGGGGGGGCTGTCCGGCTCACTGTAGGATGCTCAGCAGCATCCCTGGCCTCTACCCACTAATCAGTATCCCAGTACCACACCTGTCCTCCAGTCATGAGACTCACAAGACATTGCCAAATGTCCCCTGGTGGGCAAAACTATCCCTGGTTAAGAACCACCGTGCCAGATTACCAACTCCTGAATACAGAGACCAGTTGTCCTGACTTTGGGGGTCCTTTGAAAAGTGTTTGAATAACTATTATTGAGTAGATGGGCCAATGTGAGGGAATCTGCCTGACACACTATTTCAGTGCTTAATAAAATATTTGTTCATAAACTGACTCCTGTTTTCCATGGAGTTGGCACTAGATTGGGATTGGTCATCCCTACAGAAATGGAACTGAACAATGTCTGGCCAAGTATAGGGTCTGTAATGCTATTCTCTTTCAGCAATTTATCCCTATTTCTGCCTCAATTCTTTATCAGTTTCTCCATATCTACTAAGCGTATTCCCAGGGCACACAACATGCTATAATATCACCTGTCTTTAAAGAAAAACAAAAAAACACACACGAAAAAACCCTTGTTTCCATGCCCCCTTCCTGCTTCTTTTACAACAGGACTTGTCAGAATAGCTGTCTATACTTCTGTTCTTTACTTCCTCACCTCCTCCGTCTTCTCCTCGAACTGCTGCCGTCACAGTTCACCCGAACGGAAAGAAAGCCATTCCTTCCTCCTCAGTCATCTCTTACAACGCTTTCGTGTTCTTCATAATTTACCACTTTGTGAAACTGTCGTCCACACTTGTTCATTTTTTTTCCTCCCCCAGGACGCATGTTCTACAAGAACAAAGCTGGGGCCCGTCTCCTTAACAACCGGGTCCCTAGCATCTAGACACATGGCATATAATAGATGCTCCCTAAGTTTCTGTTGAAATGGGAGAATGAAATAAACTTGAAGGAGATTTAAGAGATGATAACACCCAGCAGCCAAAAAAGAGCGGTAGCTAATAAATACATGCGCTGATGACAAAAGTCCTGCTGGCGTGAAGGAGTTTTGGCTGAAACCTAGGAAAGCGCGCCTCGTTCCCTGAGGCTCCCGCAAGCTCTGCTGTCCCCACCCCACCGACTGCCTTTCAAAAGCCTGCGCGGGGGCTGAGGGGGAAGCAGTTAATGGGGAGAGAAGAGACCTGGGCTCTGATTTAGCTCTGCCCTTGACTTGGGGCTTGGCGGAGAGGGACATTGCTGGGCCAGTTCTTTGAAAAAACAAGTGAGTCCAACATGTTATACTTAATAGTGGGAACGGTGTGTAGATGTCTTCACTGGGGGCAACAATATCCCTCTCTGTACGGCCTGTTTCCTCATATATCCGCGTCCTTAAGCTCTGACAAGGGGCTTTGTTTCTGCGACTTAGAGAAATGCTGGGCCGGGGCAGGCGCTTCCTACCTATCTGCAGAGTAAATCAATGAATGGACAAACGAACAAAAGGAGGATATGGTTTGTTTAGAAACAGGCCCCGCAAGTGAGTTCAGTTTCCGGCGCACTTGCACGCTTCCGTTCGAAGTTGCCTGCACGCTTTCTGACACCACACTCGCTGCCTGGAACACATAATCAGCACTGTGGGCTTAATAAGTTAATTAGCGGGCTGTCAGGGAACGGGGGCGGTATTTCTGCTACGAGATGAGAAAACCGAGGCCACGAGAAGCGACGGGGCCCCCGCTCCCACCCCCGCCCCCGGAGGCCGGCGCTGAAGCTGAACTCAGAACCCTACCGCCCCTGTCATTCCCCCAGTCAGGAGCAGGACCTCGTCTGAACAGCGCGACATTCCCTTTGGAATTCGTCCCTTCGTCTTCCTCAGTTCCTTTCCCTACTTTCCGTGGCTGGAACCCACCATCTAACCTTTCGCTTTACCTGGATCGAGACCAAAGTTCTCGACGTTGGGCTCCTGCGATTATCCACGTGAGGCCTCTCCTGGTGACACCCAGCCCTGAAATCGCCGCCATGTCTGAGAATAGCTGCGGGGGGGACAGAGACTAGCCAATCGGGTATAAGCTTCGTGGCGAGTGTCTCTGCTCCTAATAAGACTCACCGCGGCCCCCTTTGCATGCCGGGGAACGTAGTCCAGTAGCCACTGCCGGAGGGGCGGACTGCGACGCTCTCTCGGAGCATGACGGGAGTTGTAGTTGCGGGGCCTCCGGGGAAGGTGCCGGGTGACGCCTTCTGGTCCGGGGGCGGGCGGTCACAGAGCTCCTCGGCTGAAAGGAGGAGGAACTGACAACGGGGAGGAGGCTCTGGCGAGGCCTGGAAGGCTGCGCAGCCAAGCAGGGGAGGGAGTTCGGGGTTGGGGGGCCGCCAAGGAGTGCTTCTGAAATGCTGCTGGGGTCGTGACCGCTCGGGGACCGAGGCCGGACCTGGCCAGACCCAGCCTGGAGGCCTCGCTTTCGTCGGGCCTAATCTCCAGCGGTAGGATAGGCCTCACCAGAGGCTCCTTTCTGTGGGCCGCCCCAGGTTCCTGCCCTGATTGCTGGCCAGGAGATGGCCTCCCCGAGCCCCCCGCTGGAGCCAAAGGTAAGTCGCCCGTCGGGGCATCCTCTCTCGCTACTACTCGAGTTAGGCCGCCCTCCTCCTCCCCCCGTCCCTCCGACCGCGGTCCTTAGGGCCAGCGCAGTGCAAGGAAGTACCCCCTAGTACTCTGGGGTGCGGTTCGCGAGTAAACTGCCTCCTGGCCCTTTTTTTCGCCCCCAAGAACGACTTGGTAAATTAGTAATGCTCCAAACTAGCGCTCTCATTCGTAAGTTATTCCAAGTGAGGCATCATTTTTGACCCTCTACTGTGCCGTCTGCGCCTGACACGATGTTTGGACACAAGATAGACGCTTAGAGAACTCCATAGAATTGAATTGAACAGAATCACAAGCCGGTGCGATTAGAGAATTGGAGCGGGCCAATGAGGTGAAAGAATCTTGGAGAGGCTTACCAAAATTAAAATGTTAGGATATAATTATTAAAGCAGAAAAAGCCGTATCCTTAGGCCCCTCACTAACCAAGGACAGTGATCCAGCTCAGTTATCTTCTCTAGTCTGATGTGCCTGTTACAGTCGGTTCCCAGAATCGGGGCCCCACTTGGAACTCATAGTTACCACGTTCCTTCCAGCCTACCCGGCCCTGATAAGTGCTACTTTTCAGTGGTAGAATTGTCCTTGAGACAACAGGAACTGACTACAGAAATCATACTATTTCAGGGGTTGCTGACATTTGAGGATGTGGCTGTGTTTTTTACCCAGGAGGAGTGGGATTATCTGGATCCAGCTCAGAGAAGCTTGTATAAAGATGTCATGATGGAGAATTATGGAAACCTGGTCTCACTGGGTAAGAATCTCTGTTATTCTGATTAAAATATCTAAGAGGCTATCAGAAATTAGACTCTGAGAACACTTGGACCAGTACCAGTACCAGAACTGCTTTGTTTCAAACTTCTGATTCAAACCTTTCAGCCATCAGTTGTTTGCATGACCCTCACCCCTTGCATTTTAGCAATGACCAGAATACAAACCTTTCCGGCTTCCTGTCTTCATAATCTCATTCCCAGATTGCTCTGTGCTTTCCCTCCCGGCTCGTCCTCCCACTGCTTTCCTCCCACTCCTTGTCACTCTGCCTTCTGGAGCCCCTGTCCCTCTTCACATAATGTTCCTTACCCCTCCTGGCCTTGACTGAAACCTGGCGCTTTCCCAAGGACACCGCTTTTCTGGGAGGGGCTGCTTATTCTCCCGCATCCTCTTCCTTCCCATCCTTTGTCTGCAGGCTGCAAGGGAGAAGAAAGTATTGTGCTCCCAGCTTTTCAGTGCTCTTCCCAGAGGATTTGTTTTCCACCTTGAAACACAATCTTCCCCCTTTGAGACCTCAGCAGTCTTGCTTCATCCACTCAATTCCTTTTCAGTACCATTGGTCTACTTTTTTTGGACCCTCACCCATAGACTTTGTCACATTTCAGAGCTCTCCGTGCTAACCCACATCCTCGATGATACAGCCATGACTTAAGCCTCAGTGTATTTTGACCATATCGTCCTCAGGGACCCCACTTTCCCTTTTTATTCAGCAACTCACATCAAGGATCATACCCTCAATTTTGTCATAACAGGCAAAACTTAAACCCCAGTATCTTATTCTTTGACCAAATAAATACTCAGGCATTTATGGACTGTAACTTAGTAGTGGTGATCGACACAGACATAATCTCAAGTAGAGCTTACTTCTTGCCTTTCTTCCTCTCCTACTCCTTTCCTACTAAACCTATTCATTCTTAATGATGGTTCCTGTTACTTGACTGCGCTGTTTTTCCTGCTCCTGCCTTCTCCTCCCGGTCTAATCTACAGATCTGTATATGAACTGTCACCAGCATGCTCTTGTACCACCTTGTCATTATGCTCTACCCAGTCATCCTGTAAGCTTCAGATCCTGTATGGGTTATAAAGTCTGCCTTCTCTTCTCCGACTTGAGTTGCTAAATGCAGCAGGAGAAATTCCCTAACAGAAAGAATTGATGCCCTGTGTGTATTCATGGCTTTTCTTTCTTCTAGTCTCCTCTGGGTTTTATATCTCAACAAGTTTTTATCCTTGATTTGCTCATTCCCCTATTCCTTCTAGTGAGTATTCCAAAAACAAGAGTTTTCCTTGGGTCCATCACTCAGTAGTGGACCTGACCTTCTCTTTCATAGAGAAAATAGAGGTCATTAAACATGAACTCTAAACTTTTCTGCCCCACATCTTGCACCCTTAAGGCTGACCCTATCTTCTCACTTCTCCAACTAGTTATACGTTAGTCATCCGTTGCCTTTTTTTTCTTTTCCTTATAACTTCCATCTTTATTTCTTCTCCTTGGGTGCCTTTACTCTGATGATAAGTATGTTCACGGCTCTTCCAATTGTGGAAAGGAGGAGGAAAACAAAGAAAACTGCCCTTTGAGCTGCAGTCTCCCTCTTGCTGCTTCACAGCCAAGTTTTTGTACGTAGTTAATGTGTTCCCTACTTTTTTCTCTAAGCCCCTTTTCTTGCCTCTATCACTCCCCTTAAATTGTTTAACATTGGTCTATATTGTCCAGTTTCAAATGCAATAGACTCTCTTTGGATCTTATTTGGATCTTATCTATAGGTACTTGAAATTCTTTATTGCTTCCTTCCATTGGGCTGCATTCTCAAACCTTCTCTCAGTCTGTATACTTTCCTTGGCTGACCTGATCTATACTTATGTCATCAGCTACCACTATGTAATAAGTCCCAAAGCTTCATCTCCACCTAAGAGAGGCAACATGGACCCTAAGTATCCAAGTGAAACCCTGGTTCCACCACTTACTAGCCTTGTAACCATGGGTGAAGTACTTGACTTCTCTGTGCCTCAATTTATTTTTTTTTTATAAAATGGAAATGATAATAGCACTTATTTCTTAGGGTTATTGTGAGCATTAACGGAGTTAATATATGTAAAGCACTTAGGACACTGACTGGCACGTAGCGAGTACAATATAAATGTTGATTGCTGTCGTCATTGTCATTACTTTCTTTGTTAAGCTCCAAAACCCTAGTCCTCTCCTTTTGAAGACTGCACAAGTAACTCACACCAGACGAATCTCAAATAATCTGTCAAGATCTCAAGGGCCTCTTTGGAATTAAGCCCTCCTTCGTCTGCTGCCTTGTATATATACATTTACATTGTTGAATTTATCACACTTTACAATAATCACTCTTTATGTCATTTCTCTGGCTAGATTGAGCTCCATGAAGACAATAACTATATTTTTTTTCATTTGATTTCTCCGGCACTTAGGACAGAACCAGGCATATATTATGTGCTTCCTAAATATTTGTGTGTCTGAATGAATATACTTAAAACTCGTAACTTGACTAGATTATTACATTAGCCTATAAACTAGCCCCCTGCCTCTAGTCGCTCTTTTTTTTAATATATTCTCTTTCTTGACACCAAGTGATTTTGTGCTAGTTAATTGCTTACAACTTCTGGTGATTCCTGATAGCCTAAGGGATAAAAATGTTACATACTAGGACCTCTCTAATATTGTCTCTGCCTAGCTTTCTAGCTTCATCTGTTTCTGGCACAGTATTTCAATCTCCAGCAATATCAGCTGTTGATTTTTTTTAATAGTCCATCGTGTCTTGAGTTACTGCCAGCTTTATCTATGCATATGGTATCCTGGTAGATAGAACCAGGCAAGTGACCAGCGTTGCCCATCCCTAGTGCTGCAAAACGTGAGCACCATATGGACAAAGTCATGGCAGTGAGCCCGTCTGTGATCTCCTCCTCTCAGGCTCCCTTCTTTACTTCAGCGAAATACAGCTTTTCATCATTTATCCTCCGGTCTTTTTCATCCTCCTCTATAGACTCCATCCCCTTGATGAGAGCTCCTTTGATGAGAGAGCACTGTTACTCGACTGTTCCAATCTTGCTTAGCACTTCTAGCTTTTTAATTTTGGCTCATCATTTATACCTTTCCTTTCCATGCTGATTTTTCTTTAAAAACTTTAATAGCTACATTGGTACAGCTGGCAGCTTGATTTCTCAGTTCTTGATCTTTTAATTCTTTCAGTTGAAATCAACTTGTTCAGTTTAATGACTTCTCTTTGCAATTTCCTTGCCTTCTCTCTGTCTCCTCAGCTACCATAATATTATAAAACTGTTTGATTAAAGATTATAGAGATCAACCTAAGCTAGCTTAAGCCAACAAGAGAAGTTATTATAGGGACATAGATGACTCATGGAATATATGAGCAGGATTGCAACTGGACATCAGAAAAGAACCAAAGCCAGAAATTGGATCACTCTCAGGAAGTCGAAATTAACTCCGTCTTTGCGCTCCGTTTCTTTCTCCTTGGCAGAATAGTCTTTCCTCCTATGTTCACATGCTTCTGTCCCTTTAGCTCCTGACTTGATAGATTACAATTCTAGTCACATTCAGACTATCTATTTCGGTTTCAACTCCAAAATCCTGGGAGAGACGCACTTTGAGTCAGTTGTCTACCATAGACAAATTAGATAATGCGCACAAGGTGGGAATGTACAAGTATGGCAGATAACCCAGAGGTGATTATAGCTACAAACCCAGATCTAATGGATAGTCATTTCTAGGCTGTTCCATGTGGAAGCATAGACTCACTAATTTCTTTACCTGTGTAACTGATTAACCTACTTATTTTTATGCTAGAGCCTCTCTGTTTTATTCACTATAACTATATTATATTTTGTATTTTATATCTGTTAAGAAAGTCATTCTTTCACATTCCTTTTCAGAATAACTAATTTTCTGCATTCTTCTGGTTGAAATTTGGATTCACTGGTGTTTTGTTAGTTGGTTCATAGGATTTTAATTGGAATGCAGTTTAGTTCTTAGATTGGTTTGGGAAGAATTAAGATCCCCGTAACATTGAATCTCTCTAACAATTCAGTTCACTATTTAACTGTCCTTAATGTCCTTCAGAAAAATTTAATGGATGATTTTTATGGATCTTATACTTTTCTTTTTTATTTAATAATATTTTATTGATTATGCTATTATAGTTGTCCTGGCTTTCCCCTCTTTTCTCCCCTCCCCCCAGCAGCCTGCACTCCCTTAGACAATCCCCTTTGTCTAACCCTCTGACCCCTATGAAGCGGACGTTGGATGCTTACAGTTGTCCCACAGGCTGCTTACACTAGCCTCATTTTTTTGGATTCTCTTTTCTTCTTCTGATGGATTGTTTTTTGCTTCCTTATGTTTCTAAATCATTGATTTGATTCTTGGCTTCATCTACTCTACTGTTGTTTCCCTGTAAATTGTCCTTTATTTCAATTAGTGTGTCCTTCGTTTCTGATTGGATCTTGTTATGCTGCTGAGGTCCTCACTTAGTTCCTTGAGCATCCTTATCACCAGTGTTTTGAACTCTGCATCAGATAGATTGCTTATCTCCATTTTGTTTAACTCTTTTTCTGGAGTTGTGAGCTGTTCTTTCATTTTGGCCATGCTTCTTTGTCTCCTCATTTTGGCAACCTCTCTGAGTTTGTTTCTATGTATTAGGTAGAGCTGCTTTGACTCCGTGTCTTGGTAGTGTGGTCTAATGTAGTAGGTGTCCTGTAGGGTCCAGTGGCACAGCATCCCTTATCACCCAAGATGGGTATTTGAGGAGCACCCATTGTGGGGGCTGAGTACATCCTCTTCTTGCAGTTGAGCCTTGTTTGCTGTTGGTAGACCAATGGGAGGATTTTCCCAGATCAGTCAGCTGCAAGGACTGGCTGTGACCACTTACAACCACTCACCATGGAGGGTCAGCTGTGCAGGGGCAGGGTGGTGGTGCTCCCATGTGGTCTGTAGCTGTCCACTGAGTGTGCTGGCCCTGGGGTTTCCTGGGTGATGCAGGCCAAGGTCAGCCCCAACTTGTGTTTTGCCTGGGACCACCCTGCCCAAGTTACAAAACAATCTGAAATGGCTGATACTTATGCTGGGCTTGGAGATTTCCAGGTGAAGTCAAACTATGAATCTAGGCTGCTAGTTTGGAGCCTGGGGCCCACTGAGGCCAGCTGCTGCTTGTCTGAGAGGATTTAGGAAGTTGTGAAGCATGAGCCAAGACTAGCCATTCATATGGAAAAGCAGTTTGCGCTGGCCCATAAGTTGGGTGGGGCGGAGTCTCAGGATCTCCAAGGAATCAAACAGTGTTATACAGGTTGATGGAATCTTAGATACTGGCACCAGTCTGCCTGCTCTGTGGGGAGGGCCCAGAAAAAGGACAATGTCTCTGCTCACCTTGATGCCAGATACCTCAGCCTCCCCCTACATGCCACTGGTGCACCTCAAGCCGCGTCCCTGGCACCAGAGCCCAGAGGGAGTGAATCTGAGTAGGTGAGTCCATGTGTGGGTTCTTTAAGAGGAGCTGCCTGGAATCCAGAAATTTCTTCCACCGACTCAATCTCTACTGGTTTGTGCAGCCAGAAGTTGTGGGGACTTATCTTCCTGGCACTGGAACCCTGGGCTGGGGGGACTGGTTTGGGGCTGGGACTCCTAGCTCCCAAGATATCCTTCCTGAATTTTTATCTACCACACATGGGTGTGGGACCAGCCTGTTCCATGTCTGTGCCCCTCCTACCAGTCTGGATGGACGTAGTTTCTTTAATTTCGTAGTTGTCAGACTTCCATTCAACTTGATTTCTAAGCGATGGTTGCTCTGTATTTTAGTTATAATTTTGTTGTGTTTGTGCAAAGAGGTGAGCAGTGTCTACCCATGCCACAATCTTGACTGGAAGTCCCTTGCACTTTTCTCATTAGATTTATTTCATGTGTTTTGTGGTTTTTGTTAATATCATGAGCATATTTCATTTTTCTATATTTTTATAAAAAATTTTTTCTCAGGAGTAAGAAATGATATTTATTTTGTGTGTTAGTCTTGCCATTACTATTATATTTCATTTAATTATTATAGGAATTTTAGGTAGACATTCATATCATTTGCAAATAATGATAATTTTTCTTTTGAATAAAACCCCCGGAACAATATCTGCTGCATAAACATAAAGAGACTGTCCCTTCTTATGAGGAAGAGACAAACACAAACAGTTAAAAGTGCAGTGTAAAAATAGCGTTAATGGAGTTATGGACAAGGGCTGGTGATAAAAAAACAAAACACCTAAATCTGTCAAGTGGAGATAGTGAAGCCTTTCTAGTGGAACTATTGCTTTGAATTGAATCTTAAAGAGAAATGAAGAATGTTCCAGGTAAATAATGTGGGATATTTAGTAAACAAAATATGCAATGAAAAGTCATGAAAAGCCATAACACAAGCAGTTTTCCCACTTAACTTGCGATAAAGTAGGTAGCAGGGTGAACTGCAGCGTAGAGACCACGTTATGAAGTGGGTACCATAGGGCAAAGGGCTTCGATTGGACCTTGGAAGCGATGGAGTGTTAGTGAGAATACAGATGACGACACGAACAGAGAATGAAAATCTCTCTGGATTCAGTGAAGTAGATGTCATGTGAGGGCAGCCTCACGACCACAGCCAAAGACTGGTAGGTGGCTTTTGCAGTAATCCAGAGAAAGCATGGTTGCAAAGGTAAAAAGAAGTTAGATGCTATAGAGTAGCATCATTAATTTTCGTAATTGATTAATGGTATGAAAAATAGAGAAATCTAGGATGATCTCCTTCTTTGGGACTTTAGGGTAGTAGATAAGAGTGCCTTTCAAGAAATGATGATTAGTGGTGGAGACCGACGAGAGCAGATGATGATGACCATGTTAATCGTGAACCCTTTTTGAGACATGTAAGTGGCAATATCCAGAGAGTATGTGTAGCGAGATGGTGTGAACATGGGTAAGAATAACTTCAAACCATAGACAAAGGAAGATAAATGCATTAGGGAAATGTATTAGAAAAGGCTGAAGAAGAAGTAGGGAAAGAACTAGAAGAATATAATAGTACCGAAACCTAAAACAGATAGTGTCAAGAAATGGGAGTAGTTAACAGTGTCAGATGCTGCTATGTGAAATAAGGACTGAAAAACATCCATTGTATATATTATTCAAAAGTTATCTGTGACTTAATGAGAAGTTTCTTTAGATACTGGAATCAGAAAACAGATTTCACAGTGGGTTGTAGAATAGATTGAATGGGAACAGGTTGGGCATGGAAAACATAGTTAGGAAATGAAGAGCTATGCCTAAGATTTCGTTCAAAGATTAGCTTTCATCAAGAGAAGGATTTCGGACCCTGACTGGTGTGGCGCAGTGGGTTGGGTGTTGTCCGGCAAACCAAAAGGTCACCAGTTCAATTCCCAGCCAAGACACATGCCTGAGTTGCAAGCCAGGTACCCAGATGGGGGCGTGTGAGAGGCAACCAATGGATGTTTCTCTCGCACATTGATGTTTCTCTCCTTCTCTTTTTCCCCTCCTTTCCCTCTTTTTAAAAATAAATAATAAAATCTTTAAAAAAGAGAAAGAAGGATTTCAGGTTCATGATAAAGCTGGGCATATTTGTATGTCGGTAGGAAGGTTTCAATGGAGAATACAGATTGAAGAAAAAGGAAAAATGGTAATAATTGAACAGGTTCCCAGAAGCAAGTGGCATCAAGTGAGGGTAAATGGATTAGTGTTGGATAGGAATGGAACATATATTCATATACAATTGCCGATAATTGTATAGATAGGGAGCAGAAAGTTAAAGTTCTCCTATTGTTTTTCATTGTGTGAAGGAAACACAGACCACTGAGCCCTGGCTGGTGTGGCTCAGTGAACTGAGTGCCAGCTTGCGAACCAAAGGGTCACCGGTTTGATTCCAAGTCAGAGCACATGCCTGGATTGCCAGCCAGGTCTCCAGTAGGGGGCACGTGAGAGGAAACCGCACATTAATGTTTCTCTCCCTCTCTTTCTCCCTCCCTTCCTCTCTCTCTACAAATAAAATGGAAAAAAAAAATCTTAAAAAAAAGAAAAATAATCCACGGAAAGCAAATTTGAGGGAGAACACTGTAAGCAGCCTAAGTAGAACTAAAGTTTCTAATAGTTTGTTAGGGGAATAAGAAGTCTTGTGGGAATAAAATAACTTAGTGACTGGGTTGAAGTAAATGAAAAGAAAATACAAAGATGACTTCACAGAAGACTAGAAAATTGAGAGAAAAGAGGAACTCTAAAAAGAAATTGCTTAAGTCAAATATAGATTTGGTAGTGATTGAATCCTCTAGTGAAGTTACCCAACACGCAGCAAGAAGTAGAAAATCATGCAAGAGGTCAGAGGCAGGTTTAAGTGTCCTGTATGCTACTCCGTTACATCATAGACCTTTATGTTATCTTTTTGCCAACACAGGCAAGATTTTCATTTCTCAGATGTCATGCAGATTCTCATTTGGAACTGAATGGTTCCAACTTGGGTCTTAATATCTTTAGAGGAGTGAGAATCATATTTACTTGAAGAATGCGGTATGATTCATGGTAGGTGAAGTCATAAGCTATCACAGACTGCTCTTTTTCATTTCTTCTATTAGCTCTGGCCATGTCCCTTTATATTTATTTTATTCTGTCTTTCTGTATCATAGACTCCATGTCATTTCAACCCAGTATTTTTGTTAAAAGCCATTTTGTGTTTTGATACAGGAACTGCTTTTTATTTAATATTTTTTATCGTATAATCTTTCTCCATTTATACTCATTGTCCATTCCATTTAGTAGGAGCCTTCATGTCTTATCTCTGAATCCTGGCTCATTATACAGTGCCTGGGATACTCTTCATTGCAATAAATAAATTCTTATTAATGAATGAATATTTGCTTTACTCGGTTTTTGTCTTTGATCCTTCTCAGTGTCATTTTATGTGTTCCTTTTTGTCAAGTTATTTGGTCTACTCGCTTTCCAATAATGCTATCTTATTCTACATTTTCCAGAACCTACTATTTTCTTTGCGTGTTTATCTTTCTCCTTTGATAGACTGGTTCATCCCACCACTGCTTGTTTTATTTCTTTGTTTATCCACCTTGCCTTGCATAATTTACTACTGATTTACAACAGCCCTCCCTCTCAGTTCCGCTTGCTCCTGCAGACTTATTCTTGGCATCATTCGTAAACACTCTTTTCATACCCATTCTGCAAGAAAAACATTTCATCGCATCAGATAACTAATAATAGTAATTATATAGTTTGTACTCTTTGCTAGGTACTGGGTACTATTCTAAAAGGTTTATGTATACGAACTAATTTAATCTTCAAAACAATACTGTGGAGTAGTAAGCTACATTTGATATAATAGATTAGTTTATCTTAGATTGATTTATCTGAATCATCTCATTTTTCTGACAGTTTCTTTGTTCTAGGAAAGAGCTTGTCTGATGTTTCTGTTCTCTATTTATTATTCCAGATGTTTTAAACAGAGATAAGGAGGAGGAGCCAACTGTGAAACAAGAAATTGAAGAAATTGAGGAAGAAGTTGAATCAAAGGGCATAATAGTTACGAGAATCAAAAATGAAACTGACCAGGATCCCATGTGTAGAGAAACATTTGAACTTGTTGGTAGATTAGATAAACAGAGAGGAATCTTCTTATGGGAAATACCAAGGGAGTCTTTGACCCAGGAGCAGAAAATGTTCAGAGGAAACACTAACATTATTCGTAAGAGACCTAACTCAGAAGAGAAATGCCACAAATGTGAAGAATGTGGAAAGGGTTTTGTCCGCAAGGCCCATTTCATTCAACATCAACGGGTCCATACTGGTGAGAAACCCTTTCAGTGCAATGAATGTGGGAAAAGTTTTAGTCGCAGTTCCTTTGTTATTGAACATCAGAGAATCCATACTGGGGAAAGGCCCTATGAGTGTAATTATTGTGGAAAAACCTTTAGTGTGAGCTCAACCCTTATTAGACATCAGAGAATCCACACTGGAGAGAGACCGTATCAGTGTAATCAGTGTAAACAGAGCTTCAGCCAGAGAAGGAGCCTTGTTAAACATCAAAGGATTCACACAGGTGAGAAACCCCACAAGTGTAGTGATTGTGGGAAAGCCTTCAGTTGGAAGTCACACCTTATTGAGCATCAAAGAACTCACACTGGTGAAAAACCCTATCACTGTACCAAATGTAAAAAAAGCTTTAGTCGAAATTCATTACTAGTTGAACATCAGAGAATTCACACTGGAGAAAGACCCCATAAATGTGGTGAATGTGGGAAAGCCTTTAGATTAAGTACATACCTTATACAACATCAAAAAATCCACACTGGTGAGAAGCCTTTTCTTTGTATTGAATGTGGGAAAAGCTTCAGTCGGAGCTCATTCCTTATTGAACATCAGAGAATCCACACAGGTGAAAGACCTTATCAGTGCAAAGAGTGCGGGAAAAGCTTCAGTCAACTTTGCAATCTTACTCGTCATCAGAGAATCCACACAGGAGATAAACCCCATAAGTGTGAGGAATGTGGAAAAGCCTTTAGTAGAAGCTCAGGTCTTATTCAGCATCAGAGAATTCACACTAGAGAGAAGACTTACTCATACAGTGAAACTAAGGAAAGTTTTGATCCAAATTGCAGTCTCGTTATACAGCAGGAAGTCTTCCCTAAGGAAAAATCTTATAAATGTGATGAATGTGGGAAAACTTTCAGTGTCAGTGCTCATCTTGTACAACATCAAAGAATCCACACTGGTGAAAAGCCCTACTTATGTACTGTATGTGGAAAAAGCTTCAGTCGGAGCTCATTTCTTATTGAACATCAGAGAATCCACACTGGTGAGAGACCTTATCTGTGCAGACAGTGTGGCAAAAGCTTTAGCCAACTTTGTAATCTTATTCGACATCAGGGTGTTCACACAGGTAATAAACCCCATAAATGTGATGAATGTGGGAAGGCCTTTAGCCGGAACTCAGGCCTTATTCAGCATCAGAGAATACACACAGGAGAGAAACCTTACAAGTGTGAGAAGTGCGACAAAAGTTTTAGTCAACAGCGCAGCCTTGTCAACCATCAGAAGATTCATGCAGAGATGAAAATTCAAGAAACCCATGAATGTGATGCTTGTGGTGAAGCCTTCAATTGCCGCATATCTCTTATTCAGCATCAAAAATTGCACACTACGTGGATGCAGTAAACATACAGAAATATTAAAGCTTAGTTTGACTTGAGACTAGCTACAGAAGTACAGTTTCAGTATTGCTCAACAGGAGTCAGATTTAGTAAGAAAGCAAATTATCTTTGGCCTTAGGCAAATGTTTTCTAAAGATTCTGTGAATGGTGGACAGCTGCCCACAGGCATTTGAAGACTTCCATTACTCTTTTTTTTTTTCCTGATGACTCGATAATTTATTTAAGCATCTTTTAAAAACATTTTTCAGGTTAAACCTGTATTCAGAGCACTGGGTTATAATAACGAAGGGAGAATGACAAAGTTGCATTGGTACAAGGGAGCCAGAGCCACCAATGTTAGGAAACTGTAGTAATTATTGAGATCCTCTGCCACCATCTTCTGTGGTAGTTCTTGCAGTTCCATGATATGTTTTGCTATGCATGCCAAAGTCCAGTTATTGAGCATATGATGTTTTCAAGGAACCAGCCAGGTTTTTTTTTGAAACTAATAATACAAAATTTTTGTCATTGTTTAAGCCAGTTGTTTGGCACATGAGTTAAAGCAATTCCAATGCCTTGTGGTTCTCAGAAATGTGAAATGAGTGGACCATTAGTTTTACATTTGAAGATTATGTAGCAAAGGTGTTACCAAGGAATCTTTGGGAGTGCCTTTTTTATTCTCAAGATGGGCCCAAAAAGGCTAGAGGAGGACACTGTTCTTTTTGTGCCCTCGCATCTGTGAAAGATATTTGTAGTCCTATACAAAGAAGCGTATTCCTTCACTGCCAGTAGCATGTGAAAGTGTACATACTTTGATTGCCAGGAATTGGAAGTAAAAAACCTGGAGTCTATGTTAGGAAGCTGAGATATTTTGGTATCGCTTTGGTTTTTATAGTAACTAGACTTTGCATGCAATTTTAAAATCCTTATTTCTGGTTCTAGGGCTTCCCTTAGTTATGGTTATTATAAACCTGTTAATTCATCTGTTTTAATCATTAAACCTGTTGGGGTTTTTTTTTTGTTTTTGTTTTTTTTTGTTTTGTTTTTTTTTTTTTTGCTTTGTGTAAGAGTTCTTTGTTACTTTAGTATAAAATCTGTTAAATATATTACTATGTTTAAAAATTAGAATCAAGGATTTAAAGGAAATTTCTCTCACCCTTTCTACCTGTGAGACCGGTAGAGATGTCCAGAGGCAACTGGAATTGTGGATATGGTGCACAGGAAGGTGTCTGGGCTAGAAATTGATTTAGGAATTCACCTCTGTTTAGACACAGAAATGAATTAAGATTCAATGAGAGGATAAAGCCAAAACAGAAATCCAGAAATGGAATCCTAAGACCCACTCTTGTTTTTTGGGTGGGCAAGATGCAAAGGAGACTGAGGGAAGAAATTTACAAGTGTGGAAAACCCAATCAGTAGTGATAGTTGCTACAGGAAAGTGACCTGGAAGGATACTGTGGAGATACCAGGGAAGGTTTGAAGAGGGTCCTTTAGATAATTAGAAAGTCCATGGGTTCTCTAAGAGCAGCTTGTAAATTTGGGAAGAGCCAGCTTTCAGGGGGTTAATTAGCATCTGGAGAGTGTAAGTCGTCAGTTCCCAAACACCTGTCAATTCATGGCTGTTTTACACTCAAATGGTAAAAATCAGGACAATATAGTATCTATGTTAAAAAAAACAAAAACCCTAAATTTATTAAAGACCTTACTTCATTTTAAAAGTATGCCCTTGCTTTTTTATGTAATTTTTAAAAAGTTCTTTCATGAAATAATAGTAACTTTAGGTGATGGTTTGGTGAATGTCTTTAGTGGCGGGGAGGGGGGAGGCAACTTTTCAATTATCCTTCCTACCCACTTAATTTTACTGGTCTATAGAAGGGAATAAAAGGTAGACTGTCTGAAACTATAAAGAGGGAGATATATATAGATCAAGATTAAAGAGAAATTTGAGTTTTTTTCCCATTCTGAAAAGAGCCAGTTGAGGGAGGTTGAATATAAAAGAAAGCAGGTGGAAAATAAGTTATTATATAAGCTAAAATTAATTCTAGCACTAATGGAAGAATTTTCTTTGGAGGGTTTTTTCCTCCAATTTGGTTAAAAAAAAAAGACAGATTTAATGTGTAGAAATAGAATACTGGAGATGACCCACATTCAAAAAATTGTCATATTTGTGTTTTCAGAGTCAGGGAAAGGAGAGTGATGGGAACTGATAGGGGTAGAGTTAAGAGCCTCATTGATGAAGGTTCGGAGTTATAACGGGTAGAATAGAAGAGAGAACCAAACAAAAACTTGTGGAAGTTTTTATAGGGCCCAGCTGAAATGAAGGACTGAACTTTTAATGGAATTACTTGAATTCCTTGTGGAAATAACACATGGAACAATTTTGAAAGAAAATTAGAGTGACAGCAGATGAAGCAAAAAATTAGTAGGTGTATTCAGGGTCTTCAGAGAAACAACCAGTAAACCAAAAGGATAGATGGGTAGGCAGGTGATGGATGGGTGGGTGGATAGAGGATGGACAGACAGGATAGGAATTGGCTGAAGTGAATATGGAGGCTAAGAACTCCCACAGTGTGTTTGCCGTCTGTAAACTGGAGAACCATGAAAGCCAGCCACAGAACTCGGTCTGCGTCCAGAGGCCCGAGAAACAGAAGCACTGACAAACAAAGACAGGAGACAATGTCCCAGTTTAGGCAGAGAGCAAATTTGCTGTTCCTCTACCTTTTGCTGGTTTCAGGCCTTCAGTGATTTAGATGAGGCCCAGCAGCTCTGGTGAAGGCAATCTTTACTTAGACTACAGATTCAAATGCAAATTTCTTCCAGAAACACCCGCACAGCAACCCAGAAAGAATGTTTTACCAGCATCCTTTAGCGCAGTCAAGTTGAAGCAAAATTACTAGTAATTGTCACAGTGCATAACATTAAAAAAAGCAGTTAAAAGGAGTCGGGTGGCAAAAAAAAAAAAAATTTCTTAATGGAAATCGCTGTTAGAGAAATATTTCATTTCTCTAATTTTGATGAGTGAGGCATTTCACTTTTATTTGTCTTCCTGAAGGAGGATGCCCTCAGCAAACCTAAGGCTATACGCAGCACGTCCAGTTGAGCGTGGTACGTGCACTATAAATTTCAACTAGTCCAGATTCTCCAATCGCTTTTTCAAAGTTACTGTTCCTAACCTTTCACCTCTACCTCCTTCAAAAGCAGTGGCCTTGGGTGGTTGATGGGGGTAGATGGATTGGGTTTGTTTCTTTTTAATTGGTCATCTTTATCACCATGCATGATGCATGGACAAGTAGAAGGACAGAAATATATATTTACTGACCAAATGGCACAAGTTTAAAAACATGTATTTTTTAAATACCTGCCAGGTGCCGTGTTAATGCTGTAAGTATTAGTTGCATCAAGCAGTCCTTTATCCTAAAGGAAAGTTGCGGGAGTGAATAGTAAGCCAAATGTATTTCTGAGCGAAGACTGGGGGGAAATCACCTAACTTTCCAAAACACTTTTAACACATTTTACACCAATAAAACCCAGTGCGTGTCTCTGCCTGTGCTATTTCCTCTTCAGGAGCCATGTTCTCAAGAACGCCCTTCACATGGCCGTGCAATGGCTAAGGTAAAGTTCCCCATCCCAGGCAATCGTTGCATTCCTGGCAACAAGATGTGCCCTCTGATTTCTTTGGCCTGTGAACTCCCCTAGGGTAAAACCAGGGCAGGCCAAGGAAAAGCTGCAAGCGGCTGCAGCGGGACGCCTCGGCCTCGGATGCCTTAAGAAGACAGCTGTGCCCTTCGGCTGCAGCCCAGCCCCGGTCCTGATTGCTAGAACTGGAGCTTTGTTAGAAGGCGCTCTGTGCTTCCTTGTGCCACCATGCTCCAGGAGCCGAGTCTGCGTGTATTAAGCTGCTTTCTGAGAACAAGATGTAGAATTATTTGGAATTTTCATTTGTCCCAGTACTTGCCTCTTGATTTGGAATAAAACAGACTTCATTAGGGTAGTGAATAGCTAAACTGCATAAGGAGACTTTTGTTGTTTTCCTCAGTCGAATGACGTGCCCACTCACCGACTCCCACCAAGGGGCTAGGCCCTATGTCCAACTGCTATTACATAGACTTAGCTGGCTCCCAGTTTCCTCCCAGTCTTCTACGTGCTAAAAAATTTTCAGCCATACTGTGTTATCACGTTCCCTGTGCAAAAATTACTCACTTGTCCCTATTTCTAATTACATCAAGGCCAGACTTTTCACGGCATCTTTGCCCAGCCTCCTCCCCCTCCACCGTGCCACTCACTCCGCTTGGTCTCACCATTCCGGTCAAACTTCCCACAGTTCCTTCAACAAGCATAATCTGTCCTTTAATCAGGACACAGTTAGTTCATCTTCACCCTCACGTGCCTCGATCACTCTTCAAGAGCCAAATGACAGGGAAAAAAATCTTTATTCACAACTTGCATATCTGACACTGTACATGAAATACTGTCAACCTGAAAACAACAGCCCTGTTTTATAAATGAGGGAAAAGGATCAAAGAAATGCGGCATGTTTCCCGACATCCTATAACTAGCCATAAACTGCCCGCAACCCGTCTCACCTTTGTGGAGAGGGTCTGTCCCGGTGCTCGCAGCACCTGGGCCACACCACTGCAATGTAGCACATTATTGTGCATCATTTTGTTTCCTCACCGTAGCCTTGTTTTCCTCATCTCAATGGTAAGCATACAAAGACCGTGTAGTATCTTTACAGTGCTGAGCAAACAGTAGGTGCTGAATGGGTACTTGTTGACTATGTTTACTTACACTGATGTCCAGTACTGTTTGCCTGTTTTAAGAGGTTTGGGACAGATTGTGTTACAACTAGAAAAACATGTTATTTGAGTAATGGGAAGAGACGTGGGCCTGGCTCTGTTGAGCTTTGCCATTATTCCTATCTCTTAATTCATCCTTTCTAGAAAATGGGCTTAGATAGGGAACTGGTAGCATTACACGAGCCCTCAGGCTCTATTGAACGTGGGCCGTTCTTCTTATACCCTATAAGTACGGCAGGTATTGTTCTAAGGGAAGGTTCACAATTCTTTATCTGAAAGCCTTAAGGGAAGGGCCTTAAGGTTTTTGGAAATCAGAATTTTTCACATTTTTGAGAGTAAATATAGCACCGATGCTATGTAGTTTATGACTTCCTCTGCGGCTCTGAGTCAGCACCTCCAATCAAACACGTTAAAACTCTGCATCCCACCAAGTGGAATACAAATGCTGCACAGCCTCCAGTCAGGTTTTGCCACCAAATAATTTGCTGCAAACTTTTGGTTTTCAGAGCTTTTTGGACTTCAAAATTGTGACTAAGGGATTGTGAACCTGTTATTGAGATGCATTGATTCATTTAATTTCTCAGTAATTTGTGTGTGATAGTATACTTTTCTTAATTTTGGAGATGAAACACCGAACCACAGGAAGGTTGTATCCAAGGTCACTTGGCTAGTAAGTGACAGAGCCAGCATTTGAACCTCGGCTGTCTGACTCTAGCACTTGTGTTTTCTATCACGGAGAGTACTGCCTCCCAAGAGGACTTTTGCCAGTCACACTGGCCTCACCTACTTGCTATGTGGCCTTGGGCAATGTTCTTAGCACCCTGGACCCCAGTTTCCTCCACTGTTGCTACGAGCGAAATGTAAATGTCTGGTGGAGCCTTTCACTCCAGGAGAGCTAAATCAGATGGACTTGAAGTCCCATTTATGCTTTGCCTAAAGCTTATGCCAAGGCTTCAGCACTTCTAGAGAGTTACATTCTTGTTATCACAGTCAGCTTCAGCTGCTGAGTTCACATTGTGAATCATCATGAATGGTCTCATTAGTTTGTTTTGATAAAGCACGATGGAGACTCATATGTGAAAGTTGGCTCTTCCTATCAAGACTCATATCTTTAGATTGCTTGATATCTCTCCCCCTTCTTAAAAGTCCTTGAGTCACCTCCTCACAATTCCATATTGCCCTGGTTTCTCCCTGCCTTCTCTCTTCCCCCTCTTTTCTCATTTCTTCCTTTCTCCTCCCTCTTTTCCTTACCCTCTCCCCTCCCTACTCTCCATCTCTCTCTTTAGAGTGAAAACAAACTCTCCTTTTTACCCAGCATTTAGTAGTTTTTTGTGGCTTTCGCTTTTAGTATGTATGCCTTTAAGGTGTTATCTTCTCCCAGTGAATTATCAAAGTGCTTTCTTACACATTGTCAGTCCCTTTCCTGGGAGCTCCTTTCCTTTTTGTACCTTGTGATGTCCGGCTTTGATGCCCTCATCTCCATTTCTGCACCCAGCTAAGCTGATCGACCCTCCTCCCACTTTTTAACCATAATCCGTGTTTCTTGCTTAGCTACCTAAGCTTAATTGTCTGCTATACAAATACCATAGCTGCCCTAAAGCTCAAAGTTTTCTTAATTACTTTCAGTAGCTAGTATCAGGTTTTATTTTTAGTGGGTGTTCAGTAACCACTAAAATAAATCTGACAAAGTCCCAGAAGCTAGGAAGCCATTACTATATACAGTAGGTGACCACACAGTTAATAGAAATTGAAGTCTGTAGCTTCATAACACTTGTCTTCATGTTACCCTAAGTGGAGGATACTACTTGGCTTGAAATTTCAAGGCAACCGTAGTGCTTTAGTAGGGAAAATATATCAGATGATATCCAGGGAAAATGCATTATATAAATCCTCGCTCTCGTTGAAATGTAATAGGGCCTTGACCAAAAGATATAAATAACTCAGCCTTGATTATAAATTCAAGTTTAACCCGTAAATAGGAATCTAAGCAGTTTTTCTACAACAGAGGGCCAGCGATGCTGAGTAAGCTCTAGATAAACGTTTTCTGGCAGAAGAGCTTTGTCACAACAGATGTTGCTAGCTTTTTAGGACAGTTTAGCACATAGTAGGAGCTCAAGTAGTTGCTGATGGAGTGAATGGGTGCAATGAGAAATGTAGAAGACCAACGCTGGCGGCAGAGGCCTTGAACACTGCCCGCTGCACTGCCCTTCCCTTCTTCCCTGGCTGTGTGTTCGCTATAGGAGAAAGAGGAGACCTGGGGGTGAATCTTTCAGCTCTACTCTCCCTAAATGTGCAACCGTCATCCACTAACTTAACCGCCCTGGCTTTGGTTTTATCATTGGTAAAGTTGAAAGTTTTGGGCTAAAAGACCTCCAAGGTAGGTTTGAATCATTTACGTGGATGTAGTTGTATTTGTAAAGCAATACAGGTACATGGAGATATTCAAATGTTCTAGAGGCACATCGTGAGTAATTTCACATATATAATTTATAAATATATAACACATACATTACATACAAAGAAATAACTTCTTCCCTGCACCCCTGTCCTAGGCCTTTCTCATCAGAAGAAGGCCTTTGGGACTAATTCTATTTTTTTCTTCTAAACAATATGCTTATGCCTCTATTTCTTAACTTATCAACTCTAAGCAATACCATTTGTCTCTGTACTCTTCAGGGCAAAGGATTTGGTTTACTACCTTCCCTATATTTTAATTGTAGGTATGAATATGTTAATGATTTATATCTATTTCTTTTATTACTTAAATGGACTTAAAGCACTATGTCTTAATCCATCGATTTTAAGTAGTGTTTCTGACTCCCCACTAAGTGAACTAGTCTTCCTTTGCTTTCCTCCACTTCTTCTCCTCCTTGAATTTCTCACATTCTATCAGTTAAATCATCACTTTTTTCAACAAAATCATTACTTTTATGTCACTCAAATTTATAAAGTTTAAATTCTATTTTGTAAATATGGTGTCTTTAATGCTTTTTCTATAGGTTAATTCTGAAAATGGAAAGCCAATAAAGTATAATTATGTGCATATTATTTACTGCAAAATAGGTGGTGGGCTTGGATGTGCAGAGGAAGATGTAGTCCTATGTCATCTGACTTGGGCCACCGGAGGAGGAATAGTTGAAGCAGCAAAGTCTCATTGATTCTCTCATTACACGCCACATGTTTCTCACAAACCTTTCACATTTTAGCTTGCTTTGAATTATAAATGGCTTTCTTTTTTGGATAACCTCAAACTCGAAATCTAGATTGGTCATTCTCAAACTTGGCTGCACATTGGAATCATCAAGAAAGCTTTAAGAAACCCCTAATACTTAGAGGATCTGGCATTAAGAGTTTCTGATTTAATTGGGCTCATGGACTGTGGCCTCAGCCTCTAGGTTTTTAAAATTTTTCCAGGTGATTCCAATGAGTAGCTAAAGTTGAGGGCCCTGACCATGATGTCATTCATGTGTCAGTCATGTCTAGTAGAGTCAATGGTAATGAAACAAAACAAAACAAAAAAAGAGCAAAACCCAATACTAACCGAAAGTTTATAGCGTATTTTATTTCTTTTTTGGTTGCAGTTCTCTCCTTCATAACCTACCACTCCTAAGATTGTTTAATAAGATGCATTTCTCCACCCTCAGCTTCTGAGATGTTTTATTCAGTAGTCATTATTTGGATGAAGAGCTGATTTTGTTTTAAAGTCTGTTTTTAGATGCATACCTTGGGGCACGGGCAGCTGGAAGTGTGGCAAGAAAACCGTTGCGTGAAAATTGCGTCAGATCTTTGGTATTCAGTTTTGATATTCAGGCTTGTTTCAATAAATGATTTTTTTCTTTGTGTCTAAGAATTTAACATGCATTGTATTTCCAGTAGTTCAATCTAATTTTGTCTAATCTCCAGGGTCAGTCGAAAGGTTGTTCTTCCCTTTCCACCCACCTCCCAAGACACCTAGAAGAGCCAGAGCCAACCGCCCCGCCTCAGGTTCTAGTAGGTATAGTTGGCTGTGAAGAGTGACTGGGTGGATGCAGCACTGGAAGAGCCCATGGGAGCGTACTTGCCTTGGGCTGCCTGGGAGTTAGCCTGAAAAAAAGAGGGACAGAGGAGACTGAGTTAGAGCGCACGCAACCACATGTTTGACCCTCTCTGCTTCCCGTCTGAAACCAGCAACACCTTCATTTGAATATTTCCCTCCTTGCATTGATTTTGCTGGAATATTGCGGCTGATGCCATTCCCCTCCTTCTGCAATGTTATCTCCTTTATCCCAGTTTTCTTAGCATTCCTTTGGCAAGATACATTTGTGTCTATTACTGGGAAAGTTTATTTTTAGTACCAACAGTATTGCAAGAAGAGTACTAGAAATCAAAGTTGAGAAACTTCTCATGAGTCTAGGGATAAGGAAATGGGGATTTCAACCTAAACAATGGGGACACTTGGAATAGCTGTTGAAGTCATCTGATAAGAAATTAACCAGATACTATGGCCAAACATCAGACAAGGTGCAGCTGAAGGTACACTGTAGCAAAAACAAATAAATAAAAATAAAATTATTTTCTAAATTTCCCATTTTTTACTTATATTTGACCACAGGCACGTGTAATGTTATGTAGTTCTTTATCACAGCATCATTTGATTTCCTGTGTAAATTCCAATTAAAGTAGAGTTCAGGATTATGAAAGCTGTAAAAATATTTGAATGCCACTCTTCAAGTCACTGTTTCTATTGCTTGTTCTCCCAGGACTTATTTCTTCATCTACAGTGATTTGCAAAGTGCACCTCATGAACCTAAGCACTTACAAGAAATGGAAATTCTCTAGCTTGATCCAGACCACCTGAATGAGAAACCCCGTAGCTGGGGCCCAGCCATCCGCGTTCTAACGAGCCTACCAGGTGACTCGGATGCACACTCACCTGAGGTGATAAACTCAGCTTTCCCTCCTTTGTGCGGATGGCCCCTCTGGCCCTCACTTTCACCATCCCTCCATCGCATTAGCCACTTCTCCTCACCTCATCAGCACAGCCACACCCAGGGCTCCACCATCACAAGGTAAAGCACTACCTCTAATATCTCATAGCTTTCTTATGCCCCTAAGATGATTTTTTAAACTTCTCTCGGGCTTTCTTTCCCTTTAGTGTTTCATCGCCAAACCTCTGGAGAACACTTCATTTCTCGCCCAGCTTCCTCTGTGATCAGCACGCTAAATAAGGCAATCACTCAAATTCGGTACTCTTCCATCTCCTTAGTAAACTTCTGCTCTTCTCTCCTGCTTTATCCATTTAGGTTGACCTGAAGCTTCCTGCATGCTTAAGAGAGATGTCAGGAAAATTCAGGATCTACATTAATATACGTACCGCAAATTCATTCTCATTTCAGCTGCACCCTGCCTGATGCTTGGCCTTCACCTCTGGTCAGTTTCCCAGCAGACGACTTTGACAGCTGTTCCCAACTTCTCCCCAGTGAAAACTGAAATCTCTGTTCCCTTCCCGCTCTCAAAAGATACTCTCAACAGTGGTCAGCAATCAACTGCTACATCCCTTTCCCTCAACAGACCTGATTTCAACCTATTCTCTTTCTTTTTTGCTGTCTCTCTCCTCCTTTCTAAGACCCATGCTGCCACCTGTATTAATCGTTAGCTTCATGTAATCCTGTTTCCTCCAAGTCCTTGTCCTCTCAGTGATCTCCACTCTCCTAATCTCCACTCTCTTCTCTGGCAATTTTCCCCTAATGGGTAGAAAGGATACCACCTTGTGGGTTTGATTTGCATTTCCCTGGGAGTTAGCGATGCTGAGAATCTTCTCATGTGTTTATTGACATTCGTACTTCATTGACAAAGAAATGTCTATTGGAGTCCTCTGCCGATTTTTAACTGGGTTGTTTACATTTTTGTTACTGAGATGGAAAGGTTCTTTATGTATTCTGGATAATAAAACCTTATTACCTACAGGATTTACAAATATGTTCATTCATTCTGTGAGGTGCCTTTTCACTCTCTTGACAGTGTGCTTTACATGTAAATATGCCAAGCTTTCTCCTACTTGGCTAAACTCTAAGCCTCCTGAAGGCGGTGCCTGGGTCTCTTTCTTCACCCCAGTCCTTGGCTCATAATAGGTGTTCAAAAAGGAATGGCTACTAGTTGAATAAAATCCTTGTTCGCCCTCATTTCTCCTAGTAACCCTTCTCGGTCTTTTCCTGACAAACTTCTTGAGTGTGCACATGTTCTCTTCCCTCTCTCTTGAAACTGATTTGTTGAAGGTCACTGATATGCACCTAAATGCCCCTCTCTGCCTTTTCTGAGCCTTTATGCCATACCTCTCTGTAGTGTGTTGACACCCCTCAACATTAGTTCCTCTTTGTTCCTAGAACCCTTGGTTCATCCTAGCATATCACTGCTGCTTGTTTGGGTGGCTCCTCTTCTGCATGTTCCCCAAATAGAGGTGTCCGCAGTTCAGCCCTTGCCCCTCTTAGCTTCCCTCTGAAGTGTCTGCATAAAAACTGTCCTTCAATCTCTGTCATCAGCTGTATGTCCAGTGTGGATAACTCAAAGCTCTCTCTAGCCCTAACCTTCCTACTGAACTTCAATGCCACATTTCCAAATACCCAGTAGATGCTGCCTGCAGCTACCTTCATGGCCTGACGAAAGCAAAGCATTTTCACATGGGAGAGGCAGGCCCCAAGTGTCCACTTGGTCAAGCAGAGAAGAGGTAGTAGCATCTTACCACAGCCCGCTTCACAAAGGCCTCCTGTGTTGCCTTCTTGTTTGCAGCCTTGCCGCTCCAGGCAGCCAGTGCACTGGCCTGCAGGGCCCGTCCGTAAGAGAAGCTTAGTTTCCAGGGCTTTGGTAGAGGGCAGAGGTTGATAGCATTGAGGTTGAGGGTAGCATCCTCTTCGCTCATGCCGCCGGACAAAAAGCAGATGCCTACAATGAGAAGAGCCCTTCCATATACTGGTCCCAGCCTGTGGACCCTGCTTGAGAAAGCAAGCAACAAGCCTAAAGGAAGTGTAATGCCTCTCTCTCTCTCTCTCTTTTTTTTTTCCTGCTTGATTTTCATGAGACTGGATCCGAGATAGGAGCCTGCCTTTGTTGAGGCTAGTTGGGCTAAGGCTATAAGGGCTTCAGTAAATAAGGACAGTGGTGAAATGTTGAGGAAATTAATGGATTGTGTGCATTTGGGGCACCTGGTATCACCGAGTGTGAGGGGAAGTATTGATTGCCTGTGAGATGGCAGGGGTCTGCGTCGTGGATAGAAGACTCACGCCTGGACCAGCAGAAATGCTTGTGGGACTCTTTGGAAGGCTGAGCACTAGGACTGTGAGTTTGAGGAGAAGGCAAGCCTTACCAGGCACAGCAGCAGGAACGGTTCGGTGGAGAGCTGTGACGGTGGCCATGGCCACTTGCTCTGGAGTATACTTCTTGGTGCAGGCATGTCCAGCAGTCACCATGTTGGGCTTCAGCAGAGTGCCCTCCAGGTACACATGATGGTCATTCAGGGCCTTGTAGACAGCAGCCAGGACCTGAAGGGCAAAGGTCCGAACAGATGAAACCCAGAACGAGCCTTAGAGTCACCTGACCTTGGCACTTCTACTCTACAGGGGCGCAGGATGAGGGAATTCTCTTGTGTGGCTTGGCCAAAGCTTCCCAGCCAACCCCTAGGCCTCATCAGGGCAAGGTATTGAGACCCGCAGCCACTGAACCCCGCCACGCTGGCCTGTCCCCCCGACCCTACTCTAACTGCTCACTGCATGGACGACTGGCATTGCCCTGCTTCCCTTCAGTGCTTCCTTCCCGTTGGTCCCTTTGGTCAGTGGCGGGTGCTTTGATTTAGTTAGTTGGGGGCATCTAAATTGGCCTTTGTTCTCCTTCCCCATAGGTGCTAAGTTGTCTTAAACATGTACATTTTAGACGCAGGTGCTTTCAGATTTCATTTTAGTCCGCTGAACTTAGCCCGTGAAGAAATTGAGATCAGGTTACATTAGGACTCTTTTAAGGATACATTGTGGCTAATTTAGAAAGCCACAAGTAAACACATTACTTTCTAATTACATGTTTGCATGTGAACTTTGTTTTATTTTATTTTAAAGATTTTATTTATTTATTCTTAAAGGAAGGGAGGGAGAAAGAGAGGGAGAGAAACATCAGTGTGTGGTTGCCTCTTGCACGCCCCCAAGTAGGGACCTGGCCCACAACCCAGGCATGTGCCCTGACTGGGAACCGAATTGACGACCCTTTGATTTGCAGGCCGGTACTCAAACCACTGAGCCACACCAGCCAGGGCTTTTCTTATTTTAAAATCTCTTAGTTTACCCATAATGGAACTGAAGTCCCAAAAGATAATATGAGTCATCCAAGGTCCCACAACTGGGAACATGGACTCTCAAACCCTAGTCTCGGTACTGCAAACACTGTGCTTTCTCCATACAGAGCACACTGTGTGCCAAGAAGCGGGAGATTTGATAACACCTCCTTCCCTTCTCCATGCAACATAATGATGCCCACTGAAGAATATTTCACATATAGCAGCTGATATATGTTAAGTCACAGTTGTTACTTAAAAACAAGGTTTTTCAACTAGACTTGGGACCTTTATGTTCAAGCCTCACCTTCTCAGTAACGTACTGGCAGTGTTCCAGGTCATGGTCTCCATCGGGAATTACCTCTGGCTCAACGATGGGTACCAGCCCGTTCTAAAAAGGAAACAGAAGAGGACAGGGAGAGTGAGGCTCTGTTCCCTGGGATCCTTTACTTAAGAGATTATTCAACAGTTGCAATTGGTATAATGTGAAGCCCTTATGGAGAAATACCATAAGAGTGATGTAAAGGCAATGCAAAGAAATTTAATGGGATGTCTAGTGAACAGGGCTTAACCAAAAAACAACAGTGAGGTTTAAAAAAAAAAAAAGGTTTTCTGGTAATGTGCTAAAATAAATTAATAAATGCAAACTCTTCATTTCTATGTCTTTTCCCAGAAACTAACCTAGCTACCTCAGAAATTAGTGGTTACTCTTTTAGAGCAGTCACACTTAAATCACTAAGATGCTTCTCCCATGGGTTCAGGAAGGTACTTCAAGAAGCGTTTACAATTCTGATTGGGAATCTCCAGGTGCTCACAACTCAGCTGCCTTAACGCAGCACCCCCACAACAAATCAGACTGAACTGGATCCCAGAGACATGCCAACATGTGTTGGAAACTTTAGCATCGAGTCGCCATCCTCCATAGAATTATGTGGATTGGGTCAGAGCTACCACCCTCAAGCTGGGAATCTCAGAGGGTCCTGTCTTGGACATGATGGAACACAGAGAGTCAAGTGCCCTGGCCTCAAAACCCTGGCCACTTTGAAGACCCAGAATATAGCCCTTTGGCAGAAGGACAGCAGTAGATGGCACTCATCTTTTGGGCTCCTAGCTGGCTTGTGCAACCAGACCCTTCATTATTACACTTGGCTACAGCAAAAGTAGTGAAAAATGCCATCAGGGTACACCAGTGAGAGGAGAAGAGGGCTCCTGTGTGGGTATAGTAAAATTAAAAGGATAAACTCTAAAGACAGATCTCGCCTACTGTTTTGTAGCCCAAGGGAAAGGCTGAGCACCTGCTGACAGATGCTGGCGTAGCGAGCCAGAGCATTGGCATTTTCCTGGATAGCAAGGGTGGATGGACACTGTTTGTCAATCCTCAGCACAGCGCGCCACTTCCCAAAGTCAGCACCATCTTTCTTATACTGAGCACAGCGCTGAGAAAGGCCATCGAGTCCTGCAAGCACAAAAGAGAGAATGGCTTTTGCACCCCAACCCTGATCCGTGGGGCCACAGATAAAATGACGGAGCCCTCCCTTGGCTTAGCTTTCAGTCAGCAGAGCTTGAGAACCGATAACAACCAGGCAAATAAACATGGGTCCCAATACTGAGCCAAAAGACCTGGACTTAATAAATATAGTTTTGATGCCCATAATGGGTGTACCGTAAGAACAGAGGGAACTCGTGTTTGTTTAGTACTTGCTATGTTCCAGGCATGATTCTAGGCATTTTGCACACTGTTTCTCGTTTAATGACCATAACAACCCTAATATTTCATATTATACTCATTTTATGGGTGTGGAGATTGAGGCCCTGAGAGGTTAAATGAGTTTACCAAGTTTGCAAAGCTGGGACAGAGCTGGGATTCAGGTCTGCTTAGCTAACCGAGTGTTGGAGTTTACGCTTGTCTACCTGGGCAGCGAAGTACCTAGCAAAATTATCTAAGTTGTAAGTGATGGAGCCAGGATTCAAACCCAGGTGTGTCTGATCCCAAAGCCTAGGACCTTTCCTCTCTACCTGCTGGTGGATTTTTCTCTAAAAATAATATTCCCAGGTACAGAGTATCTTCTCTGTGCAAGGCACAGTGGTTAAGTACTTTATATATATTGTCTAATTTAATTCCCAAAACTATTCTGCAAAGCAGATATTATTATCCCTAAAATGGACTCAGACATTTAAGTGACTAACCTGAGGTCACACAGTTATTAACTAGAAGAGCTGGGATTAAGAATCAGGTGTATATGGCTTTAAAACCTATGTGATAGCCATATTTTCTTTTCCGTTACTTATTTCTAACATATATTGGTATGATTCACATCAGTAGACACTATCCTTACCTTGAATGGTGGTTTCTTTGTTTGTTCCTGCAAGGGGAGCAGTTCCTTGGTCTAACTGTGAATTAAATTATTAACAACTAATTAGCAGGTGTCAGGTGTCCCAGTAAAACAGAGCAGAGCCCCTGGTGCTGACTAATAGTCCCCATCTTCCACAAAACAAGAGCTAGAATTAAGAAGGTGTATTCATCACTCAGAGTGACACAACTCAGCTCATAGCAGAAAGGAAGTTACCTGGAAGGAACAGTGTAAGAGGATCAAGGTCAACCCTAAGAGGATGCAAAGCACAGGCCTGGAGCTTGGGAAGTAAGAGGCAATCTGATAGTACCTGGGATGCAGAGGTTCTGTATGAGAGCAGTTCCCCTTAAATTATTCATTCATTTATTCAAGCGACATTATTGAGCACCTGTGCATACCAGGCACTGTGTTGTTGTAGCAGACAAAGAGAATTAGGATGCAGCTCTACTCTCGGCAGAGCAAAGGCTAAGTTCGGGAACCGGGGAGGTAGACAGTCTGCGCTGGAACAGGCTCCAATTTCACCGTGCTGTGGGCAAATTCTGTTACCCCTAGTAATTCCAGTTTCTCACCTCATCTCTAAAGTAAGGGTAATGACTGAGTCTACCTCCAGAGGTTATGAGGGGGATTAAAAGAGTCCCTGGAGTTGTAAGCGCTCATTGGATGCTAATGTTCACTCTTGAGAAGTTCACGTGGTTTTGCCAGACTTAGTTGAAATAGAACAGTGAGCGCTTTAATAATAACAGCTACCATGTGCTGAAGAATAATTATGTAGCAGGAACTGTCTTTAAAACTCATTTTGCCCTTAGAAGAACCTTATGGGATAGATATGATTATTCCCACTTTAGAAATGAAGAAATTGAGATGCTGCGAAACCTTTCAGAAAAATTGTTGAAAAAAGAGGGCGTGGGGAGAAAAGTCTAGAAGGGGATCTGTTCTCAGGGGAAGGTGCGATGGAAAGCAGTTAGATGACGAGGAATGTCCACCTTTGCTGGGTACGGCACGGGTGAGGGGAGTGGAGGCGCTCACCTTGATTCCCACCACGATGCCCTTCTCCTTGAGGATGTTTCTGAACAGATTTCCCTGGCTGTCCTTCTGGTAGAGGGTCTCATGGAACAGGATCACGCCCCCGATGCTCTGGCTGATGGACTTGTCCACGGTGAAGAGGATTTCTCGGAACTGCCGTCTGTTCTCTTCTGTGTTCTCCACGTTGATCCTCTGCAGGCGGTTTCCCATGGTGCCTACGGCGGGCGGGCCAAGGCAGTGTAAGGAGCGAGCCCAGCCTTCCTGCACACCGCCTCCGCGACCCTCACCAGCAAGGACAGCAGGACTTTTTTCTATTCAGGTCTTCAGAACTCCTGCCTCTTTCTCTGTCTTCCCAGGAATGACCTTGGTGGCTGTCAGGATGCCGTTCGGGAAGATTATGGTCTGGGCATGTCCGAGTCAGGGTGGAAGCGGGTCCCACTGGGTAAGTACAGCCCTACAGCCTCTCATCAGACCTCGATCTGATTGAATATTGAGAAGAATATTGACTTCTCTGGCTTCTGTGGTTTTATGGTGGCATGCAGCCTTGCCAGAGCTCTCCCTTGTACCGTCTTGGGCTTATTCAGACACAAGTCCTTCCCTGTGCCAGATGTGGACACTTCCCTGCTCTCCCTGCTCTTCATTGGCTGACGTTAAGCTGATTCCTCATTAACAGCAGAGGGCTGTGCATCTGACCTCATTCTGGTCACCGAGATCCTGGTCTTGCTGTAGCCTATAGATTTAAATGACCTCTGGCTAGGGGCCTTAAAATGCTAGGCCTGAGCCTCTATCCTGGGTTTTCAGAAATCTGCCAGCTGGAATGACAGAACTTAAAAGGCCTAAGTCTTCAGCTCCTACTCCTGTGTGCATAAGCCTTTACTCCTCTGAGAGGAAAGGAATATGATTATCAAGTTGCCTTTGCTAAGTATACAAGCAAAATATGCTTGTTGTATGACGTTTCTTGCACTCACCTACGGACTCATCGGCAGCCAGGATCCCCTTCCCATTGGCAACAATGCGCTGGGCAATTTCCGAGAGCTCTTTCTTCTGTTCTGGTGTGAGGGCTGGAAATTGGTGGGCCATGGTGACAGGTCTGGAAAGGAGTACACGGAAGTCCTGAACAGAACTGTGGGTGGCTCAGAGGGACTCATGACCAAGGCAGCGGGGGTGTGCAGGCAAGCCCTGCAGGCCCCTTGGACATTTCTGGCCTGTTTTCACAAATGTATAAACAAATGAAGCCTGGGAAGGGTGTTTCCCCCTTAGCCTGGATAGCAACAATTAGCCATGATGGACAACGGTGGGATGCTAAATGTTCCAGGTGATCCTAAATAGAATGTCTCCCAGGAGACCTTCGGAATCACTGATCCTGAGACTGAACCAGCTACTTAGTGGCCCACTCAAAGAGGATAAATAGATGGCACCGCAGCAGTCACTGTCTCTCTATTCTGTGGATTCCTGGTGACATCGGGTGCCCTGGATGGCTTGAGGCCAGGACAATGGGGCTTTTGACCTCTGTGGCCATTCTCCACTTTGCTCTGTTAGTTGACACCCCACCAGACTATTCTCCAGGTGACGAGCCTGGAGGAGAGACCACCACTTGGCCTTGAAGTTAACCTCCCTTCAGCTTTGGGACATACAGGGTTGGGAGGGGGGTGGTGGCGAGAACAACCTTCCTTTCTCCTGTATTCAAACACTGATGATACCACTTGAGGCTGGTGGAGAGGATTTTTCCTAAGTGCCCCCAGACTGGGTGTCCCCCCAGGCTCCAAGGGTGCTGAAGTCATATGGTGATCCCTGTTCCAGTAATTAATTCTCAGCTTCACTGCTTTAGTGGGGGGACACTCTGGCTCGAGGACCTCCTACCCAGACAACATCCTTAGCAGTGGTCCCCTGAAGGGGCTCGTTGCCCCTGTTTAGCTGCCACTTTGGGCTAGCCTTGAAAGTGCAAGCTCACGGGGCTCTTAAATGTTGGAAGGAATGATTTTGCACAGGCTGAGCTATCAAAGAGGACAAATCATAGTGAAGATTATCTCGAGTAGTTTCCTATCCAACCCTATGGCCTCCTCTCCCCCTCACACACTCATACACAAGGTAGATGCCCTGCACCTGCATCCTACCTCCTGGAAGCCCAGGGGCACCTCGGTTCTCATTTCAGCCATTCAGCAACGAGGTAACCAGCCCGGGTAGTATCTTTATTAATTAATGAGCAAGCTAAGACTCACAGATGTTTACTGACTCATCCAAGGTCCCAGCTAGAATGAAACCGAGCTTCCTACCCTGTCCTGTCTGTCATGGCAAACTAATTTTTTTCATATTTTCTGTATCACTTTAAGGCAGGTTCTCAGCACCCTGTCCCTTGATATAAGAAGTCAATGGCCATTGAACTAATTCATTAGAAGGAGTAATGGATGCCACTGTCGCCAGTGCCACTCTTTCTTCAACAGGGGTTCTTGCCTTAACTGAAAGGAATGAAACCACAGTGCTGTCACCAGGGTGCCAGGACAGGCTAGTGAGCAGCAGTCGCTAGTGAAGATGACCTTCCAAGGCTCCTCGCGTCCCAGCCACCTGATGCTGCCCCTGTTTGTATACGAGTTCTAATACTGTAGTCAGGGTTTGTTAGCTTTGGACCTGGCCTCTAGGTCTTCATGCAGATAAAAGCCAACCTGAAGTTGAGAGCATTCAGGCCAAAGTGCACATTTTTCCTTCTCAGTTTAGGTATTTGCACAGAGGAGCTGACATCTACCAAATAGTAAAGATGTTAACTTAATGAAACAGAAGGAAAAAAATAGCCCAATAATATGAGAAAATTATCATTTACTGTCAAGCACTCTGCTAATTGGTTTTGCAGGCACTATATAATTTATTCCTCACAATAATCCCAGAAGGCAGCTGAAATGTCCCCCTTCCATGTAATAGATAAGTCAAAACTATAGGAAAGTTTAATTATTTGTCCAAGGACAAATAGCTAATAAGGCACGAAGTTGGGATAAGGGGCAGTACTTACCTCTCTCAGGGAAAGAGTGAGCTTTGTGACAGGAATCAGCCTTGGATGACTCTAACGTGCTTGAGGACACCCCCAGCAAACCCCCAAGCCCCTGAGCTGCAGGTCATTGTTCCCACACCACTGTCATTGCCAACTCATAAGCATCTGACACACTCACACGGAGGTTTGCTGCTAGAAAATCAATTAGACCTGTGTTCAGGGAGCAACTCTGCCTCCACCTCACTGGGACTGTGGGCCAGTAAGTAATTTCTGGGTCTTAGTTCAGTATGGGTTAAACGGCAGTAATATCTGCTCTGGCTGTCTCATTGCCAAATGGATCAAATGTGACCTGTGAGCACTCTTACTGCGTTTGCTCAAAATAAATCTGTCAAACTGCGTGATACACATGAATCTGCTTTGGAAAGCATTATGAAAATGTAAGGTGTTATTGTTATTTCTTTGTAAATGCTTTTCAAAACACAATTATATAAGGGACTCCCATGTTTCTATTTACTCCGAAGCGATTTTCTCCAGGCTGAGTGTGCTGACTCAACCAGAAAAACAAATAGAGAAAAGGTCGAATCAGACCAAATCTGTTTATGGGAAGTTAAACTTCTACAGGAGGATTAAAGGTCTGTACCACATCAGCACAAATGTTACCTGTCTGTTAATCATAAAACAGGGCTGGGGCCAATGTTCACCACCGGGAGACGGGAGGCCAGTGGGCGTGGGCGATGATGGAGAATGATCTCTGTGCCCCAGAGCCTCTGCTCACTGAGGTCTCGAGTCAACATTTTTAAAAAGTGTGATTGGAAGTTGCTCACATTATATTATTAAGTGAAAACATCAAGTTGCAGAAAAGTATGCAAAATATAATACCATTCTTTTTTAATTAAAGAAGTAGTATACACACGTACTGTTTGTATGTCTCTATAAGCAGAGAATGACCACCCTAGAGTTACCTCTGGGGAATGAGACAGGGTGCAGCAACTCTCACGTTTCAGTTTAAAAATTTTATTTATTTTATTGGATTTGACTTTATCTTATTTTATTTTATTTTTGATAGAAGGGAAGGGAGGGAGGAGAAGAGGGAGAGAAACGTTGGTGTAGGAGAGAAACATCTCATATGTGTCTCTCCTGGGGACCGAACCTGCAATCCAGGCATGTGCTCTGACCAGGAATCGAACCAGGCAAACTTTTACCTTCTGAGACAGTGTCCGACCCACCGAGCCACATCGTTTGATTTCTTAAGAATCAGGATTATATATTACTTAATTTAGTATACATAATATATTAACAGGTAATATATGTACAGATCTGGGAGAAGGTTGTCAGTATGCACATAGATAAATAGAAGGTAACCACAGAGAAACAGAGCTACAGGTGACCTCAGAGCGATTGGTATCAACCCTGCCAACTTTAGAAATGAGGAAACAGGCCCAGGAAGAGTATGTTTGATGCCCCTTCTAAGTTGTGATGTTCTAGGATTATAAATCACACCCTATTGGTTTATGACTTGGAATCCTATTTCCAATCCTTCTTCAGCAAAATAGCAGGTGGAACCCTCCAGTGTGGTCCTTTCTGCCTTCCTAGAAGAGGTTCTATGAAAAGGTAATAATTTGTAAAGTATGAATATTCGACTTCTGGAGATGTGTGAGGTGGTAGAAAACCCACTCACTTCTCCATGTACAAGGCCAATGGATTTTCAAGAAAACTGACACGAGAGGCTTACTCACTGAAAGCCTGTGACCGCCAGGCACCATGAGCAGCATTTTAATACAAAAACGTAGGAAGATGCCCACAGCCTCGCTCCCCACCCCAGTGGTACTGTGACAAGGGCGGTGAGGTGCTCCAGCCAGCCTGACCCCTGGCGCCTCTGAACACACATGCAGCAGCCCAGGAAGACAGTGTTGCTCTTTCGCCTAAACTGGCATGCAAGTCCAAGGAACTCCTCACAACCGCACTCCATTCCCTGGCCCAGCACCTCGGGGCCAGCCTGAGCCTGGGCCTAGGTCTTCCCCAGGTATCCCCCTGGCTAAAGCAATGACAACAGCAGGGCTCGAGCCCCTGCTGGGTCCCAACTGGCCAATGGAGCCCTAGGTAACTATTTAAAGTCAAGCTCATTTTAAAAGGCAGCATATCTTCACAAGCTGTTTTTCAGAGAGTAAAACACATGCACCAAAATACATCAGTAGCTCTTGACTCCAAATATCTTAAGCAGTGGTGTCTTTGAGGTACCTGGAGCCAGTAGGAAATGTTATAGAAAGTATCAGACAAGTGGAAAGTTTGAGGATTTATAATCAAATGACAACTACACTCTGTGACATTTCCAAGCCTACTCCATTTCCTCATCTGAGCAGTGGGAGGAAGCCAAGGGCAACACATGTCAGCGTCCGTCTCTGTGACAAAGAAACTTCAGTGCTCCTGCGAGTTGGTGCAGGAAGAGCATGAAGAAAGTGACAGACGGTGATAGATATGTAAATAAATCATCCAAATAAGCAGAGGTTATGGAAAGAGTAGAAATGAGCAAGAATCTCAAAAACTGAGTAGAACCTAACTAAATGGGAGTTCTCAAGCTGAGTTTCCCAGGCCAAGATTCAAAAGAGGCCCCAGATAGGCCATACTGGTAATTAACAGCAATCTTGAGCAGTTTGCTGCCCGGATCCATATGAGGAAAAACAAATTTCAGCAGATTGTCGAGTTTTCGGCCACCCTCCGTTTTTCCTAAAAACAAAAGCAAACGAACTTTCCCCTCTACAAGTGATCATTAACCCCTTCCTCCCTGGTGCAGTCCAAGCAGACAGAAGAAGTTCTTACTTACACTTTGGAACAGGAGTGTCCTCTGAGGGAGCAGAAGCTGTGGGTGAGGCAGCAGCTGCCAAATAGGACGAACCTTTGGGAACAGTCAGCTTTTATAGGCTTCTCATCAAAGTTTGTTTTGTGTGTGTGGGCTTTTTTTTTTTTTTTCACTTTTGCCTTCCTCTTTCCACGTTGGCCTGGTGGGGAGGTGTTTATCTAATACCTCTGATTGGTTCGTAAGCGGCCAATCCTTCTAATCATGCTCACATACACACTGTATGCATAGAATGTTAAAGCTACAAGGGCTGTCTGAAGACCACGTAGTTCTAACTCCAGGCTCTTCATTTTACTGGTTAGGAAATGGAGGCACAGAGGGTCAGGGGATTCCACCTCAGTCATGCAGCTAATGAATGACTGCGCTCTAGAGCCCCCAAAGGAAAACCGGGAAGAATGTTAGCTTAGCTCCAGCACTTAAAAAAATACATGACCTTGGCCAAGGTTGTCTTTTTTCTCTGTGCCTTAATTTCCTCCTCTGTAAAGTGGAATCCCAACTTCACAAGAGCATTAAATAAGTTTGTGAAGTACCTGCATACAATGGGCACTTGAAGACCCTCATTGATTGTGACAAAGGCCACCACATTGACCATTGTGGATTATTTTGGACCCCCGCCCAAACTCCCACCACAGGGTCCAAAAAAAACCAAGCCAGACTCCCTCGTGTTTTCAGTGCCAGAACACGCTGCCTTTACTTTATTCTCATTCATTCTTAATTTTTACAGTTTTGTCTTAAAGTTAGTAAAAACTAGAATAAAGCTCAAAGTAGTTGATCGAAGCCATCATCTCCCCTAGCTACGGCGCTGTCTTGGTATAGGTTCATTCCACAGGTTTTCTCTTGAGCATTCAAGCAAAATCTCAATCAAGAGAAAGTAAGTAAAAATATTACATGCTTCCTGAGTCAAATACCGAATGAGGCAAATAAACGTTATGGAGCAATCTAAAAATAGTGAAATGACCGTGATCACAGGAAAGTATAAATTCTCAGGAACATATTCCTTTGGGATAACTCATAAAATGGGGGGGAGTGTCAGAGTACAAAATGGTATTGAGTGTGACACTGCAATGTCGGGGGCAAACCAGTGAAATGTCGACGAAATGAAGGAAACAGTAGCAGAGAACTAGGTTGTCTATAAATAGGGTTCAGGCTCAGAAAGCTTGTAAAAGTGGATAGTGTTATACATTGAATGCGATTATTAAAGGAAATTGAAATGTTTGAAACACAAAGCTGAGGCTCATTTGTCTGGAGAGGTCTGGGCCTCGGCCCGTGCTGAGGGTGGCAGAGAGCGAGGCCCGGCGCAGCTCCCTGCGGCACGCTCGACCCTGCTCGCAACCCAAGGGCGCACTTCCTGGTTTCCCCAGCTCCACCTGGTGCTCAGTCAAGCACCTGGTGCTCGATTCATCAGGCCAGTAGGGCCTGATCTGGGGAGTTTGGATCAGATTTTATTTTTGTCATAGAAGAATCAAGGAAATAGAGGTGGGTGGTGATGAGAGAATGGAAAGCAGGGTTAGAGACAGTTGTTGGGGGACAGGACTTCGGTGGTCAGAACTGTGACTAAAACATTCCACCCACTGAAAGCTGCATAATAAAAATAATTTCACTTCTGCTACCAATATAATTATTCTTATTATGACAATGACAACAGTAACAATAATAATAGCGAATTTTTGGAAGTTCTATGATACATCGAGCTCTTTTTATAGATATCTCCAATCTGAGCCCCTCTCTGAAATGCCCCACTTTCTGGATAAGGAAACTTGGGTTCGGAGAAGGCAAGTAGCTTGTTTGGAGTCCCACGACAGGTGCACGGAACCTGTGTCGCTGTAAGTCAGTGGTCTAAAGCAGAGCTGTTTACATTTTGGCCACCAACGACTGCATAGCTCAGCAATTTCCTTCTCCTCCTCCCAGAACTTTATAACCTTGGACGTTAACCCTTCCTTAATCAGGGAAGAACAACTTGCGTTGGCAGACCTAGGTGGCCCTGGTCCTGCTGGACATCGTTTCACGTGAACAACAGACTGGACAAGCATGTCAGAGGGCATGTGTGCACCTGCCCTAAGTGATACTGGCGGCTGCCATTCCTGTGGCATCAGCATTTGCTCATGTCCAGGGGTTGATGTGTAAGTGAAACTCAAAGTTCAAGACAGCAGCGGTAAGGCTTATGGGACAGAGAGACAGCAATGCCTGAGCAACACAGATCGCTTGCAAGGTTTGTTTGTTTTTTCTTTTAAGTCTCTTAAATTCATAAAGTATTCAAAATTGAAATATCATGATATATGTAAAGACCATGGGACTTGGAGGCTGTGACATATTAGGGAATCCTCCAACCTCATTTGCCCTCAGTTTCACCATCTGTAAGATGGGCTAGTAAGTAGGCACCATCAGAAACTGATTCTGAAGCATGAATGAGATAATATATGACTAGGGGCTTAGCACACAGTAAGTTTTCTTTAAATATCTGGATCTGAATGCATAATTCTGCTTTAGAGGACTTCATTTGCAGATTCGTCTAATAGGCAGTAATAATAAGACAGTATTCGTGATCATTACTCTCCATAACTCCAAGAGCTGCCTTGTCTGTTCTCCAGTCCCTGCCCCCCTCTAGATACTTTGGATTTGAATCTGATATCTACATAAGTCAATCAATAGGTCATAAGTTAAATATGTTTATACACAGCATGAAGTCTAAGTCCACAGACAAACTTGTACATGCAAGTGTATCTCATGTATGACAGAGTTACACTCATTGTAAGATTAGTATTTTTATGCAGAAAAAACTTTCTTCAAAAAGGGCTACATCTACACAGTGAAAGGAAGAAGCATGGTTAGGTCAATATGACATTTAAAAATTTTTTCTCCAATCTGTTGTTTGGATGCTTCCTTACCGTATTGTAATTTGCTTTGGTGGTCGGGATGGTTTCAGGACCCTGAAACCAGCAGTCACCATTTTGGTCATGGGGACAGGACCAGTGTTATTTCAGCACAGTTCACAAAGGTTGTATTGAGGCTCTGTGTGTAGGGCAATTTGTTAGCTACTGAGACATTTTGCAGAGGATATACTTTTGGAGAGAACGCAAGATGAGTAAGACTGACTTGTTGTCAACAAGAGGTTTGTAATGTAAGAAGTGGGAGGAGAGGGTTGAGGGCAGGATCAAACCAAATCCAATAAGAGAAAGTATGTAAGAATGCCAAGAGCTTGTCGTGGTGGTGGCAGTGGTGGTGATTCCGGTGTTCATGGAAGACTCTATGAAGGACTGTGGAAAAAAAAGCCTGGATGTTCTGGACTTTTGGACATGGCCGATTCATGCTCCCTTCCAATTAATTCAACCCATCAGACTGTGAGACCTACGCGGGGTGGGGATAGCGATACCTCACCACTGTCTCCCCAGCACCTAGCACTGTGGCTTTAGGACAGGGGGCACCCAATCAATTTTTGTTGAATAAATGAACCAATAAATATATGAATGCATTTGTATCAATATAAAAAAAAACCTGGAGTAGCTGCCTTATAATTCTTGTCCCTGAGAACCTGAGATATAATATGACCATGACCTTCTTCTAAAACTACACCATGGTCTGAAAGTGCATCTGTTATTGTTCATTTGAAATTTCACAGGAACCCAGGCTGCAGCTTCCCCGAAATGGTGCGACGAACCACATGTCCCTTTGCCTTTTAAAAAATGTGCTAAAATACACATAAAATTTACCATCTTAACCATTTTAAATGTTCAGTCAGTTAGTGTTCATTACATTCACATTGTTGTTCAACCAATCTCCAGAATTCCTTTTATTTTGCAAAACTGAAATTCTGTATCCATTAAACAACTCATCATTCCCACCTGCACCACCACAATCCCCACCACCACCCCTGGAAACCTCCATTCTACTTTCTGCCCATGACGTTCACTATTCCAAGTATCTCATATAAGCAGAATCACACAGTATTCGTCGTTTCGTGGCTGACTTCTTTCACTTAGCATAACGTCTTCAAAGTTCACCCATGCTGTAGCATGTGTCAGGACCTCCTCCTTTTTCAGGGCTCTGTAATATTGCGTAGGCTTCTGGACTCTAGGGTTGCTGCCACCTTTCGATTATTGTGGAAAATGCTGCTTTAAAATGAGTGTACACATATCTCTTTGAGACCAGGCTTTCGATTCTTTTATGGCCCTTTTGTGAGTGTAACAGTTATGTTGAGACAGAATTCTCATCCCAAACAATTCAGCTATTTAAAGTGTACAACCCAATGGTGTTTGGTATATTCACAGAGTTGGAGTATTAAATGACAGTTTGTGAGAGAGATGTGGTAGGCTCTTAAAAATGCCAGCATCTGAGTGAGTAAATAGTTTTTAAAACACCAGAATGAAGCCTGGGGGCAGAAGCTTTGGGGTGCCTTTTATTTCCTCAGGGTGACTTTTTTTGTTAGACCCTCCCCATCACTAGGAAATGTGAACTCTGTGTATTCTAGAAAGACTAGAGTCAATGTGTATATTCCAGTCTCCAGGGTAAGTAAATTTAAGACTATTCAAATTCTAGGGCTGAGAGATACCACCCCCGTCAGACTAAAAAGCAAAATAGGGGCTTGAAATGTCGTACAGAACTTGAAGCTTTCCTTGTCTGAGGAAATGTATCTGGGCAGTTAGGATGTGGCAGAAGCAGAGTCAATTGGGAAGAATGGGCTCGGAATTCCAGAATTACTGAGTGACCAGTACTTTTCCAACAGGAAAGGGTTAATCTGTGGTCCGCAGCGACGGCCCGTTTCCCATATCCCTTCAGCATGGGCTGTTTACTGCCTCTCAGTGTTTTCTCTTTGCTTCTTGCTCAATCATCTCAAAGTTCAGTTGGTTATTTATGTCATCGATGACCCCCAGCCTATTTTTTCACTCGTCCTTATCTCTTTGGTGAAACTGTTTGGTCTTTAGTGGGAAGGCATTGTGTGCTGTGGAAAGAGCCATAGGTGAAGAGACACGAGGTCTAGGTGGTAGTCCAGCCCTGCCCCTGATTATACCGTAGCTGTGAAACATAAGGAAGTCACCTCCCCCACTCCCTTCCCTGACGTGTGAAGTCGGGCTAGTAATACCACTCCCGTCTAACTTTAGCAATTTTGTCGCAGTGGCTGAACGATAACTTCTAGATCTGTGATTTTCAAGCAGTGCACTGCAAGAATTTTTGAAACATGCAAAACCTGACTATTTAGTCAGGGGCACTGACCTCTTTTCCCTTAGATTGTCAAATAAAGAATTGACAACAGCCAACATAACTAGCCATTTGGTGTGAATGCCCTGTCTTGAGCCATAGGTATAAATAGAGTTGCATATTATTGGTCAGGTCACATAATATGATAACATCTGATTAGTTCATTCTTGGCACCAGAAATCCTTTTATACAAGTATAGGCATCTGACTTTTTAAAAAGTCACTTTGGTGTAGAAAAGATGGGTAACTACTATTATCAATTTCTCTGTAAATCAATTGAACTTATACCTATTTTTTGTCAGACCGACAAAAAATATCTTTTCGGTGTGACGCAGAATTTTAGAATTAGTTTATGTGCGCCATGAGATGAAAAAACTTGAAAATCGTTGCTCTAAATAAGTGTCACGAAAACTCTATAGCCCTACATAATTACAAAGTGCTATAAACCATGTTACTTTGTGAAAGCAGATATTATTGTCCTCCTGTGGCAAGTGCATGTGCGTGCACTTACACACACCTGAAGGTCACCAGAGAAAGTTCTGGCCCTAGCTCTGCCCTGAATAGCTGAATGACATTGCCCAAAAGGGGTCATTACCACCTATTGAGCACTTACTTCTTACAGGGCCTTTTCTGGGCACTTCACATAGAGTATTTTATTTAATCCCCAGGAAATCAGCAAGGTAGGTGCTGTTTTGGAGAGGAGGGAGTTAATCCCATCTCTGCCTCGAGGTCATGCTATCAGTACACAGGAAAGCAAGGACTGAAACACTGATCTGTGATTGTAATGTCATCCGGGGCCCTTGAACTCATCATCTATACAGTGAAGGACGAGGTCTCTTCTAGCTGTGATATTTTATGGTCTTTCCCCCTCTAAGTTGCATGTCTTTGACAGTTACGGTTATCATAAAACAAAGGAAAATTTTTTAAACAATAATATAACAGCTCTGACCAGCATTGCTCAGTTGGTTGAGCATTGTCCTACAAAGGAAAAGGCCACCGGTTTGATTCCCAGTCAGGGCACATGCCTGGGTTGCAGGCCAGGTTCCCCAGTTGGGGCGTGTAAGGGGCAACCAATTGATGTTTCTCTCACACATCAATGTTTTTCTCCCTCTCTTTCTTCCTCCCCTCCCCTCTCTCTAAAAATAAATAAGTAAAATATGTTTTAAAAACAATAATATAAGAACTTAGGTTAAACTACAACATTTTTTCCAAAGGAAGTATTGTTGAAATGGATTATTTATTATGTAGAGTTCTTCAAAATACTGGCGTGTGTAAGAGAAAGTCGGTGGTTCTCACCCCTTGCCTCTTACTGCCTTACTAGCCTTTGATTTTGCTTCATCTCATCTCACTGTTCTTTAGGAATGAAGAGTGCCGGGCTGACTGGATCCAGGCGTACACTGTCCTGGAAGGCTGGGAAAAAGACCAGACACTGAGGGGCGGGTATCAGCCAGCACATGTGGATGGTGGACCAGGCAACTGCTCGGCGACCACCTCAGTGCCACGTACATTTCCACAAAATGAAAAACGAGAGTCACTCAGCCCCCCAGGTGAACGAATCCAGTCTCCTACAAACTCAACCTTCTGTCCTTCTGAAGGTCTAGCCATAAATTTTCTTGGCGAATCAAGATAATTCAGTCATTAAGAATGTAGACTTTGCCCAGGCCAGGTGTTGTGGGCTTGATGCTTGCTCAGAGCACATACCTAGGTTGCGTGTTCCATCCCCAGTTGGGGCGTGTATGGGAGGCAACCAATCAATGTTTCTCTCTCTCTCTCTCTCTCTAAAATCAATGAACAGATCCTCAAGGGAGAATTAAAAAAAAAAAAAAAAAGAAAGTGGACTTTGAAGTCAGATAGA
>PVJD01002544.1:0-198202 GCA_004026545.1 Mormoops blainvillei | reverse complement strand
GAAGATGTGAAATCTTTTCTCATGAGTCTTCTTTGCAGTGCAGGAAATAAAAACAACACTTCTATACATAATGTTTAATTCAGTAACTGTTGACAGGATTATTAAAAAAAATATTTAAAGATGGGCGTAATTTTAAAACAAAATTCCACTGAAAATTATTCCATTTTATTTTCTCATCAAAGAAAGCCCTTAGCCCTAATCCCATAATTTGAAAGAACAGAATTAAGGTCGTTCTCTCATTTACTCAAATCATTAAAAATATCTTCCTTCGCATCACTATTCCATAATTTCCATGAAAGTTAATGTGCTTGCTAATCCTCTCATTTTTTCAACATCACCACCTACTCAGATAGTCACACATTCCATATTTGATCCAGGCTTCTGAAGATTTTTATGCCATCCTGGAATAAGATCCACTAAGCACTGAGAGGGTCATCGACACCAAAAATGCGCCTGTAAACCAGGTACCAGACCTGTCCAGGCGAAAAAGGACAAAGTCCTAGGGGCCATAATGTGGTAGGGGAGAAGGCGGTGGCGCTGGCATTCGGTGAGCCTCCACTATGGGCGCTGCCCTCGGCGAGTGCTTTTATACGTTTACGTAATTCACTGTCCTCTCTCGGCTCAGGCTGTGATTATCACTTGCGTGATCTATGGAGCTAGAGGGTCTAAGACTCAGAGAGCCTAAGCAACCGGCCGCAGTCAAAACAGCGAAGCCGAGAAAAACCTGGAGCTCAAACCGGACGCCACTCCTCTGCTATGAACCGAATTGCGTTCCCCAGAATTCATACTGAAACCCTACCCCGCCATGTGGCTGTATTTGGAAATGAGGCCTACGGGGAGGTAATGAAGATTAAATGAGGTCATGAGGGTGGGGCCCTGCTCTGATAGGACTGGTCTAATCATGAGTCTTTCTGGTTCTCTCCCTCTCCCTCCTGCTCCCTTCCCTCTCTCTCTCTGCATGCTCCCTCTCTCTGCATGCTCTTGGACCATGTGAGGACAGAGTGGTCATCTACAAACCAAGAAGAGAGCTCTCACCAGAACCTGAATCCTACCGGAACCTTGATCTTACACTTTTCAGTACCCCCAGTATGTGGTACTTCACTATGGCAGTCCGCTCGAAACATCCGCTCAAAAGCTCTTCCCTGTCCCTTTGTCTCATGGGATGCGGAGGTTCATTCCCCCTCAATTTCTGCAGCAAATGCTTCCTTCCGATCCTCCTGATCTTTCACGGTCTCCTTATTAGCTGCATTCATATGAATGGAATGTATGATTCTGCAGGAGACTCATCATAATTTAACAGGAATTAATGTCCTCTTATTATAAAGGACCCTACATGCTGCTACTTAGCAGTCGGCAACAGCCAGAATTAATTCATGTCAAATGAACATCAAGAAAAATCCATTTATGACCCCCGAAGTCATGAAATTTAGCATAATTACACATATTCTTGTTTGGATAATTTTTTCTCTCCTCATTAAATTAGGTGCCTACATTAGATTTCAGTCTGATCAGTCCAGACTAGTTATATGTCTGTAATCAAGGGTATTTCCTCTCAAATTAACCAGGGCTTCATAGGCAAACGACACTAAATGAATGAACCTAAGCTAAGGTACAAGAGCTGAAAAACATTGAAAATAACACACCTCGGATATCACAGAAAGTCACTCATAACATTTATTCATGTTTTCCCTCGACAAATATTATTGTGTGTCTACTATATGCTAGGCAGTGTTCTAGCTACTTTGGAGATGTGGGAGGTAATAATGTATGAGAACAACTCTAAGTAGCTCCTTGACAGCTACACAAGCCTTCCTTCTCACTGCTGTATCCTTAGCTTTTAGCACAGCACCTGGCACTTAATACCTGTTCCATCCTCAATGGGGAGTGGACATGTCTCAACAAATATTCCTTAAGTGTTAACAGTCAGTCTCCACCTCCCTACCTTTCTCTTAAACACAGTCTGCCCCTCCTACTCTTTTTTGGTATCTCCTAAATAATTTTTCTATCAAGCAAAATGGACTGTTTAAGCCTGAGTAGAGATTAATCTAATGAGGCTGGTCTCTGGCAGCTAGGATGATTTTCAATTTCAAAAAAGTTTAGCCTTCCGCAGCCCCTTTCTCTGGTTGTCTCCATATGTCAAGCCTTTTACAGTGTTGAGAGAAATTTTTAAAAATCAATGAACTCGACAGTGTGATGAAGAAACAGAGGCTTCTCCGGGCTCTGTAGGGTGGATTTCTGGACTGGTCGCGAAAAAGGCACAAAGCTGGAGAACTCTGCCGTTGCCTATAAGGATGTGTCTATTCAATCAATGTCGGGGGTCTCGGTCGACTCATTTCCAAAGGCACCTGGAATCTGCACCTGGGGGAACCACCTCCACGTGCAGTCACTGGTTGCCGGAAAGAGGCTGAAGTCAGTGCTCGTCCAGGCCACGCTCACATGGAGCGCATGATGAGAAGAAGGACTCCCCGTAAGTTATCTTCCCCTTCGAAAACCACACTGGAAGTCCACTGTGGTCTGCACAGCTTTCAGGCCAGCAAATTAATCACGCTCAAGAAGCAAAGAAGTCAGATTATTTTGGGGAAATGGGATGCTGTTCCCTTGGTTACTCTCATTTAGGAGGCACTAGGTATTTATTTGAGAAAGGGAACAGTTAGTTATAAAGGAATTTTTAAGGATCCCTTATGTGCTAAAAATACAATTAGAAAGGAAGTGTATAAACTGCTACTAAAATACGGTTTTATCGGAGATGGGGGTAACACTAGGAACCAGAAATAAAAAAGCTCAGCTTTCTACACGACTAACTCCTAAAACAGTTTTTTCTCAAAGACAAGACAATCTCCATAGAAACACTAAAACAAAGTCATAGAATGTGTGGCTCAAATGGTAAAAGAGAATCCTTTAAAAAATTTTACTGCTGCCAGGCTGAAAACCAAAAATGGAACTCTGAGTGAAGACTGAGAAGGCTATATAAGCAGCACTATATAAATCAAGCAACATGGACTAATAAACCAAGGAATGAAGTTTTTTTTTTTTTAGCTTTTACAATAACAAAGCATATTTCAAATTCCAAAAATATGTCCTAATATATTCAAAGTTTCAAAATGTTCATGGGTTTAACTAGGAAACTGGAAAATGTCCAAAACAAAACAATTTTGCTAAAAAAATTATCACTGGTAATAAAGAATTTTAAATTTCTGCAAATTGCCTAAGAATAGAAAATATCTAGTCACTCCCATTCCCCACTTTCTCTACTCACATACATACTTTTCTAAAAGTTCTCCAATTGATTAATGGCACTTAATGTATAAATGCCATCTTTAAATATCACTCACAAAAGTATTTGATGAGATCATGTTATATAGCAAGTTCTTGAAAAATAATAAACCTCTCTGATTTGGACCAGGCTTGAGAAAGGCTGTGAATTTCACATTTCAGCAAGTACTAGTCTAATGATGCTCCCAGGTGCACCCTCAGCGATCCCTCAACGATCCCTCTGCTCCTCTAGAGCATCATGGGAAGGCACCAGGAAGGCTTTCTCCATGACTAGAGTGATATATATACACACACGGGGAAAGTTGAAGCAACCTCTGCACCTGGAAGTAAAATATCTGTCAAACGGGACAGCTCTGCTTGGGGAGAAATGGCCATGAAAAAGAGCACAGGAAGAACCAGTAAATAAAAGGTGTTTTGGAGCAACTGCCAGCAAGCCACCTTCATCCACCTGCCGCACTAGGCTCTGAAGCCATGACCCACACATACACAGGGTCAGGCTGTGACCAAACACAGACGGAAGACCTCCAACGTCCACCGACTGCTCAGTGAGAAATAGTGCCGAGGATCTGACAAAGATGGATCATCTATGCTAAGTTGTCCAAGGTAGTTTACTCGAGATTACATCCTCCCAGCTCTTTGTTATTCTTCCCCTTGCCTGACAAAATTAATCACTCTTTCTTCTGGGCCTCCCATACCCTGTCATACATTCCACCGATATAGCACCTGTCGCAGTTTCTTTCAGTTATAGACACATCTGTCATTTTAGTTGCAAAGCTCCTTGAGAGCAGGAATCGTGTCCTTTTAATACTTGCACTCTTGATGGTAACATAGAGATTCAGTATTTGTTGAATGGGGGAGCAAATAAATAAATTCATAGATGAAAGTTCCAAAACCTTTATAGTATAAAATCCAAACAAACTTCTTCCATTACTTCTTTCCCACAGCTCCTCGATACACGCTTTTCCCTCCAGAGTGACCAGGACATTGACCTGCACGTTCCCACCTCCAGGACTTCAACAATGCTGTAGCCCTGGCCTACAACGCCCTTGCAAATCGACAAATGGCAATCTGAAATGTTAAGACCTATTTCATATCTAAATTATTTTATTTTGTCTTCCTGGACTACGTCCACAGCTTTCATCTCTAAACTCCTACTGCACTTGTGTTCTGTCATATCCACATGATACTTAATCATATGTTGCAATGATTTACACTTAACTTGCTTTTTCTGGGAGCCTTCTCTATATTCCTAACAGCAAACGTCCTTTTGATGAAATAAAAGGGAGTAAGACTGGCTAAGGGAAGCCTAGCTAGTCAGTGAGAAACCTGGGAATGAAATAATTTAAGATGACGCCTAGGGTGGGAACTTAGAAGACTGGATAAAATAAAGAACAAACAAAAAGCCAAATAAAAGGTCAATATAATGAGACATATTGCTCAGCTACCACAATCTCATTCTACTTGCTGCCATTACAACTTTGTTTGTGCCCCCATCCTCGCCTGTTTTTTCTTTCTTTCTTCAAAGGCAGAATGATTGGCAAGATCTTAGGTTCTGCACTATGCAAGCTGAAACCATAGTACCACCAATCGATAGCAATATGACTGAACAAATTACTTAGCTAAACATTTTCTTTTAATCGGTTAATCAACTTTTTCAATTGACAAATTTCTTAATGTTACACTATCTCCTACAAGAAATACCACTTGGACACAATGTACTTTTTAGATTATACTCTTAGATTCTGTTGCTAATATTTTATTTAGGATTTTTACATTTATGTTTGCGAGTGGGATCTGTCTATAGTTTTATTATCCTCTGCTTATTCAGTTTTGGCAAGAAAGTTAGCCACATAAAACAATTTGCATGGTTGCCTTCATTCTCCATCCCCATTTTCTAACTTCCTAGAAGACTTCGTAAAAAAAAAAAAGAAAGAAAGAAATTAAAGTTAGGTAAATTTGCTTGTAAAACTTATGGACTGGTTATCTTGTTAGAGAAGAAGGCAGGTCTGGGTGGAGGCGGAATAAAGAGTGGAAGAATTTTGATTTGATTCCACTTCCTCGCGTTCCCCTGACACTGGCTTGTTTCTCCTTGTCTTTGGTTTCCCACAGTTTGATACAACATGTGTATGTGTGGGTTTTTGGTGTGTTTCGTTTGGTAATTACCACGCTTGGTATCCTGTGAGCTTCTTGGATCTGTGCTTTTATGTCTGTCATTATTTAGGCACTTTCTCAACCATTATTACTTCAAATACTTCTGCTCTGTTCTCTCTTCTCATAAAAGATGTTACATATTTTAGAGTGTCCCAAAGTTCCTGGATGTTTTTTACCCCCCCATTCTTTTTTCTCTTTACATTTTAGTATCAGAAGTTTTATTGGCTTATCTTCAAGTTCGCAGATTTTTGGGGGTGCTGGGGCTATGTTAAATCTACCTATGAGCATATGAAAGGTACTCTTTATTTTTGTTACTATATTTTTTATTTCTATAATTTCCTTTTGATTCTTTGATTTTTTTTTTCTTAGAGTTCCATGTTTCTGCCTACATTACCAATATGGGTTTACATGTTCTCTACTTTTTTCATTAAATCCCTTAATATATTAACCATAATCACTTTAATTTCCATCTGATAATTGCAAAAGCTGTGTTATGTCTGGCTCTGCTTCTGACGATTGTTTTGTCTCTTCAGGCTGCATGTGCACGTGTGTGGGTTTTTTTTCTTGCCTTTAGGCATGTTTTGAAGTTTCTTATTGAAAGCAGGGTAGGAAAGCTGTACAGGATAATAGGTACTGAAGTGCACAGGCCTTTAAGGTAAGAATTTATACTAGCCAGGTTACAAGATGACCTGCGTTTAATATTTGTTGTAGCCAAGGGTACCTGAGGCTCCAGATTCCTATAGTGGTCTTCCTTGCTCCTTCCTCTTGGCTTTGGAGCTGCCCTTTCTACTGATTCTCAAACACAGTCTGTGCTTTTGGGTTTCTTTAGCTGGACTCCATCGTTAGTATTCCTGAAGGTTTGTTAGTGGAGCAGTGGGGTAGAGGGAAGAAAAGTATTCTCAGATCTTCTAATTAAGTCTTAGTGAGGCTGTCTTGCGGGGTATGGCATTCAAGGGTTTTGTCCCTCTCCAGGAGTTTCTGCCCTGCCCTGTAGTCACTTCCCTAGCTATTTCCAGTCTATTTCCTTGAGGGCCTCCCCACCACCCCAGCCCTTTGACTATGGATTTTATTTATGGATATTTTCCCCTCAAGTGAAACAAGAAGGCTGCAGGTAGCTGGAATGGGGCCAAGTTTCCTTCCCTCAGCCAGGATAAGGCTTTGGAATTGCCCTGTGGAGAAGCCCTTCCCCTTGGAGGCTAGGTCTTTGTTAGGGACAGGAGTTTGAGAGCGTTTCCTGATGGTTACTCTATCCCACCCCCTTTCCCAGGGGTACAACAGGAGCTTTCTTGAATCCTCCCTCCCCGCGCAGCCAGCACAGTTCCAGAGGGTAAAGCTTGTGAAGAGTGGGGACCCACTTAGACTACGGCCCCCGGGAGCTTTTGCAATCTCCTGCTTCTCTGCATTCAGCCTCCAGTAATTCATCAACATTGCTATTAAAATATTCTTACCAGTTTATGGCAGCTAGTAGTTTCTGTTCCAGGTAACCAAATCTCAAGCAAAGTCAATTTGTTCAGTATTTTTGTTGTGGTGGTAATGTTAGAATAACAACTTCAAACTGTTTACATGCCAGACCTGAAACTGGAATTCTCCTTTCTATGGTCTTGATCTCTTCACGTTTTCTATTTCTTCTTGAATCAGTTTTAGTAATCTATATATTTTACAGAATGCTGTTCATTTCGATTTTTAAAACTACTGGCACATAGTTGTTCATATCATTCTCTTTGTGAGTCTGTGCACCCATTCATATCAATCTTTTAATTTCTACTAAACTTATAATTATGTATTAGTTTAATATACTGATCTGTGTTTTCTCTCATTTGTCGATCATATTGATTTTTCATTACTTTACCATATGTTATATTTAATTTCTACTTTTATCTTCTATCTGTTTATTTAGTTTATTGTTATTTACTTAGCATTTAAATGTCTTTGCCCCACGTTTCTTTGGGAAGAAAGCTGCCCAGACGGTACCTTTATCATAGAGCTGTCTCTAAGAAAAGCACACCCGGCAAAGAAGTACTGCACAACTATAAGACGACATGACCACTTACTGCCACCCTCCAATGCGCTTCATACCAGGCACCTCTACTTTGGCCTCCTCCACAGTCTGGTTTATGTGCTATACTTGTCATTTCCCGCTAGCCTCACCCTCTGCGCATTAGAGCAGTTTGCTGAGGACTGTGATCTGCTGAGAGGACACTTAAAAGCGAACAAAGTCAAAGCATATTCCTTTCATGAATAAGTGATCCAAGGCTAAGACAGTTACAAAGAAAATGTCTTTCAGTTGTTTCAAGCCAGGCTGCAGACCTCCTGTGGATTTCTTTGGCATTAACTTACTAAGTTAATGAAACACCACTTGACATTCCCTAATAAAGACTTAGGAAAGATTACACATCTGCTTTTTTCAAAACTCAGCTTAAACTGTTTTGCTATTTTTGCTATCCAAAATTAATGACACAGTCAAAAAGTCACCTACATCAGTAGAGAAAGCTCTTCTGCTATGAGGTGTGGATTCTCTTCCTAACAATCACAAAGGTGATGGAGAACTGCCCGGAGGGGCCAATGGTCTCTGAGTCTAGATAACTGCCTATATCCCCAGTCCATTCTGAGAGCGCCCCTGAAGCAGAGTGGGCACAAAAGAAACACGCCTACGAAAGCTTATTTCTTTCTCCACATTGTCCCACTCTCCGTGTTGGCTGGATCTGTCCTTCAAATCCTAATCTAAGTCCTAGATCAGTGATGGATGTACGGGTGGGGAGGGTTGCAGAAGGGTTAAACAAGGGTCCCCTACACCATATAGAACAGCAATTTCAACCTTTTTCGTCTCATGGCACACATAAGCTAATCACTGAAATTCTGTGACACATAAGAAAATATATTCTATTTTTTGCCAATCTGACAAAAAAAAGGACATAATTTTGATTCATTCACGCTAAGTGGCTATGGCTGTGTTGGCTGTTGTCATTTTTTTTTTTTTACGTGACAATCTAAGGGAAAGAGGTCAGTGTCCCTAATTAGTTATGCATTGTATATTTTAAAAATTCTTGGGGCACACTGGTTGAAAATTGTTGATCTAGACCATCTGTGGCTGAGAACTGATTCACATAAGTGGTTGCGCAAACACAGAAACTACCTTAATCTACCACCACTTAACCAGCTCGCCAAATCAACCATTGTTCTAGATTTCCTCTGTAAAATGTGACTCCAATGTCCACGTCAGACTGAACGGTCATGGCCAGTAGGCATTTCTCCAGTACACCTCCGCTTCTGCCCCCGTTAACTGAGCTCGATGCTCATCGAGAGTCAGCTAGGTTTGTGCCCTAAACTGTGTATGCCAGTGTTATCAGTTAGCAATCGTTTACAATCAAATATTGTGGAAGCTAAAAAAATAAGTGTGAACAAAAAGATAATTAAGTCAAATGAAATCAATTTTCATAAACCAGCCACCGCATTAGATGTAAGCAAGACAACTGTGAAACTTTCCAGGAAAATAGTCAACTATTTTTTATATCAGCAGAGACAGCTCTTCTGAGAATTCTACACTCAGATTACTTTGTGTTTTAAATTCACTCCATTATAATAATTTTAAAAACCTCTAACAGAAAACTGTAAATGACAGCGGGCTTCATGCAAGGAAAACGATGTAGAATGACAGTCATGGGACTCTTAAAACAACATCCACAAACAAAACTCTGGGGGTACAATATTAAAAGACTAGGGAATAAACAAATAATTTTTATCTTATGTCTTGTATGTACAGTACGTGTATATAGGTATATAATTAACAGCACAATGCTTTCATTGAACTTTTTGATTACCACTATAGATCCGGATCCTTTCAAACATAAAATATTCTATGTAGTTTCATCCGATAGACAAAAACATGCTGCTCATATTTCCCTATTCATTCTTACTTTGTTTTCTTTATATTTAACTTATCAATTACCTTCTTATATTTTCTTATTAATTCTTACCACAGACTTGAGGAGATTATAACTTCCATTTTTAAAGGTAGAAACTGAAGATCAAAGAAGCCAGAATTCAAATGCAGGATCATTGTCCTAAACAGTATTTTCAAAATGATGCGAAATCAATTTAGAGAGAAGCAAGGTACATTTTTAAATGAGAGAACAGCATAGGCCTTAAGGCATTATTTAAGGGTTAGCTTTTGTTATGAGCTCAATTGTGTCCCCCAAAAAAGAGATGGCGAAGTAGTGATTGGGGGTATCCCCCACTCCAGTACCTTAGACAATGTGACCTTATTTGAATACAGTGTCATGACAGAGGCAGTCAAGTGGACGTGACGTTATTAAGGTGAGCCCTGATCCAATATGACTGGTGTCCTTATAAAAAAGGAAAATGAGACACGGAGACAGGTATGCACACAGCAAAGGCGACGGGAAGACAAAGGGAGACAGGGAGACGGCAGTTATGTGACTGGGGTGATGCACCTGCAAGCTGAGGACACCAAAGCTCACCAGCCAAACCAGAAGCTAGGGAGAGGCAAGGAGGGATGCCCCCCGGAGAGCCACCAGAGAAAGCACGGCCCAAGCTGACTTTGACTTCAGACAGCTGGCCTCCGGAACTGTGAGACAATAAAGTTCTGCAGTTTAAAGTCAACCAGTTTTTGGCACACTGTTGCCCCAGTCCTGGGAAACTAATACAAGGCTGCTTTGTAACAGCTTCTGGGGAGTGGGTGTGGCTGTGGCTATGGGTGTGTATTCTGGGTCACAATGTAAATTTAATTCCTGCCATGGATGGTGGTTAAAAGAAGTTTGTAAAACAGTGTTCCATAGCACAGGCCAATCTGGTACTGAAATCTATCCAGGTAATCCCCTTAAGACCAAAGGTAGGCAAAAAATAAAACTAAAAAGTCTTGGAAAAAGAGAAGAGAGATGGGGTGCTTGAGGCAGGGGATAGAGTCTTTCTGGGAAGATGGGTAGAGAGAGCAGCACAATTAGCACAATTAAATGGAGGAGCTGGTGATTGAGTAACATGCTATGTGAGACTAACTATATGCCATGTGCGAGAGAAAACAAAAAGAGCTGTTTTGGCAGGTATTTGGGGAAAGTTTTAGCCAATCCACTTTGCATAAGTAGAAACGACTTAACCCAGCCCAATCTTTGAAAGAAACTATGTGAGGTGTGTGAGTGATACTGGGAACTCCACCTAGACAGGGAGAAAATCAGAGTAATGGAAAAGCAGACCTTAAGGGACCCATGCATTATTGACAGCAGAGAGCGGGAGGCTGCTTAATATTCTTACACAATTACACTAATTCCCTTTAAGCTTGCTTCACATGCCATAAACAAGATCTCCCCATCCCTTAGAAATTAACTTTTAACATCTGGGCAAATGCATTCCTTAATGCCCAAATCCCCAAAGTCCCAAGTTTTTCTGATTTTTTGTTTGTTTGTTTGTTTGTTTTTACATATGCCAGATCAAAAAGCACTGTGTAAACAGTTTTAACCTTGCTCTTGTAATGCACATTGTGACACGAGTGACACAAAATTTCTATGTGGAATCAGATTATCATTAACTGAGAAAAACCACATTATTATCCAATCTCACTTATTCATAAATGTGCATAGCCAAGAGAGGTGTCAAAAAGACAACAAGATGAACCTAGTGGTTTATTCTGTTACTAGGAACGAAATGATGAGACGGGGAAACCTGGCATGATTCACTCAGGAGCTACATCCCAGAGCCGTTCCCACAGGCTCCCGTGGCGATGCAGACTGCCTGAGGACCAGCAGCTGATTCATACGGCACCTCAGTACCCACTGGCAAGAAGCCACTCCATGGTGCCATCCTACTTATAAGCTGGATCTCCCATTGTCAGGTCAGAGGAGAGCAAGCACATAGACTTGTAAATTCTGCCCCTCTGGCCCACATAATACAGCAGGTTAGAAGGTAGGCTGCAGAGCAAGTAGGGAGGCAAAGCTTGCTTTATTTATTTGTTTGTTTGTTATTGATTCTAGAGAGAAGGAAAGGAAGGGAGAGAGACAGGGAGAGAAACACTGATGTGGAAGGGAAAACTCAATGGGTTGCCTCATGCATGTGCCCCGAGTTGGGGACCGAACCTGTAGACCAGGCAGGCATGTGACCCAACTGGCGATCAAACCGGCGACCGTTTGGTTTATGGGACAATGCTCTAGCCACCTGAGTCACACAGGCCAGGGTGGGAGACAAAGTTTAGATAAACAAATTGAATGGATGCTCACTCAAACTTCAACACTATGCTCCATAGCTCCAAGCCTCTTGTTTCTCAGGAATAAAGTGGATTAATGATCATACTCATTTCAAAGAATTTCTGAGGCTTTAATGAGATAGATGGTTAACTGAAAAACACCTGGATCACAGAGGTGCTCTATTCCCCTCCGATTTCAGCCTACTCTTGTACCTGAGGGAAGCTGTCACCCACTCATTCTATTAACATTTACAGTGTTTCAAACATGCTGTGGACTGAGTGGGTGTCAGGATGGGATGGTTGTGATGGAGAAAGATAAGGATACAAAGGTGACAAAGCTAGTTTCCCTGAGCTGGACAGGCTCAAGACCTGACAGGAGAGACATGAGACACCCAGGGGTGTGTACGACACAGTAAAACAGGTTAAATATTACCACAAAAGGAGAAACGAGGAGCCAAGACTGCCCAAGGAAGAGACCAAAGAATGTGACACAGAACCTGGGTCATAAGGACGCAAAGCAAAGAGAAAAAGGAAGGCATAGAATAAAAAAAGAACATCTTGGAAGAAAAGCGAGAAATGTGGTAATGTGTAGTCAGGCTAAAATTCAGGACTCCTGGTAGATGATGGTCAAAGATAAATACGGTATGAAAGACCTGGGGCAAATTGCACAGTCTTGTTTTAGAAATTCTTATGAGCAAAAAGGTGCCCATATGTAGAAGGGAACAGAGAGTCAATACAACAGGCAGTGATGTTTGCACAAATATGTACTGAGTACCTACTGTGTGATAGGTACCGCTCCGAGTGCTGAATAAAGTCAATACCCTCAAACAATTCAAGTGTGCATTCAAACTCTAGGTCTTTAGTTTTACAGAAAGACAAAACAAGAAACAGGTAAAGGACAAAAAGGATGTATTTAGAGAAATTGTAGAAAGATGTATTTAATACTCCTGAAAATATTTTAACAGATAGGGTTAAATTGTAAAAAATGATTACATATACCACTCTCAACTAGGTTAGAAAGGATGCGGGGTTCATTCATCCATTCAGCAAATAATTCAACACCTACTGTGTGTCAGGCCTCTTCTAGCCCATGGGCACAGCAGAAAACAAAACAAACATCCCTGCCTTATTGGGAGCTGAATTCTAGGGACATATTTAATGTTGTTTAATTTAAAAAGTTAGGAAGAAGTAGGGAAAGTGTTAAAATCTTTTACCCCTTAAAGCCTGGATTTGTATAAGTAGGTAAAAATACTCTATGGCATATAAATTAGGGAAGGAAAAAATATATTAAAGAAAATAAAACTAATTGTGGACTGTCCAAAACCTCTAGAAAAACTGTAAATCTAACTTAAAAATAAGAGTTTTATGTTTTAATTCTTGAAATACATAGATTTTTAAAACTCAATCTATTGGGGTAACATTGTTTAATAAAACTATATAGGTTTTAGGTGTACAATTCTACAATACATCATCTGTACATTATATTGTGTGTTCATCACCTCAAGTCGTTTCTTTCCATCACCATTTATGTCCTCTGTACCCTCTCCTACCTCCTCTAATCCCCTTTTACCTCTGGTAATCACCATATTATTGTCTGCTTATGAGTTCTGTTTTTGTTTGTTTGTTTATTTGTTTTTGCTTCATCCCTTCACTTTTTCCATCCAGCATACCAAATCCCTCCCCTCTGACAGCTGTCAGCCTGTTCTATCTATGAGTCTGTTTCTATTTTGTTTGTTAGTTTATTTTTTTTTCATTAGATTCCACTTTATATGCAGATCATTTGATAAAAGTCTACTGTGTTGGTGACTTAACTATAAGTAATGCCTCCTAAATAAACCTTATTTGTCAATGTTACTCTTTGAGTGATTTACTGAGCACCTCCTAAGTGTGCAAGGCTATTGCATTCCTAGGGGTGGGAAGGAGTAGAATATGGACCCCGACCCTATAACAGGTTTAGCACTTGTCATGAAAATGAGAAGACGAATAAAACATATACATCTGAAACAATGAGAGAGCGTTCAAGAGCAATTCTTGAGATACTGCAAGATAACAAGTCAGGAGCATATAAAATCCATGTGTTGATGACAACGGAAAGGGGAATCCTTCACAACCAGAAGTTTAAGAAAATACCTCTTGCCGCTTAGGAAAACACCTGCTTCCAAGTGAAGCCCTTCGTGCCATTCTGTTTAATGATGCTTCTCACAACAAGTCAGTCGATTAAGCCTTGGAAAAATACTGCTCTTTGTAATTAATTAATCCATTAATTACACTGTCAATTATTATAATGAGAAGTAAATTCAACATAATTTTAAATACCTATTGTTTCAGAAATCAAAATTGCAAAACATCCCATCCACTCCCCTCAGTTATCAAAGCCAAGCACAAGCCGTGCTTATCCCAGATGAGATGTCGGTCGTTGATCTATGATGCCTCACCCTTGAAAGACTGGGATGTGGGTATTACTGCTGATGAGAACATATGGTTTGGGTGGTTTGGCAGGCGAAGTCCTGGCAGGAGAGTCTCAAAGCATCAGCAGATGCTGCCATAGCGCAGACATCCAAATGGTGGCATAATTGCCGCTGCCGCTTTGACACCACATGTTTCACGGCGATGACAGCAATGCCTCTCCCTGAGAGGCTGGTGGCAAAACATCACCCCTCCCTAATCCCCACAGGCCGACACACAGGAGCATGAATACACACACACGGGCATTGCACACATGGACACACAAAATCAGGTGAGGTCTGCCTTCCATCGGTCTCTTTCATCTGCGTCTAATGGTGTAAGAAGCCAGCTGGAAAGGGAACAGCAACTGGAGAACTATTTTGTTCTTTGCTAACACAGCTGATATTTAGGTTCCAATCAGAAAACAAGAAGTCACCACCAGCCTTCCAACAACCTCATAACCAAAGAAAGCAACTCGGAGATAGGATCAGTCACCCGGCCTCCCTGCCAGCCCGCGGCACTGGCAGATACCACAAGTTCTGTCACAAATTGCTCAGATTCATCTTCATCAGACACATTCAGTCGGTCAACAAATATGTACTGATCACCAGCCATGGGCTGGGAGGGGTTGGGGCTTCAAGAGCCACAGCCTCAAAAGATGAGGGGTTGCTGGGGAGCGTTCTCCTGCCCTGCCTGCCAAGTCACTTTTAGTCATTCATTCCACCTTCCCTGAGCAGTGACAGTTTAGCACTGCACTCAGCCTGGAAACACAACACCAAACAGACAGATGTGGTGTCTGACTCTAGTAGAGGACTTAGCCAGATAACCAGTGGATGCCGTGGGCGTCATGCTACAATGAGGGGTGGGCTGGTTTAGAGGCATGGGGGGTGAGCGGGGCAGCACTCGGAGTCCCAAAGATAAGTTGTAGTCAGTCAGGTGGCTGTGGGGAGTGCAGCCAAGGCAGAGGGAGCCGGTTTAGTGCAGAATGAAATTTGTTCTGGATCATCAAGTGCTCCAGACCTTAGCTCTTCAGCTGTTAAATGGCAAAACAGTAATACTCAGAGAGGAAAGGGGAGTAAAGGACATAGGACTCAGAAGTTAATGGCCATCATTGTCATTATGATTGTTATCATTATTAATAGCAGCAACATCTACAGATGCTTGGAGGTAAGGAAATGTATAGAACATTCTAGAAAATTAACACAACTCAATTTGGCTGGAATACAATCTGTATTTGTGTTTGTGTGTGTTTCTGTGCACATGTGTGTGTGTGAGAGAAAGAGGGAGAAAGGGAGAGAGTGAGAGTGAGTAGAGGGGGATTATCTGATGCGGGATGCCTGAATTACTTCCAAATCGAACAGAATGCTGAATGCCAATGGAATGGACACAACTGAGTGTTCCAATCACTCATCACCACTCCACTGGTCCACAATGTAATGTCCGGATACTGGGGATTCCTCACCTGAAAGAGCGTTAGGACACTCGTCCTGTCTATCTCAAAGAAATACTGCTGTTAATGGGTCCCATTCTGAATCTGAGGTGCCCAGGAAAACTCAGAAAGGACAGGTACAAGTATGAGGAAACAGAGCCACTGTCATGGTAATTTAGATAAATCTCCAAGTTGGAGTAAGAGATCTAAAAGCACAAAACGCCAAGCTGTCTGTTTTGAATGTCAAACATTTGCATAGTCCACATTTGTCATTCACTGAAGGGAAGGTAGACAAATTAATGAGCTGACAGAATACAGATATAAACCACATGTACATAATAAGAACTCACAGTAAAGCATACAAACCGTCTTGCCTTAACACAGAAACTGAGTTACTCTGAAGACGTGGGGGTGGGGGGGAGGAAATCACACACCTGGACCTTTCACAAAGCACAGATCCAGAAACCGAGGTGTCCAGATAAAAGCTATTTGCCTTCCGCCTTGGGGCCAAAGCTCGTGGGTGATTCATGCCAATTTCACTTTTCAATCGAAACAGAAATTTGGAGAATGAAGGGCCATACAACCTGGGAATAGCTGGGCTAGAAAAACTATTGGGGGGTGGGGTTGTTAGAAATTTATACTCGTTTGAATGGTTGCAGGGGCACATTGGGATCTTCAGCAGTCTGACCCCTTGGGGTCAGTCTGGAGCGTGACTACTCTCGAGTCAAGCGTCACCAAGGGTGGAGGAGGGGTTGTGGGACAGCTTGGTAGAGCTGGAAAGGACACGATACTTTTTCTCACATCAACCGAGAATTTAAATCTGCTGAGTTCTACCTTTTCTCGGTTATGTAGACTTAGCCTTCCTGGTGTTGTTTTTGAATATTAAGTGGGTCATATGTCAGTGAAAAATGTACAGTAGAGGATTGCATCAAGCCATAATAAAGATCAATAAATAAACAAAAGATAGCTTCAATGGCTCCCCGTTGACCACAGGCTCAACTCTAAACTATGATATCTCATTCAAGACCCGCTACACCAGATTCTAGCCCTGACCTGTAACTACAAGTTGTAAGTACTTCCACAACACCGCTAGGCTTTCCACCATGCCTCCGCTAGCCCTCCTTCAAGGTTCCTCCTACCCTATCTGTCCTGCTGGTGCCTCCCCACCCCTCAAGGTCCACTGTTGGTCCCTTCTGCTCCCAGAAGCCATCTTAAAATACCCTTAACTGCTCCTTTGGAAATACAGTCAGTCTTACCTGGGTAAGAACTAGGTTTTCTGAGTCACAAAAAGGAGGAATGCCCAGACTGGGTGGTTCACAGCAAGGCTCAGCAGAGTCTCCGGGCACCGGGAGGAAACGCCGGCTCTGGCAGCAGACAGGCAACCATCAGTGGGGGCCTGCACGCAGTGCTGAGCCTCAGTCATGGTTCCTTGATGCAGGTGACACAGGACGCTCATTCCAAAGGGGAGGGAAAGCAGGTTTTGGCTGGGCTCCCAAAGGGGGCCATGGGTGCTGCTTGGCATTTCTCTACACCTGGCTTTGCTCCTCTTATCTGAGGGTTCGCTCAGGTCCCACTAGATCGCTACAGGCCTAAGACCCCTCCTCTCTTCTCAGGTCCTAACCAGCTCTCCCTCTCTGCTAGCCCAGGGATCCTCAGTTCGTCCTGGAAGCTCTCGGGAGGCGGGCGGGGAGAAAGCTTCTACGTCTTCCTCTAGTCTGTTTCTGATTTATAGTTATGACATAAACTCTATGTTCAACTTTACCAGAGACCTTCATTTTTTTATTCTCAGGAGCCTTTTCTTCCTAAAAAACTTAGCTCTTAAGATCAAAAGCTTTGCTTTTAAAACTGTCATTTTTCTTAAGTAAACTTCAAAGCCTCTTTTGGAAGTTAAAAAAAAATAGTCTTTTTTTTTTTTAATTTGCTTTCTTTGCTTTTCTGTAGACATGCCTCCTGCTCGTCCTGCTCCCTGCCTGAAGTGCCCCAAATCCTCCACAAGACACCACGAAGACCACTAGCTGATCAGAAAGCCGGACATGGGACCATGTGGAGAAGAAAATCGCAAAGTCTGATGTTTTATGGTGTTATGCTTCTCTAACTCCATAGTATTTAAGGGAATAAGCACTGGAGACAAAAAGAGCTGCCGTTCACTGTGACGCTAACATAGGGTGGAGTAAAAGTGGTTTATACTTGTTTGTATGGAAAATAATACAATAATTAATAAATAATAATACAAGAATACACTGTGTTTCATATGCTTCCAACCATAAAGCTACTTTTGCTCACCCTATATGAGATCATAGGCAATTACTTTCTCTGTGCTGATTTTATCAGTAAAAACAAAAAAGTAATAGTACTCACTTCTAACTGCTATTGTGAAGCTTAAATTATTATAAAATGCTTCACCCACAACAAGTTGCATCCCTACCACTCAATAAAGTATAGTTTTATTATACACCAGGAATTTAACAATGAGTATGTTCTGCCTTACAGTATACATAATATTATTAGTCTTTATTATTTAAATCTATTTTTATTTCACTTTCCTTGCATGTTTTCTCAACTGTAAAACAAGGATAAGAATAATCTGCCTCATGAAACTGTTTGCATTGATAGGGGTAGTTATGACTTCTTAGTTTGACTCTAGGACAGCAAACAGTAGTCACTATTTTTATAACTCTTGTGCGCAAAAATCAAGTACCCAAGAAACTCATCCATGAGCTTGGATCCATGCAAGAAAAGCAGGCAGTACAGGAGATACCGACAGTGCCCCACTCTCATCCCAGGGGCTCTGCCATTTCACGGTGCTCTGGATGACGTGCCACTGCATCTCTTGGTCTGAGAGTTTGTTTTTTTTTTTTTACTGCAGCTAAGGCCGTTCTGCCCTCCTCAAGAGTAGGCTGAATGTGCCAAGAAATTAAACTCCCCCGCCCCTCAGCAGCCCCCAACCAAAGGCTGAATGCACATGGTGCTCTCATATCTCAGCCCTGTCACCCCTTGAAAAGGATAATTCTCAAATGTCTCATACCATTTCCCAGTTTCTCCTCAGAACCAGCCCCAGCTATTCACTGGGGCAAACACCTAATAACACGTCTTTTATTGGCTGCTCTCCTGTCCTGAATTTCTTCCTCTCTCCCCCACCAGCACTGGTTACCCCCCAAACAACCTCCCTCAATTCGAATTCTGGGAGACCCAAGCTAAGACAGTGCCCATGAATAGATAAGTGGATAAAAGAGCTGTGGTACATATACACAATAAAATACTACTTGGTCATAAAAAAAAAAAAATGAAATCTTACCATTTACAACAGCATGGATGGACCTAGAACATATTATGCTCATTAAGTCAGACAAAGACAAATACCTATAATTTCACTTATATGTGGGACCTAAAGAAGAAAATAAATGAATAAATGAAACTGAAACAAACTCTGTGTCTATAATTGAAATTACAGACACAGAGAGCAGACTGGTGCTTGCCACAGGGGAGAACGGGTGGGGGACTGGGTGAAAGAGATGAAGGGATTAAGTGGTACAAATTGGTAGTTACAAAACAGTCACAGGAATGGAAAGTACAGCATAGGGAATATAGTAAAAAATATTGTGATAACTATGTGTGTTGTCAGGTGAGTACTGGAAATACCGGGGAACAACTTTGTAAAGCACATGATTGTGGAAACACTATTAGCGATTTCCAACCCTTTTCAACTCAGGGCACACATAAAGTAATTACAAGAGCTGTGGCATACCAAAAACATATTACATGTGTTTTTGTCAATCTGACAAAAAATAGGTATAATTTTGATTGATTTAAAAAAAAAAAAGTAATTATATACCCTTTTTGCTCCAAAGTGACTTTTAAAAAAACAGGTGCCTATACTTGTGTACAAGGGTTTGTGTTACCAAGAACTAACCAATCAGGTGCCACCTTATTATGTAATGTGACCAATAAGATACAACTGTGTTATGACCTATACACTTGGTGTTCGGGACAGGGTGCTCACACCAGACGGCTACTGCTGTGCTGGCTGTCACCGTTTTTTATTTGACGATCTAAGGGAAAAGAGGTCAGTGCCCCTGACCAAACAGTCAGGTATTGGATGTTTTCAAAATTCTTGTAGCACACCGGTTGAAAATCGTTGCACTATGCTGTATACCTGAAACCAATACCAGATAATATTCGACGTAAACTGTACATCGAGTTTGAAATTTTTTTTTAAAAAGGTCGCAGGGAGTACCAATGTATGTTGGTTGGTTCGCTGTGCACAGAGCTTCCATGGGGCGTAGCGCCACATCTACCTCCAACACGGGGTGGTGCTAGTGAACGGGGTGGCTTAGTGAAAGGCGTCTAAGCGTTAATGTCAGAAGGTCTGGATTTGGGTCATGGTTGTCCCTCAAACAGCTGCGTGACTTTGTGCTACAAATGGAAGGTCTGTGTCACCCAAAATTCATATGTTGACACCCTAATCCCCAATGTGATGACATTTGGAGACTGTGCTTTTGGAAGGTAATCAATGAGGTAATGAGGGAAGAACCTTGGTGATAGGATTATATTCCTTTATAAGAGATGGGAGAGAGCTTGCTTCTGCCCTCGCTCCCTCTCCCCGCCAGCCATGGGAGGACATGGAGAGAAGACAGTGGTCTACAAACCAGAAGGAGGGTCCTCACCAAAACTCGACCACGTTGGCACCCTGATCTCAGACTTCCAGGTTCCAGAACTGTCAGAAAATAAATTTCTGTTGTTTAAGACACCCAGCGTATGGTACTTTCTTAAAGCAGCCCTAACTAAGACCCCTTGGGATTTAGTTTTCTCATGATAACAACGGGACTAATAACAGCATCTGTGCCACAGTGCTATGCTGAGAATGAAATGAGAAATTTCACATGTTACTATGACACTTGCAGAGCATAGCAGGAAACAGAAAGTTGAACAGACAGGACGAGTAGCCCCAAAGATGCTCTAAGACAGGGTAGGTGGAAAGACACAAAGCCAAAGTAGCAAATGCACTCAAAGAAGCCCAAGTAAAATATAAAGAAAAGTCCAGTTCAGGGAAAGGGACACGACCTTCAACCAAGTTGCCGACTAGTTCAAACAAGGTAAGCAAGTGTGGAGACTGCCAAAATATTACTCCCCGACAAAGAATTTCTTACAGTTCTCCAGGCAGTCATTCTCTGAATCCCCACACTCTTGTGGATCGACTTTGTTTACAGTACTCTTCTCTCATTGTTTGTACTTTCTGGAAACCCATCTTCCCCTGGAAGATAATAAGCTTCTCCAGGTCGGGACTACTAGGCCTTGGTATTTTATATGTGAAACCCAGTCATCTCCCCACCAGGAAACTAGCCGCAACATGTGGCACACAATAACAAGTCCTAAATAGGTGCTGTTGAAACGTAGCCTGATTCTCTATCTTTGCATGTCTGAACTATGTAACTTCAGAATGATTGGGAAATAAATTATAGTGATATTTTCATTTTTCTGAACATTGTTTCCCCACCAATTCTCTCCCAGGAAGTATCTTGACCTGAGGCACTCAGCACCATTAAGTCAGTAAAAAAATGGGCAACAAGCATTAGCTTCCAGCCCTCAGTGATGGCCAGGAGAGGAGGAGGCAGATCCCTGAAGAGTGCGTTAACGTGACCTGCCCAGGTGTGCAGGGGAGGAAAGGGCACCAGCCCATCCAGGCTTGGTCATAAGGTGAACAACTGGCATTTCCTTCACTTTCAAAAAAACAGATAAACGGTTGTGACACACCCACAAAACCATGCTGAAATCATAAAACATTTACTTAGTTTATCAGCTTGGAGCCAAAACATCAAAAACTAAAAGCTGGTGCTAATCTACTTCTCTCCGTTTCTAAGTGCTACCGCAAAGAGCCTGACAAAAGGCTCCCGAATGAACATTCGTTGTTCAGATTAATTCCCTTCACCAAAAATATCCTTGTACTGTATTTAAAACAGGGCCAGTGTACCACAGTTCTTCACTGACTGGACAATTACTCAAAGAAGACAGAATTTAATATAAGCTAATAACTCCCAAAGCTCCTTCATAAGGAAAAAACAAGAGATCTGTATTATTCCAACTAGAAGAAGATAATGTGCATGACAAAGTCCACGCTTCTGGTGTCAGCGCCTCTGTGCCACTGCTACTCAGTAGCTCTGGCGGATACATCGGAGGCTCATCAAAATCCACGGGTACATTATTTCCCCACCTCCGTCTTGTTCTTTCTCCTATATTTTAAATCTCCATAAAAGGTCCCATCATCCTATGCACACCACAACAAACCAGAAACTTGAGAACCATCATAACGCTTACCCACTATCACCCTTCTCCCCAGTACAGACATATCCCTTGGCTGCCGAACTCAGTGAATTCTCCCTCCTCAATAGTTTGAATCGGTTCCTTCACTTGATCCCTGCTTCCCTACCCTTACTCCAGCTCCTTATTTCTGGATTTTCTTCAATGACTCGTCCTAGCTCCAGTCTATCCCCCACGCCGTACACACAGCTCTTGGCTAGCTTTCCAAAACGCAGCTTAGATCATGCCCCTCCTGGATTAAAAACCAATCAACAGCAACCTGCCCCAATCAGCATGAAATTTAAAGACCCATAGCCCTCCTCAACCTAGGCCCCTAGCCATGCCAAACTAAAGATGATTACTCACCTTCCCAGCTCTCTCACTCTCTCCTCCATTTTTGTAAATGTTACTCTTGTGTCCTCAGTTTGTAACAAGGCCCACCTACCATGTGAGGCTAATACCTAGGCTCTTAATGGGAGTTGGTGCACACGCGCACACTGGTTCCCACAGCCCTTGGCACTGCGGGCTCACAGCACATATCGCAGTATGTCATAATTCCCCTTCGCATCACAAATATCTCTAACAAGACTGTGATCTCTGCAAATGTCTTTGGATTTCCAGAATCTGACATAGTTCCTGACACTCCGTAAGCACTCCGGAGATGCTTATTGAAGAAGAAAGTGAAAAAAGGTGAATAAATGAAGCCATAGCATATTTCCCATTCTGTGATGAGATGATCTGGTCTCAGATCTATTACCCTGTAACAATCAGGCTGTAATGGGAGCAGTTTAAACAACTGAACACACCAAGGAAATCTCCCAACTGAAACAGCCCCCAGGGACCTCTCCATTCAAATTGTGTATCAAGTGGCTCTCCACTTATTTATTGTTTCATGAATCTTCCCTTGTCTTCTCTCTCAAGTTTAAACTACCCATAGGCAGTGACTGACATCCATTCATTCAACAAATATCTGACAAACAGTAATAATGTGCTAAGCAATAATAATAACTAACACTTAGAGAGTAGTTACTGTGCTGCACTGGGTTAAGCAAGCTCCATTATGTTTTTAGTGTTGCTGCAGGCAATGGACTGGGACACAGATATATGAACAACTTCATACCACATGGGAAACATTCCACCTAAGCATTCGATGTCTTTTTCAACAAACATTTATTGAACGTTCACTACATTCAAGGCCTTTTAAGTGTATCAAGGCATTTTCTTAAGGCACACATACCTATTTTATCAAAAAAGAAACTGAGATACAGAGAGATCAATTATTTTCCCCAAACCTCACAAAGGACAAGTGGCAGAGCTGGGATTTCAATCCCGGTAGCTAGTTTCAGAATCCTGGTTTTTAACGGTTAAACAAAAATCACCTTTTGCTCATTGTACAAAAATAGTAAGTGGTTATCCGTGAGTGAGTATAAGTGAGTTTTCTTTTATCATTTCCTAAATTTCCTTTTTTTTTTTTTTTGCTTATCGATGTTTTCTAGTTCTTCTACATTGAACCATGTAATCCTGAACATCATTTATAACAAAAAAAAAAAAAGCTGACTGTGCAGTGGAAACGACTGCTACATTATACAGAAAATAAGCAGAGATAATAAAATGCTAATGAGATGAGCTGTCTAAAGTCAGTGTGAATCCACTATCCGACTCTCCACTGACCGACACACAGAGACACCAGCCAGCTTCCTGCACTGCCAGTAATCCCAGCCATGGTCAAAGCCAATAAAGATGCTACTGTAATTTAAATGGTTAAAAGGTTTCTTCCTGAATTTAGAAAGAGATGAGAACAAGAATAACAGGTTGTTGGTGCTGTTTTCTTAGGAGAAAACTGTAAGTGAACGATTTCCAAGTGAAAACATTGAAGTTCAAGGCACTAGGTGAGCCCCGCACTGTGCTATTTCGCCTGGAGCTAGCAGATCCTTTCTCTGCTTCGTCTTCTGGGTGTCTGCAGAAATCTGGGTCACTCAATCACATGGTTGACCCACATTTACAGAAATGCAGCCTTCCCACCCTATTAGAAAAATAGAGCTCTGTGAAAGCATGTTTTATGAATAACTAAATTTACAGATAAGCCCATTTTAATTAGCTAGGGAAGAGGAACCCCACTCCTTCTTCCAGAATAAGCCAATACTGATTTTTCTACACTGGCACATCTGTAAACACCTCGCGGTTACTTCCATGGTACTGATTAGTCTACTTTAAATTCCTTTTGAATGTCATTAATTTGTTTCCCCTAGATTTTAAATCTGTACATCAGAAAGGCAATGTTTTTGAACCACCAGTTTTCAAGGAAGGACAGCGATGTGTGATCTCCCAGATGTCTAGTACTCCAGTTTCTGTGTCTGCTTAAATTTGGTTTGCTTCAAGTCTTCACAATGAATCACACATCCTGGGGGAAGGAGGAGGCTGGGGGGAGGGAATTAGCTTAAGCTGTGACTCAAGTTCTTTTCTGTGGTTTTAAAGTCAGAATTATGAGACACGCATATTCCTATTACTCTCCTTTTTCTAGAAATAAACTCTCGTAGAAATATAGTTTTGTCATTCAAATGTGCTACAGGAATTCCCCTTTCTATTTTATGCATCAGTCCCATGCCTGTTTCTTCCCTGGTACAAAAGAGAAGGTGAAGGTATTGGGGCCATTTAGCAGTAATGGGAGTAGTGGTATGCAGATGAGAAAGTGAGGAATGACTGGTTTAAAGCCTCTGAAGATTCTTATAGGTAAATGTCCATCTCTGCACCCTTCCCCAAAATCACTACTTCAGGGTTTAAAGATGCCCCTTCCCCCACCTTCACATCACACAAAGAGGGAAGCTGGTATTAAGGATTTAAGTCTGCACAGGTGCTGTGGGGAGGAGAAACCTTTCTGTAAAATACATGTGGAGTTCTTTGCTAGGCTATATGAGGCTATAGTGACTCCTGGGAAGTAGATCTTACAATCTGCACATTCCAGATGAAATAACTGAATTTACTGATTCAAATTTCTATCTTTGGATCAGCAGGAATGGGGATAGCATGCCAAATTAACCTCACTTTTGTCTTCCTTTGTTTAAATTTTATTTTCTCTTCTCTTTTTAGAAGTGTGTTCACTAAACTGGTGGATCTGGGAAATTCTGTACGTGTAGCATAGCTGGATGTCAGCAAGGCATTTGACAAAATCTCTCATGAGATCCCAAAGGACAAGCCGAGGAAAATGCGGGCAGAATGACAAGCCAGGGAAAGGGGTTTAAAACGGATTGAATTTCAGAACACACAAGGCAGCGTCAACCTGGAGAGGAGTCTCCAGTGGCCTGCCTAAGGACTCCGAATTCAGTCTTGTGTCTGTCAACATTTTTCCTAATGACTGAGATTAGGTTACAGACATCTCACCAAATTTTCACATGACTCAAAACCAGAAGAACAACAAATATACTGGATGACAAAGTAAGGTCCAAAATGCCTTCAATAGGCTCAGAAGGTGTTTCTCAAAGGGTAGTTTGCATATCACCTACGTAAGAATCGCCTGATTTAAAATGAATCATCTGGTTTAAAATGTGGATGCTCATCCCACAGCGTGCCTGCTGACCTATGGCAGACACGGTCACTTGAAGCCGTAGATCCTGACCTGCACGTCAGTGTGTCTGTGAACATCCTTTCTGATGCGTACATGAAAAGACCTTCAAACTATTCTTACCTCAAGATTAGCGAAACCTGAGGGAGGAAATAACCTCCAAAAAGTCTGGGTTTTATTTTTCTTTAACTCAGGAAAAGACCAAGGAGAATCTTTTAAAACGAATTCAAGCTGGAGGCTGATAGGCATCTAGGTGGTGGCATAAGAATTAAAGCCAAATTACACTCAGGTAGAATGGAAGAATGTTCCAGTTCAACCCTGAGGGGTCCCTCTTGTGAGGCAGGAACTCATAATGATCTCCTTTCAGCAAACGGAAGGTTTTGTTCCAGGTGCCTTCCTGGGAGTAAGCACCTCAAGTAGGTAATTCCATTAGCTTTGTCACTTTAATAACAACTAGATTTACCAAGGGAAAACTGAAGAAAATATTGAATAAAGGACAATGTAAATACTGCTTGTTCCTGCAAATGACACTCGAACTTACCCCTGCACTAAGAGCTTCTGTGACTCTTCTTATATTCTAAATAACAACTCCGAATTCCACTTCTAAGGGCCAGTTTAAGACTCATGCAACTTTCAACCTTGAGGAAATTAAAAATACATGTGAAGCTATGTCTCTTTACTATTAAGCACTGTAAGTCAATATTAAAATCTGGAATCAAAGGAAAACCCAGCTCTTGCCCCTTAACACAAGGTCGCTGTCTGCTAACATAAGATGCAACTGATTTGAGCCCACCAGTTCAATTTTCTCCTGGATATTCTGGCATTTATGAGATCTGGGCCACTGAAACTAACTAATACTGTAATGAAGAAGCAACAAAACCCCATGAAGCAAAAATCCTGCTGAATGAACACAAACTGAGAAAAAGCCAGCATCTCATGTTTCCCTCATTCTCTCTTAAGCACCTTGTACAATCATCTTCCAATATTCAGTGTTTCAAAAACTATTTCCCTTTAAAAAATAAAATGGATACTTAAAATGGAAGATTAATCAATAAATTTTCCAGACTGTTACTAGGATTTGCTGAAGAAAAAAAAAAAAGAAAAAAATAATTCATCAATTAATAACCTTTCAGCTAGCTGCCTATCTTCTTGAACAAAAATATATGGGTTTACTTCTTGAAAGTCAGATCAAAGGTGCTTTAGAAAATTAACATCTTTCTTTTATTAGTAAATGGAAGATAAAGAACGATGTAGTTTTATTCTTGAAATTCACCTCCTGGATTTATGATAACATAAAAGAAATGCCAGTCCCTATGATCCCACCTTCTCTTTTAACATTGGGGTAATTGAATCATGGTGCATCACATATGGCTGTATTCTATGCTTATACAAAACAAAAACAGGAGATAGAAAACAGACTGGTGGTTGCCAGGTGCTCGGCGGGGAACGGGTATGAGAGGTTAAGAAGTAGAGAGAGGTGATAGTTGTACAACACTGTGAATGCCCTAAATGCCACTGAATTAAACACTTTGAAATGGTTAATTTTAGGTTATGTGACTTTCATCTCTATAAAACAAAAACAGTGAAATTTCATGGTTACCCTGAGGACTTCATTCTACCAGCGTCTCACCAACAGAGAGAGGTCAGCGGGGAGTATAAGGGCACTGAATGGGAGTCTATATTCCAGCACCCACACGTGGAAATGTGACCCTGTACCTTTCTCAGTCTAGAAAAGAATTCTAGCTGCTAAACTAAAATCAAAGTGCCACCAAGAGGTTATCTATCAAAAGAGAGTTGACCTAAAGGGGAAGGGATCTGGGCTTTGCCTCAGCAATATGAAGAACTAAACCGTGCTCTCTGCATATCCTTATCTGTGAAGTGTGGGTAATTATGCCTCCCAGGGCGGTTGTGAAGGTCATGTGGCACCACCTCACATGACGGAACACTCAACATGGTTTCTTTTGGGGTTTTCAACAAAGAAGAAACAGCTTGTATAAACTACACGTGACCGATCAAGCAGACAGCCAAGTGGGGCTGGAAGAGGATGGTGAAACATGGAGAACCCATTCAGGACCACAGACCCTGAGGGCTACGGAGCAAATGGAATATTTATGTACTGGGTCCAAAGTGTCCACGCTAGGAATTAGCAAGGGGCACAGTAAGTGTCAAAGGTCACCGGGAAATGGGAATTTATGTGACTAACAGGTGCATTCGCATTAGTTCTCAAACTTAATCTTCCCGACACATAATCCCTGTTATTAAATTTAACAATTATCTTTACAGCAGAACTTCACCTACAACGTTTTCTTCCTACTCTCCTTGAATACACTTCCCCCCGGCAGCCCCCCCCCCCGACACACACACACTCACAAGAATCTGATTATGGGATAGCATTCCAACCCAACAACATCATCAAGAAATAGCACAACCCATTTTGTCTCTCATGGTTACCTCCTCCAAATGTTCTCCCAGTTAATGACCTAGCCAGCTCCTTTAAGCTGCTCTCTGACCTCACCTAACCTCACAGCCCCACTCTGGGGCATCTATCATCCAGAACCTGGTCTGAATCCTAACTGAGTTTGTTCCTCCCACACACAGTTAGAACTAAGAAGCCCATAGTCTTCTACTCCAAAGACCCTACTCTGGCCATTTTAGCAATTTCAGAATGATAAACATGAAGTACAAACCCAACTGAAAAGTTTGATTTTTTTTTTCTATTACTTAGCATGTTTTTTATCACACCTGTGAAGGCTCTGGCCCTGAAAATGAACAGATGAGGAAACCCAAGCCAGGAGCTGACCTGCAGTCCTTCTCCTCATGGTTCACAGAGCCTTCCAGCTATCAGAAAATGAACTGTCCCAACCCAGTGTTTCCCACTTTCTTCTCATCTATAGTCCAGCAAAGTGATTTTGGCAGAGGCAAAGGCAGAATAATCTGCCTTGGTCTCAGTTACCACCAAACAGCCTTGGAACTGCCTGGTATGTACACAAAAGATGATTTCTTTCTCATAGGGACCATCTCCTGGCCCCATCAAACAGAGTAATCCCATCAGAAGGAGTGCATGTTATCTGCCAGAAGAAAAAAAATGAAGCCAGGTAACTGCAGACATGTTTGATAATCAAATGCCTTTGTGTTTCAGATTTGCATGTCTGACGGTACAGGGGTATGTGCTATGGAGCAACAGTAATGCCCATTACATTCCTCTTGAAATGGGAAGGTTAAAATTAATACATAAGGACACCAGACACAGTGCTCTATGCTGCATATGAAATAACTCATTTAGTATATAATGCAAAATCAGTTGTGAGGCAAGTTCAAAACTATGCTCTCCAAGGAGAAAGACAAGAATTCTTACTAAAGAAGACAGAATAAAGGAGAAGATAGAGTGTTTTGAAGAAGTCAGAAAAGTGTTGCCTACAGAAAGCATATGGATGGAAGGGAGCGGGGGTGGTGACAAGGCCAAAGACCTTACTTGGAAAACCACTAAAGGCCTTTTGCAAAGAAACACCAAAGGAAGTCCATGTTTATAAAACAGAAATTGAAGGACTTGGGGGTTAAGATACTAAAAAAACTCTTTAGGAGAAGGGTAAAATCTGAAGTCTTCGGCACAGTCCAAATAATACGGAAAATCTTATATAAAAAACTGCTGCCCAAAACGTATCCAAAGTTCCAACCAAGGTAAGAGCAGCATCTGCCCAAGGGGAGCAGAGGTGCAGAGGGGCCTGCTGAGCTGAAGTTACCAGTAAAAGGTTTATGGGGCTATATTACAAGATAGAGAGGAAAGAAGGAAGATAATAAAAGAACTGTGTTGAGGAAAAGTCCTCCAGATAATAGAAATATAGTCAGCCTAAGAACTGACCAAGAGAGCATTAAACATACTGCAAGAAGGACAAGCCAGGTGACAAGAAAGCATGGGAATCGGAGATGGCTATACTTGCAAGGAAGCGATGGGTAGGTTTGGAGACATTTTCTTGGCTCTGTTAGAGCCAGGAGAAAGGAGCCATAAATATAAGCTAAAAATCCTACTGGGGTCAATAAAACATAGTGAAAATTATGGAAAAGTCAAATACTACTTTTTTCAATGTAACTTACTATCATTACTTTTGTCACTACCTTAAATGGCTGGGGAAAAAATAAGCCACAAACTCCCATATTTATACTTAAGCTCTTTGTAGATCACCCACGTCTCAATGTTCTCGGTCTACACACGCATTACTCAAAGCCTGGAACCACAAAAGTACAAAAGAAGCACTGGAAAAAATCCCTGACATGTTCAGAGGTGAAGCTGATGGCCAGAAAACAGTTCCCCTTCATCTAATCCAACCTTCGGAAAGGAATGAGACAGAGACATGGAGCTGCTCTTGGATATGCACAGCCAGCCCTTTCTTCCTTTCCTTTCCTTCCAAAAATGCCTACTGGGTAGTGATCATGTGCCGAGCTCTGACTGGCCGAGACACGGGACACAATGGTGCATTAGAAATAAATCCTGCCTTCAAGGAACTTACAATCAAACAGAAGTAACAAGACAAATTAACAACTGACACCAAAATAAGATGAAGTATTGTCAATGGCGAGGGGGAGGAATTCAAGCTGGGCCTGTACACCTGAATCTTGGGCATATTCGGCAGTTCTAACGAAACCGGCTAGGCAGTTGGAAAGAGCCAGATAGAGTCTTTGGCAATGTGACTATCAGCTAGAAACTTTTCATCACTTGCTCTCTGGGCAGAACAAAATCTTAATACAGGCAGAATACAGAACACACAGTCTAAATGTGATTTAAAATAACTGGACAACAGTTTTGACTTCATTTCCTCGGGCTATGTGGAGCACAGTTGAATTTTTAAAAAGTATCCTGTATAAACAATTAAATTTAACCATCGGCAATAACTCTTGTCCCTGGTTGAGTGTTCCTGGAAGAAAAATGTAATCAAACTTTGAAGACATATTGTTCAAATTGTTAGTCCTAAAAATTACACATTCATATACACAAGAAGAAACAGTATGGTATGGTGGAAAGATGAAGTATCTGGGTAAGTCATCAAACCTTACTGTGTCTCATTTTTCTCACTTGTAGAATAGGAAGAGGGTAGATAACTCATGGGTCACCTGTAACAATAAAATGACACGGGTAGCAACACTTTTAAAACTTTTTACCATTATACTGTTATATGTTTGCCTTCAAGCTGCTATATGCAACAAGGTACAGATGATGGGCATAAATATTTGTTCGTACGCTTGAGCTCTTGTTGGGTTTCACTCATTTCTTCATAATCATATATACATGCAGAATGCACAGGTTTGAAAATTTGTACCTCGATATTCTGAAGACTTTAAAGCTGCTTCGAATTGAGCCATCTTCTTAATGTCTGCTGAAGGGAATTTACACTGTATTTATGGCCTGGACATAATCATTACCTTCCAATAAAAATGACTCATTAAATAAAAAGCAATTTTCATCCATGAGCTCTTAGGATATATTTGCTTACTTATAGTCTCTTGCTCAATATTTTCTGTATTTCTCAATACAATTATTTAAGGTTCATATGTCTGTTCAAGATTTGCCAAATCAGAGCAACTCAGAAACCCTAAAAGACAAAAACACCCCACCAACAACAAACACCCAAGCAAAGAAAAACACACTCATTATCCCAAGTGAGAGCTTCAAGGATCCATTTGAGAGAGACAGAGAACTTCTGATCTTTATTCAGCTTCTGGTGAGAAGCCAAAACACAGCGGGTTTGCTGTTTCCAACATCTTCATTAAGAACCCCATGCATCGAGTAGGAAATATTCCCCTGACACAGAGAGAAATCTTGAGAGTGACAGGCCATCTCCTCAAACCTGGGTGCCGAGCTCTGCATGTTAAGTGAGCACTGGAGGTTCCCAGAATGATTAACTATTTGCTGGAGAGCCAACTGCACATTCTTGCTCCCCACATGGGCCGCTTTCCCCCTGCAGCTCCGTCTGCCTGAAACTAAAACTGGTACTAGACGAAGACAATTTAATTTTATAAAAGGGCTGGAAATTTGACCTTACAGCTGGAGAAACTGCATTGGTTTGATCAGAACAAAAGAATGCAGAGCCTGTCTTTCCCCCCTACCCCCAGCTAAAGTAAGTGGTCTAGGCAGTCAATCCTGGTAGAGAATTTTCAACACACCAGTGTTCACCCAGGGAAGCTGGGATACCCAGGGGCGTCACTTTGCTGAACAGGCACCGCCAGGAGCCACAGGGGAAGGACTGTGCTGTTTGTTAATTTTCATAGCTCCCTAATATTTTATAATAACAATGATACTGCTTCTCAGTTCTTAATGTTGGTTTTTTCTTTTTTTTTGTCTTACCCAAAGTAACATAATTGCAGAGTAGAAAACCACTTTGGGAAAAGGAATGTTTGCATATGCTAATGATTTAATTTAAAGAGTTCTGTGAATAAAAACTGAGGATGTGTGATTAAAAAATGTGCTCCATATATACTTCAAATGTTATGTATGGTACTTTTAGGTCAGTAAACAACAGAATGTAAAATACTAAGCTGTAAAAGAACATAAAGGGAGGTCACCAAAAAACCTCACAAGTGTACACATAGTCAACTATGGTGTTGGCCATTCTAGTCAAAGTCAGTAACTCCACATCTCAGTAATAAATACAGTTAACGATAATAACCTAAGGCACCAAGAAAAGCACCTTTCGAATTACCAAGACATCTCTGAGCAGAACAGCGCCCATGATTAGAAGTCCTCGGTTCAAAGTTCAGTTACACCAATGACCAGCTGTGGGGCCATGGAAAAGTCATTTCATCTCCCCAAGTCTCACCTTCCTCAAGGGTCCATGCAAGGGACGAGACTAAATATGCTCTAAAACAACCATCAAAGAGTTTTTAAAATTCAGTTCAACTTTAGTTTTAGCCAGAAGAGTATTAAATTACTCTAGTTCTTTGGAAATTAGTAATTTAGGTACAAGGCGAGTATTTATTCTATTAAACAGGACAGCACACTTCCACTTTTCCTGCATGCGTGCTTTCTCCTCCCAACAAGAACAGAAGTTCTCTAAGCAGGGACCAAGCTCCAAGCCCAGCAGCTAGGACATCACATCTCACAGAGCAGCTGCTCAATCTGATAGGATAAAAGACAACACATTTGATAACCAAAGTACAATTGCTGTGTAATAGCAGTCAGAAAACCAGACTCCAGAGGAAGATGGGGAATATATATATATAATTAACAAGGGAGGGGGTAGTGAAAACATTTTTTCTCATAGTATACAGGCATGGTGGAGTTAAAGGAAATTTGACATAGGGCACATTTACATCAAGACTTTTGACTCACTGGAAAATACTTTCAAAGAGGATACTTTTGTGTTGAACAAATCTGCACTTACCATGGTATCTTTTAAATTATATTTTCCTACAGTTCAAAGTTGTTTTGTTCATCACAAAGAGTGTCAGGAGTTTACATGTGGCAATCAACTGAGTTTGCTCGCCGGCTTTCTTGCCTTCCTCCAAGTGGAACAACCAAGTGCACTGTCTCGAGTCTCCCAGGACCTAGTCCAGAGGTCTGCTTTGGAACCCGCCCCCCCACGGCTCTGCTGGCCTTCTCCCTCACTTGCATTATTTTTCTGCTTAGCACTTAAACCCATCTAACATGTCATACATTATACTTATCTTGATCGCTTATTTCTATTAATTTCATTATACTTATTCCTTGATTGTTGTTAGAAAATTACAAGAATGAGGATTTCTGTCCATTTGGTTCACTGGTCTAACTTCATGCCTAGAACAATGCCTATCGCACAGTAGGAGCTCCACAAATATATAACAATAACATACATGATCATATCAATATAACACATTATAACATGTATAAAGTACAGGTTGGGGCAAAAAGCAGTCTTACAGCTGTTTGTATGGAAACTAATACAATAATTAATAAATAATAATACAAGAATAAACTGTGTTTCACGTACTCACAACCATAAACCTACTTTTGCCCCACCCTATGTAATTGTTTACAATGCATAACTATTGCACATTTATATTTAATACACATTATATTTAGCCTATATGTTCATTATATTATATATTACATGCTATAATATACAATGTACATTATAATGAGTGATTGAATAATGCAGATATTCCCTTTATTCTCATATCAACAAAAGCACAAGAGAAAATGGGACGCACAGAGTGGGGTGGGGAAGTAGCAAATTTCTTGGAGGACCCAGACAAGTGGGCCCCAGGAACAGCGTGTGGTCAGAGTAAAAGAAAGGACTGTGGAATTAGGTGATGTGAGCTGAAACCTTGGCTCTGTTATCTGGTTTGTAAAATTGGGCCAGTGATTTAACCTCTCTAAACTTCAATTACCACACCCATAAATCTGGAGTGATACGAGTACCTGCCTCATAATTTAATGTGAGGAACTGAATGAGCTCAAGTATGAAAACCACCCTGCAGATTATCTAATAGATAGTAAGCCTTCCCTGAATGTTGGATGATGCTGGAGATGGTGCTGACAATGAGGACAATGATGATGGGGACATTGTGACAAGAAATGAAGATGGGAAAGTAAGTTCAACAGGCAACCCTCAACCTCTAGGTTGTCTTCGGCCTTGCTCTGCATTTCTAGACTGAGTTCAAACACACACATTTGATAAAACAGCACTCAATGTCAAGTGCTCGCAAGAATTCAGAGGTATTAAGAAGATGCCTTGCCCGCATCAGTCACAGAACTGAAAATGCTGACACTATGGCCCTTGAAGTTAGTTCTAAGCAATCCAGGGTCCAGAGAAACAGGAATTGTAACACCCTGACCAATCAGAGCCAGAACCTTTAGGACATGTGTTGTGCAGCTGAGTTTTCTAAGTATGCAGCTGAACACCTGCCCAGGTAGGCATCACAATTTTATGGGTTGTGTTTTGCTTTGCTTAGGTTTTGTTTACTTTGATGAAAAATCTTCCCCAAATACATGTGCCCAGATCCAGTTTGTGCAGCCAAGATCCCCTCAGCCCAACCTGCTCCACAACGCCTAGGCCTCACCTGTTCACCAGCTTCCTGACAGGAACTCTCGCTGCTACCACAGAAAAACGAGCTCCCCCACAGTTAGTTGATAGGAGAGGCTGTAATGGATGAACAATGACCAGACTGCACTATAACCACGAAGTACTGGCTCCACCCCAATTGCCCAGGCACAAGAAGCACCATCCAGAAGAGTCGGGAAGTTACTGTCCTGGGAGGCAGATCTCACCGATAAGAGGTCTAACATGGGAAAGAGCTAAGAGGACTGCTTACCCTTCACTTCGATTCCAGGCCTAATGGCCCCGTTCTATGTGGCCTCACTGGAAACACACAGAGTGGCTGAGAAACAGGTTGAAGCTATGCCCGATTTAATAACACACTAATTTATATTTGGTGTCTCTTCTCTCCAACCTGGCTTCCTTTTTCCCTCACTCTTATCCCCTCCTAGAATCAGCAGCCTTAATAAAACATTAGCATATATTGTAACTTTTGACTCAGACTCTGTTTTCTAGGGAGCAGACTTGGACAATGTCTGGGAGTTTTCATTATAAAGATCAACTATTACACTGTGTGGTAATGAATGAAGTGATGGACTCCCTTTGGGTTCCTGTCCCTAAGGAGATACTTAGGGCTCTTTATCCAAAGAGTGTCTGAAGTGCAGTGATTTAGAGCTCAGACTCTGGGGCTGAACAGTCTTATTCAAATCCCAGTTCCACCACAAGCTGTGAAACCTTGAACGAGTTATTTAAAATCCAGCTTTTGTTTCCTCATCAGAAAGATGTGGATAATAAGTACCTACCTCATAGAATCCTTGTGAATAGCAAATGAGTTAATACTTTTTAATGCCTGGCACAGAATAATCATGCAATGGAGGTTAGCTATTTATTTCTCTTGCTGCCAGATTAACAGAGTTAATCCTCACTGATGTTAGTATGCTACTTAGAGAAATATCTCTGCTTCGCAATTTCTAAAATACTAGAGGACTACATATCAACAAGTCTAGCTTATTAGAACTGTGTGCAAAGTAAAATAAAGTCTACATAAAAACATGAGTTCATGTATATAGTGCAAATTCTTTTTTAACTTTAACTTTATATTATCTTTTAGTTCAGGTTATGCAATAATATGTATCTGTGAAAGAATTCAAACTTATTGACTAAAAGGCTTTGCTTATTTATAAAACAAACTGAAAAATAAGTTATTAAAGGGGTGGCATTTAGTGAATTAAACAGTGCAGTTTTGGGGGATCTGTAATTGGTGTACATTTGATTGAAAAAATAAACTGGATTAGGTTAACAAGCAGATTTATACAACAATCAAATGTAGGAAAAAACACAGAAAAGTTCGTTGTGATCGCAACAGAATACCCTTTCCTTGATCATAAGAGAGCCAAATATTTTTAGAAGCTAAAGCTATTAAGTTTACAGAAGTGCAAAACACCAAAACACTAAACAAAAACTCTTTATTTTTAAGGGAAAAAAAGTACGTTTTCTCACTTTCTATTCTTGACCTAAATTTTAATTCTCCCAGTAGAACCAAAACCTCCTGAACCCCTTTCAGTGTTATCGGAAACTTGAATTGCCTCCACTTCTGGATAAAAAAATCCATTCACAAATGAGCTGCGCCCTTCGGTCACTCTGTTGTACTTTAAAATTTTCTTTGCCATAATTAAACAGCACAACACCAATATTCCCTCTCTAACCTTCATCTATGACACCAGCTCCTTCGTCTCTGAAGCCCCCTGCGGCCAAGCCAGGACGTGGAGCCTCTCTCCCACAGCGCCCGGGAGGAGGGCGATCGGGGTGCCGGTCTTCACCGAGGTTTCTCCACAGGCGGTCCTGTGCAGTCACGCGCCGAGAGCCGGACGCAGCCGCGCCTGGACCACTTGCTGAGGGAGGTGGCGGCTATCTTGGCGCCGCGACATCCTGGGCGCCAGGCTGCGGGCGCGGCACGGTGGCCGGAACCAGTGCCAATTCTTTTTACGAGCTGTTTGGAAGACTCTCCAACAGCGATTTTTGCTTATATCGTGGTTCTTGAGCATATCTACCAAATTATCAAGTTCTCCATTAGTATTACTACATTTTAGTAATACTAATACATTTTAGTAATACATTTGTATTACTACAAATTTTTGAATTACGCTTTGTGACCCTGGAATGTAGAATTCTGACTTAGTATCAACCGCCTTGAGTGCCTACGCGGTCTTAGCTGTGAAACCCATAAAGGGAACTCTCACCTAGTCTGATTCTAATTATTTGTGTTCTAGGATAAAACTACCAGACACACAGAAAAAGGATTACATCTGCACTTTTAACAACTAGAACAATGTTTTATTAAACGGCTATCCCAATATTTAATCACTCTTTTCATCCCAAGACTCATTCGGTTTAACCATGTAGTAAACATCCCTTTGGAAATACCCTCTGATGTGAGAAATACATAACTAGTAAGCTTAGGGGAGAGATGTGTGACACGCATAAGGGCAGGGCATCCATACTTGGACGAGGATCTTAACCTTACTTTCCATCACCAAGGTTCATTCAGGATCTCAGGGCCTCATACTGGCTCAAGTGTGATACAATATCCCAACCGTATAATTCCATATCGAAGCTGACATAAAGTCAATGTTTATTTTTAATAATCACAGGGTTTTACAAGGTCGCAGTCAATGAAATAAAAAACATCCTACCAATGCCCATGGGGATGAAAATTACTGATTGTGAGATGTGCTATTGATGTGTACATTGTTATAGTAATAAATTAGATTATCTATAATAAAATTTAATAATATGAGAATTATGGTTAAGTGAAACCCGCATGATTTAGGGAAAAACGCCAAATTATGCTTTTAGGATACAGATAATATGTCTAAGTAAAAAACTCTGTGACAGTCGTTAAGACAGTTCTCAAAGGCCCTTTTTTATTTGCTTCCAGATCCCAGTGTATTCTTACTACTGAATTGCCAAAGAGGTGTTATTAAAAGAGAGGGGGCCCACTGAACAGTGCAATCCCTCACCAGCCACCTGCTCTGAAAGGGCAGAGCTCAAGCCTCTGTACTTCTTGAACTTGCAGATGTTCCTCCTTTTCAAGTACTGCTTTGGCAACAGAACTTCTAGGGCACCTCCTTAGAGACGCCTGGAAGCCAGAGCTACTCACATGCAACCTTGATCTTATGTCCTTGGCACTGGCTTGTGTGTTGGTTTAATAATGCGCGAGGGAAACAAAATTCTTAAATCTGGTCTAGGTGTCACCAATTTTCAAATCAGGACCAACTTTTGTGGCCTGACAAGCTTAGTCACTGTCTCTGATCACCTCGAAGACATTTCTTTCAGAAAAATGTTCATTTGCTAACATTGCTGGGCAGATGCAGATTTAATATGAAGCTATCAAAGTCAAAGCTTTCAAGCCATGGGGAGGGAACCTAGCAATGGTGCACATGGTTAAACATTTTTGCAATTGACTTAAAAACATCTTTCTTTTTCCCCTCTAATTACATTGTTTTCCTCATGACATTTTGAATCATCAGGTAGAGTAGCTGCAGGCATTTGGGCCATCTGTCTCAGGGAGAATTGAGCTGAGGGTACGTTTAGTGTACAGTTAATGGTATATATTTAGGTGGTTCACCATTAATTCTATGGCTACTCAAACTGTTGTTAGTCGTCCCGATGTAGAAATGGATTCCAAAAACATTCTGTCTACACCTGGGACTGAGACACCCACCACTGTAGCATGGAAATGAAGGACTAGTACTTGTATCACCATCTGTGAACATTTCCTGTGGTGGTCAGTGCTGGAATTATGGAGGTGGGAGAGGAGGAGGTTGGCTCAAAGTGTACAGGGGCAGAAGCTAGTCTGAGGAAAATTCCCCAATCATTGTAAACCTGTAATTGGAGGTTTGGTTCTTGCCTACAGAGTCAAAATGAAAGTTTTCTTCTGAAATTCAGCCTACAAATTATAAACACACCATGATTTCTTTCATTGTTGACTAGATTTGCTGAAACAAAAATTACTAGACAGTTTTTGTTTATAAAGCACAGACCTGTAGCAGTATTAACAGCAAACACATCTGTTATAGCTCATATGAAAAAGATATTTGATAGATTTTTTAAAAAATGACACCGATATAGCAAATTTAGATACCTTTACCAATAACTTGGTGCAACAATTAAAAAAAAATTCTAAGCTCTCAATAATAAAACACAAATTTAAATCAGCAACACTGGAGGAAAATAAAATAATCTTTTTGTACTTTTCTTTTTTTAAATTTTATTTTCAATTACAATTTACATTCAATATTATTTTGTATTAGTCTTGGGCATGTACTTCTATAGAAATTATTACAAATTGTTACCCCATAAAGAAGCTATCGAGTCAAAAATGCAACCAAAAAAAGTAAGAGAAAAAAGTATTAGAGAGGTATGTCAGGCATTTAATCAACAAAAATATTATATTTTCTGAGTTTTGTCATATGTGCTGTTTGTTGACTTTCAAACTTCTGAGCTATTGAAATTTCTTTCCTCATTCCAAACAAATATAATTTTGTAGTCATAACTACAATACAAAAAATATGTTGTCTCATACTTTTTCTCAAAGCAGGCACTCGAAATTATATGAGGTGTAAGTGTCCATCCTCACAAAACTTAGATCCTTTTCAGGATTAGGCATTCCATGATAACCGAGCCTTGCTTATAGGTCATCATCTCACTTTAAAGCTCCAATGAGTTCTCATGCTGTCTTGTCTCTGACTGGAATTTGTAAAATCATCCCACGATGTTAAAGGATGGCGAGAGCGGGGACCACAATGAACACGATGAATGTCGGGCACAGGCACGTAGGCATCTACAGTCTGCAATTACACGATTTCCTTCTAGTCCTTGACTTAATCCTCTACACATCCTTTTCAGTATAAAGCAGGGAATCAGGGCTCTCTAAATGTGGGAATGAGGGAAGGAAGAGGTGGAGGGCAAGAGAAAAGGAAGAAGGGAAACCACAGAACAGGGAGATTTTAACAGAAGCAAGTGGAGAAAAACCTGTGGAAATTATTTAAGCTCTATTTATTCAATTTTGGGGGTAATCCACAAAGCCTTTATGTTTTTATCATAATATCTTTTAGTGTGTGTGTGTGCGTATACCTCAAATTTTTAGCTTAATTCCTTCAACTTTTATTGACTTCTTGACTCAGTACATTTCATATTCAATGTTATTCTACCTCACTATTATTCTCACTAGCATACTGCTTCTTAAAAGCAACTAGAATATTACCTATGTTATGCAAATGAAAATCTGTGAATTTAATCACAAAGAGTGGCTTTAGAGGAGTTTCTAAATCCTTCAGTGTCCAATGGGAAAATGTGGAGAGTCCTATTATATTCAATAATTCATATACCAATGCCCAGAATTTAATATAAATTGAATTGAATGCTATATACAACTCTGTGTAGATTCCCACTGTTGATAAGACATGCTTTCATAAAAACTGGCAAGCTAAAAATACAGACTACAGCCCATTTTAATTTTCATTTCATTTTCCTTTCAGTGAAACACTGTGAATGTAGCAGCATCACATAAATATTTATCAAACTCTGTAATTCTTCCAAATGTAATGATAAATAAAAGTATCTTTGAAACACCTGCAAAAACATTTTTAGAAGACTGAAATGAGATGCGAGCTAGCCAGTCATGGAGGGCAATACATTTATCCCACCCCTAAAGAACCATTAATACATGAGGTAATCATTTGATAGCTTTTATAATCTCTGCTTACTAGGCCTTTGAAGTTTCATTCTTACTGACTGAGGAAATAAAAACAATTCAATATCACTTGGTACAACAGAAATAGTGATCTTGACATGAAGAGGCGAGGTGAGGCATTCAAAATTTCCATTATTAATAGAAAAGAAAGTCCAATTTCAGAGAAGAGACAACATAAGTTTCCAGGTTGTTGGCTTGCCACGACATTTGGATTCCCTCTTTATGGTGGTCATTATTTTCATCATTTACTAGTTACACAGGGACAATAGCAGCTCAAACTTGCTACGTGGTGCAGACGTAATTACCAATTTGAACCAACAGTCCTATTAAAACATAAACTGCTTTCAGTCAACAGTTCAGAAAAGGTCAAGAAGAAGGCACCTGCTAAAAAGAGTAATAAAAACATGCTGCTCATTAGTTTCCAGAAGCTTCTAATCCTTTCTCCCACCTGGCTTACATGACAACCACTAAGTTCGTCTGAATGTTGTAGACTCTTCAGGGCTCCTCTGGGAAACATTATTTTTCTCTCAAATAATTATGTTTAAAAAGTCTAGTGCCAAGGTTAAAAATCCAGACACAAGAAAAGTTTCTGCTGTCACTTGATCATAACTTCATTTCTTTCCTTTGCTTGCTCTGGTCCCAAGGGCAAATTTTAACAGTAAGCGTGGGCCAAAATGCATTGAGTCTCTTTTGACTTGCATGGGTGAAGGTAAGATATCTCGAACCAAAAATGAGGACAGGGAATGCCATTTAATATGGAATTGTCATGAACTGCACCAAAGCCACCAAGTAACATCTGTCTCACTCCTCAACATGTTAAGGAAGAAGTTAACAGGCAAGCTGAAGGAAAAGAAGCTGGAAATATTAACTACCACCATAAGATAAAATATGATTTCTGGTGCCTCTGAATAGAAGAAAAAGGAAGCTAATTTATTATTACATTATGCAAGAGGCATGCTACAGTGGGAATTACCTACTACTTTAAATGTCTGGGCTGGGCTGCTGGTTTTGGCAATGACCAAAGGCTCCTGATATTTCTAATACACATTTTCCCTTTCTTGGTTTTTATTTACTCCCTCTTAACCAGCTGATGATCAGAGACTACAGATAGAGTATGAGGCTCAGCACTGGCAGCTAGCAATCCAGTCTTCAGCTGAACTAACTCAATAAAAGCTACTTGGCTTTATGTCTTTATTTTTTCCCTTGGCCACCAGTTGAAATGAATCCTTCTCCCTGTAGAAGACTGAAGCACAACATCACAACATTTGAGCACTTGGAAAATCCAGACGCCACAGCATCCAGCCCCACGCCCCTTTCTCCTCTGTGTGGTGGGTCAGGATCTTTAGCAAAGCGTTTTCTTTTCATCACAGAGAACAAGTGAAAAGCATGAGCTGGGTGGGAAGACAAAGTCCTCTGGTTTACTTTCTTTCTTTGTAAAATGAAATCGCTGAATAATTATTATCATTCTGTAGCCTCTCCGGGTCTCCAATGAAATGTGCTAACACACAGAGCAGAAACACAGACTGGAGCTAGTAGGAACCGCTAGACAACATCAGCTTTAGAAATATTTTTTGAACTTAGAATTTGTTTTATAATATTTACATAGGAAGAATATTTTATCAGTCAGGGTCCTGTCAGAAAACGGATGGCACGCTCACCCTGGGTAATTGAGAAGTATTTAATAAACAGACTATTTTAAAAGGTGTGGGCAGGGTGTCAAAAAAGTTATAATAATAGTTTAAAAAGATGCGGGTACTCCAGAGTTGGTAACAATAGGGAGCCGTCTCTACCCATCAACAGAGGGATGCGGACAGTCACCAGTCACCGGTGTGGAAAGAGTCAAAGGGATAAATAACCTGAACTAACCCTCTTTCATCCTCTCTACATTCCCACTGGCAGAGCCAACCGACATGAGGGAGCAAAGGAGCCCACTGGCCAAGGAGCTCAGGTATCTGGACACAAAACAGAAAGGAGAGTGGAAAGCAAACCTGGAGAGGTAAATGGGAGAAAGCTAGCACAGATACTGAACACAGTTATAAAGTCACAGTTATTGTTGGAATAGTCTGTTCACACAGAAACTAGCGTTACAGTGCTTGATGAGTGTGAGAAACTTATTTTGGGTGTCCAGCTGACCCAAAGGGCGCTAGGCCTCTGCTGATCCTGCCAAAACATCTGCAGTAAAGACAGCATTCTATGCTCACGTAAGGTGGAGAAATACTGGCTAGAACCTCAATATAAAGAAAGCTAAAAATAAATGTATATGTTTAGTGCCTGCGAGTTTTTCCTCTTAAAATACCAGAGGTGTAGAAATAAGAAAACAGAGTTCCTTACCTCATGGGATGACTGAATGAGACCATCTCTATAAAGCATTTGCACAGAACTTGTCACAGAGATGGCGCTCAGTCACTGTTAACGGCTGCTGCCATCGCCACGAGCAACATCACCTGCAGCTGCATTCTGACCTCTCAGAGAGACTGGGAGGCTTCCCACTCTACACCTGTAGCTGTGTGTGTCAATAGTGGCTGGCCCAGTGCCTTACACATAGGTAGCACCCAATTAATTTTTGACTACAAAGACCATAGTAAGAGTCGTCATATACTGTGTCAGCTTGTATAATTATTAAGTAGTTAAACATCCCTCTCCCTCCCTCCCTCTGTAAGAGAAGTATTCTTCCCTTCCCTACATCAACGCTGAGCTTGGCCCACGACCTGTTTTGGTTAACAAAACGTGGGCCAATTTTTAGCAGAGGTTTTAAGAAGCACTGCAAGCTTCCGGCAGCCCTCTGGCACTTCCAACCTCCACGCTGAGAACATCAGATCTCAGATAGTTTGTGTACTCCTTCCGCTGCATCCTGAAATGGGAAGACACACGGAACGTATGGTAACGTTCCTTCCTGCAATTCACAGCCTGCAACAGAACTGCTTCAACCATTCCCCCAGGCTCAGGAACAAGAAAAAAATGTCTGTTTCGACAAGCCACTGAAATTTTGTGTCTGTTTGTTATGCAGCAATAATACAGAAAAGTGTGACTAATACATACGCTTGACAAGGTTATTACGGCATGCTGGGGTGGAAAGAAGGGGATTAGCATGACAGTTGGAGTCCATTTCAGGAGCTCTGTCCCAGCTCTGACAACTTCCAGGTGCATGACCCTTACTGAGCAGGCATCATCAAACTCTACCTTGCCGAACTACTGTGACAATCAGAAGTAGTATCCACAAAGCAGCTAGCACAGTGCCTGCCACAGAACATACTTGATAAATGGGGAAAAATAATATAATTAGCAATAATGGATGGCAAAAATATCTTCCCAATTATCCATGATTAATGTCCTAAACTCGAAATTGTTTATCCCAATTAAGTATTTCTTTAATCTCAAGTAAATACAGTGGTCAAGTAAATAGGTGGACTGGTGACTATCTGCATAATTTAACCTCAAGTAAATACCATTGCTTAAGTTTGTAGCTTGCACAAGAATCTAATAGAAAATTAGATTCTTAACAGTTTAAGAGAAACAACATGCTCTTTCTAAACCATCTAATATTTGAGTATTCAAGTACATGAATCCCTGTTGTGTCAAAGAATAAGAATGCATTCTTAGTGAAGAAAACGATGATTACACTGCATCTCCCAGACTGGTCATTTAAATTGTGATCAAATCCACTGTGTTTGGGCCCCACAGTTAATCCATTTATTGTGAATATTATCAACCATTTATTAAATGCCTGTGTGTGGTAAAGAATTGCAAAGAAGTGGTTTTGTTCACTAAGTTCCAAAAAAGTTAAGTACATAAAGCTACTAAATGGATCAACTAATCCCAGCATATGCAGTTTCACAAAACAGGAGCACACAGTTACTGAAGCCCAGAAATGGATTTTTGATCCACTGGAAAGGCATTCGGAAAACCATCACTGCTTTTGAATAATAGAAAGTTTATTTGGACTGTAAAGCTTGACTAATAAAGAAACTTATCTAAAATATTAGTTCAATCCCCTGCTTTTCAAAAGAATACGGAAAAGGACGTTACAGAAATGACAAAACCTGGTAGGCACTCTCTGAAGAGCCCAAGTGAATTTAGGGCAGTGTTTCCAAACCACATGCAAAAGGAGTGCTTGGCATGCTTAAATGAAGACTCCTGGCCTCCTATCTCAGACCTTCTGAGCCAGGATCTTTGGGACTTGGCCCTGGGAATCTGTATTGCTAACAAACTGCAGCTGATTCATGTGCACTCCTAAGTTTGAGAACCACTAAACATTGTGAGCTATTAAGCAACCCTTGGCAGATGACTTAAAGTTTCTTGAAAGACAAAAGTCCAAACAAGCTGAGGCCATTCTATACCCAAGGGTCAATGAAGACAACAGAGTCTGAACTTGAGACTCAGTAACAGCTGCAGGGATAAATAGCTGTTCACTGCCAGCAGCTCAAGCCATGATTTTTAACACTGGGAAGCCAAGAGCTGATGGATCATTCGACAGTAATGCAAACACAACAGCACCATGGTGAAGACTTCTCTTGGGCATACATTTGCCAAACTTCCTCCTAACCCTAGCATCTCCCTGGCCCAAGTTCAGACATTCATTCCTCATCAGCTTCTTGGGCTTGGCTATTAAAATCTGTAAGAGCTGAGAGGGGAGTAAGTAAGATGATTAAGAATATTATTATATGAACATTCTAAACTTCATCTAAAAATTTCAACATCATGTCCAAACCAATTTTCTTCTATAATATTAGAAAAACATAGTTTTACTTTCCAGGAGAAGAAAACAAAATGAAAAGTGAAAAGGGACACTGCTACTGTAGTTTTAAAAATTAAAAATCCTCTGAGAAAGTAAATCAGAAGCATAGCGGGGGGATGGGGAGAGAGAGGGGGGGAGAGCGAGCACAAGTGCACACGCACACACTGAGTTACAACCAAGGAGAGATGTGCGTTCATAACAAAGGAGTTTATGTTTCCAAGAAAGAGCTTTTTAAGTCACATAACAATGTCAAAATGTACGTAATATTATTATCATCTGTGACAAAATTTATGTTATGAACTCCAGAATCTAACTGAACAAATGCAGAACAGTGAATTGTTTTCTCAACAGAGGTAACGGGTATCCAACTCTTGGAGTCAAGAATTATAAGGGCAACTGTATTATCAGGTGAAACTATACACACATTTTTCTGAAGTAACGCCCAAAATGAGAACAGAATGGGGAAAATCTAGGTCACTCTCACCAAATTGATCCCTGTTCTCCCCTGCATGAAGCTACAACGCCAAGATAAAACTTCCTGATAAATCAATTCAATGTGGTTTACTGTAGTCACCCAGGTAGCGGTAGTTAATGATTCAGTCCAACACCTTCCTGCTGACCTGCCTATACACATCCACCTGAGTCCCAAAGGTAAGTTTCTCTAACTGGGGAGCCACACAAACAATGGGACTCTAAGGAAAAAGGAAAGGTGATTAATGACCTGTGTCATCAGCCAACGAGCCCAGGGTTTAAGGACTTTAAAACTTGTTTAACACTTCATTGCCTAACCGATTTTAGATCAATACCAAACTCGTGTATCAAGGAACATGCAAGGAAGCCTAAAGTTGTCTTTAGAAGCACACTGCCTAATGTGCTGCAGTTCTCACAGCCAAGTTTGACACTAGGCTCCAAGTTATCTACCTTCTCTGAACGTCAGTTCAGGAGTTCACTATTAGTTCCACTCACAGGACTATGGGGAGAAAGAAAGAAGACATACAAAGCCCTTCACACAGCGTGCTGCCCATTGTAAGTATTCAAAGAAGTCATTATGACTAGTAGTAAAGTATTAGTGTGGAGTAGACAGTCAGTATAAGCTGCTTCCCTGTCTTTCTCATTTTGTACTTCAAAGGTGAAAATATAGATAAAGGTGCCAATCAAACAGGCAGTTAAATATAACAAAACAGAGGAGGTGGCTGAATCAGAACCCGATTTTCTTGACATTTACCTTTTCTTTTATTTTACAGCTATGAAGACAAATTTTATAATTCACACTGTCCATAATTAGAGCCCATGTATACAAAACTTACAGCTTAAATCTGTGAGGATACATATTTTGAAACTCCTATCCAATATTTAATACAATTTCTTAAAGTCTTTTTCTAGTATTATTGATGTGCGGTTAGCATCCCTATAATGGGCCCTCCCACTCCCTGTTGTAATTATCATCATTACTGGGGAAAAACACCCTACAAGTGTTGTTGAAAATGATTTAATATATATAGTATGTCCTGAATACTGTCAAGTGCTAATATTATCACTTACACAAGAATAAAGACACAGCCCCTGTCTGGACACGTCTGCAGTCTACAGCAGATTAGAAAAATGCATGGTGCTAATCAAGAAACACATATATATATATGCACATGTCAAGGTACATGTACACTTAAGGACAAATAGTAAGAATAACAAGAATAGAAGGAATATACATGTCTGTATCTATGATGGAGAGTAAATAAATAGGTAGGGGGCAAAAATATTATTGGGTAAATTTTGCCCATATTTAAAAATATTAAAAAATCAACTCTTACAAATGAAATCTTAAAATCAATTTAAAAAAATAAAATCCACAGCATGCCTCCTCTAGTCTATCATAAAAACCTTTGTAGAAGCATACCTCCATATGCCGAGGGGGCACACACAGTGCAAATGCCTGTCGGTCAAGGGCCAGATGTGCCAATGAAACATGAAAGAACAAGCAACCGATGCAGTATCACCTCAGCAAAGTATTACCATAAAGGGAAAGATCAGTACCTAGATCCATCTGAAAATCCATTTCACACTTCTAATTTAAAGCCAATTCAAATGTAATTTACTTTATCAGGACCCTTAATTTAGTGAAAGTCAAAAGTGCAATCAACAGAGGTGCAAATTACTTAACGCTTATCAAAAGATAACCTGGCAATAGGGCTAAACAAGAAAAACAAAAAAATAAGGACTCCTACTGAAAATGATGGCTATTACTGTGTAAATAGGTCCTATAAACCAACACATTCTAAGAAGAAGCTTTTATTGTCATCTCTGCACCAAGCGCAACCTCACTTGCTATTCTATTTTAGTGCGTGAGAATATCCATTTACTTTTCCAATGTTGATTTGTGAGAGGTGAAAGTACACTTCCGACATAAAAGATTAAACTTACCACTCTCGTCATCTATATTGAACCTTCCAAGACCACTGCCATCCCTGATGGAGTACTGGATCTCTCCATCCCTCCCAGAGTCCTCATCGCGGGCAGTCACCTGCAGCACACTTGTTCCAATACGTGAGTTTTCTTTTACAGATCCAACAACAGCAAAGTCTGGGAAATAGGGGGTATGGAGGTTTTCATTGACATCCACCACTTCCACTTCAACAAAGGAAACAGATGACAGAGAGACAGGCCTCCCTTTGTCTTTAGCCCTAACTGTGAGGTTATAGAACTGCTGCTTTTCGTAGTCCAGCTCTTTGCTCAAGCGAATGGCGCCACTTGCTTTATCTATTTCAAATCTCCCATTGTAGTCATTGACCAAAGAATAACGCACTTGACCCCCTAGTCCAAGATCTGGATCGTGGGTCTCCAGCCAAGCGATGACAGTGCCAATGGGGAGATCTTCGAGAACCTTCACACTATAGATGCTGGGAATGAAAGCTGGGGAGCAGTCATTGACATCATCCAAAAAAACCTTAAGAGTGACAACTGAAAAGAGCTGCTGGCCACTTTCTGCCTTGTCTCTGGCTTCTATTTTTAATGAGTAGTTTGCTTTAGATTCCCGGTCCAGCTGGTCAGCTACATAAACGATTCCAGTTGAGCTATTGATGGCAAACTGCTGCGTATCTGTCAAGACTGAATAAGTCACTTCACCATTAGAACCCAAGTCTTTGTCTCTGGCTTCCACTTGAATAATCTCAGTACCAATACTGGAACTTTCAAGAATGTTAACCGTGTAACTGTCTTGAAGAAAAATTGGACTGTTGTCATTAGCATCCTCCACATTGATGGTCAGCAACCTCCATGAAGATTTCTGCGGGTTACCTAAGTCATAAATGGTGATATTAAGGAGATAGAGGTCTGTGTGCTCTCGATCCATGGGCATAAGGACTTTAAGTTGCCCAGTCTCCATATCAATATTAAAGCAACTGTCAGTATTGCCATCGGATATTGTAAATAGCACCTTTCCATTGAAGCCAGAGTCAGCATCATAGGCTCTTATCTTCAGGATGTTAGCACCAACTGGCAGATTCTCCTTCACGGCCACATCAGAAGGAAAGGACTTGTCAAAATGTGGTCCTTGTCTATTCATCGAATAAAAGTCAAGAAATCCATCTTCCAGATTCAGTTTCCCGTTTGCTTTTGCCTTCATGAGTAGCTTCTCCGCCAGTTTTTGAGCCACACGAGTTTCTCTGCAACTGAAGCTCTTTGAAGACACCTTCCCATGCAGGACTGAAATGTTAACAGACATGGGATCCGCAAAGTTTTCTCCATCTGTTGCTGTAATCCTGAGGGCAAATTGACCATTTTTAATGCCAGAATTCATCAGTGACTTTTTAAGCTGTAAAACACCAGAGTCTGGGTTCAAATAAAAGAATCCAAGTTCATTTCCAGAGATGATTTTGTACTTCACAAGTTCAAGTTCATCAATATCGATTGCAGAGACAGCTGTGATGTGACCACCAACTGGAAAGTCATATGAAATAACTCCCTGGCAAGCCACTTTTTCAAAGAGAGGAGTGTTGTCATTGACATTTCCTATTCGAATAGTCACATTTACCTCACTTTCATGGCGGTATGGGGAACCCCAGTCAGAGGCTCTGACAATGAACCTGTACGTTTCTGGACAGGATTCAAAATCCAATTCTTCAGTTGTGCTAATGACACCTGTAAACTGGTTAACGGCAAATGGCAACAAGTTCAGGCTGGCGATACTATAGGTGATGTACCCATTTTCTCCTTTATCCTTATCAGAAGCAGAAACTGTCAGGACGCTTGTTCCCACTGGAACACTTTCATTCACAAAGGCATCGTACACTGGTTGTTGAAATTCTGGGGTGTGGTCATTTGCATCTTCTATGCCAATGGTCACTTGTGCTTCTAAATTTCCTTCCTTGTTTGTCACCACCAGTTTATAAACCTCCTTCTTAATGGTATTCAGTGACTGTGCTGTGACAATCAGACCTGACCGAGGATTAATTTTGAAGTACTGTGCATCCTCACCAGGAGATAATTTATATTCCACATCTAGTGGTTCGGGACTTAATTTGACTACAGCAACCACAACACCAGGAGGGGAAAATTCACTAATGCTCACCTCGTACATTTCTTTTTCAAATCTAACTGGGACAGTGTCCCTTTTGGGGTTGGCAATGTGGACGACCTTTATGGCAGAAAATTTCTGAGGTGATCCCTTGTCTTTTGCTTGAAGAGTGAGGTTGTACCCATACGGAAAGCTCTCCCAGTCGACCTGCTTTCTCTCCTTAATCCTATATTCATTTATCCACTTTCCTTCCTTGGCCAGGAAGAATTGATCTAAAGGATCCCCAGCCACAATGGAAACAGACTCAATCTCTCCATTGGCCCCCTCATCTAAGTCATCAACTGTCACCATCGCATATGTCGGTTCTTTGTCCAGTGAGAAAGGAATATGAGTGACTACGTGGATAGTTGGGGCGTGTTCATTTATTCGTTCAATGTGAACATAAAGCTTTGCAGTACTGCTCACTCCGTTGTTTCCATAGAGTTTCATCCCTCGGTCCACAGCCAAAATTTCCAGGTCATACCTGTTCTTTTCATCATAATTTAATCGTCCGCTTAAAGAGATGACACCACTCGTGGGGTGAACAGAAAAGAGATCAACTTTGTTTTTAAAGTAGTAGTAGAATTCTCCATTGGAACCAATATCTGCATCTGTTGCTGTCACCTGGGCGACACTAGTCCTTAAAGGTGTGCTTTCTGCTATTGTAACAGAGTATGTTGTGGGTGAAAATAAGGGTCTCAGATCATTCATATCTAAAACCTGAATATTCACTTTGGTCCATGCTTCCAAATCCTCTCCTCTGACAGAACCTTTTATTATCAATAAATAATTGTCCTGAATTTCCCTATTCAATATGGCAGAATTGCCACCTTTAGTTCTAATTCTGAGGAAACAGAAATCTGCAATGATGACTTCCTCCGCTTTGAAGAAGCCTTCCTCGTCGCCGGATACTATTCTGTATTTGATATCCCAGGACAGATCAATTAAGGTGATGCCCATTCTACTCTGACTGTTGACATAGGTCCGTGCTGCTGAGTTCTCATACACTGTAGCATTATAAATGGAATGTGTGAAGTGGAAGCCCAAGGGCCCGGTTCCCGGCAGCCCCTGGGAGACAGTGGCCAAGAGCTTGAGAAGCAGGAGGATGAGGCAAGAAGGAGGAGGCCGTGTACCCACACAGTATCCCATAGTTATATCCATCACCTCATACTTCCATCCTGGATGGGGAAAAAAGAGAGAGAGAAAAGATAAGTTAACTAGAGGAAAGTGGGTGAAGGAATAGGAAATAATTGTTATGAAACAGTCCTGTTATATTGTTTATCACAAGTTTTTAAATAAAACACGAATACCACTACAAGATGACAAGGAATTCAGAATCACTAGGATTTAACTTCAACTTGTTTATTTTTAAGTGACACTTTTACACTGTTGACAAACTTAATCATTGGTAAAAGGTTTCTTGTACTTTGAAGCTCAATTTAGAAATATCTACTGGAAGCCTTGAAAAGTACATTTACCTTTGACTTGGAATTACTTTCTAAGCAATTACCTGTGGAAATAATTATACAAGGGGAACTTACAGCTCAGTTTAAAATACAAAAAAACCCAAAAAGATACTAATTGCTCATCAATAGAGAATCAAATAATCTTTGATTTATGAATGGCACATTCATAAAGTGAAATACTACACAACCACTAAAAATAATTATTTAAAAAGATATGAATTTTCAGATATGATAAGATATAATGCTAAGTGAAAAAAGATAATAAAACAGTATATATGGTATGATGCTATTATTATTTAAATATCTAATGTACAACTGAATCCTTACATTTAAAAAGGATTAACTATGTAGTGGGATTTGGGGGCATATGTTCATTTTCTAATATTTCTTAAATTAACATTATTCATCAATGAGTACATAATTAATTTACAACTGTTATCTTATAAAGAAATGAATCCAAGATATACTATCTTTTGTTGTGCTGACTTTTAAATTGATCAAAATTTATGCATAATCCAACACAATGAAAATGAACAAAGCATCATGTAATGAATAAAGCAGAAAAGACCATCCCTAAAAAGTTGCACCATCTAAGTAACACCCATCAGCAGACTGTGCTACTCAGAAGAAAAAAGGTAAGAAAGATTTTGTACAAAAAAAAACAAAAACAAAAAACCCTAAAGAATTACCAGAAAATTTTTCTGAAGAGTAATTTAAGGAATTACTTTCAATTATTTTATCAGCCTATTAAATTTCCACAGTCACCAGTTATATGACTATTAGATTAAAAGATAAAAATAGTTTCCTATTTTGAGATCTGTCAAGTATTTAAAACAGGAGTTTGAGGAAAGGGCCTATTTAACAAGGAAGAGCTAAGTCTATTTACATCCTGATGGCTCCGGTTTTTAGAATCCTCCAGTTTATGCAGCCTTCCACTAAGACATGCTCTGCAGGACCTCACATCCCCTTCTTCTGTATGAAGAATGTGGAGAAAATTAGAAACGGGAAATGAATCCTTTTGCACACTGTGAGCTAGACCATTGTGTCAGGCACTTTCCCACTTTGTTATACTTAATCCTTACAACAACCCTAATCGATAGGGACTATTTTACCGAACCACATGTTGGAAAACTGAAAGAGAAGTTAACCTATTTGGCTGGAGCACTGTCCCACTCAACAGATGTCTCCCTGCTGGTAGCAGCAGACGGGATCTCAAACCCTGGTCTTTCTTATTGTAATAGTCATGCTTTTTATTCACCATGCTCTTTTCCATCACACCACCTTTCTCTTTAAATTATCTGTAACAAGAATGAAATCATTAAAGCCCCCTAGAAGCATACATATGTCATAACTTAATTCTATTTATAGTCAACATTTATCATTGATGGAAAAGCATGAAACCCACCCAGCTTCTCTATTTAGTTATCTCCTTTCTGGTTTTAAACTAGTTCCAATTACTGGCTGTACACTGAAAAACACCCTACTGAATTTAAACTTTCTAAACAATTATAAATTATTTTGTAGTTTACGGTAGTCTCCCCTTATCTAAGAAAGATACTGCCCAAGACCTCCCCGTGAATGCCTGAAACCACCAGTAGTACTGAACCCTATACATACAATGTTTTTTCCTATACATACACCCATACCTCTTCAGTTAAAGGAAGCACTTTATGGCTTCTCTTTGGCATATCTGAATCACCAGCACCACTACTCTTACACTTTGGGACCATTATTCAGGAAAATAAGCGTTACTTGAACACCGAAATACCATGACAGTCGATTTGTTAATCAAGATGGTGGCTGCTGCCAGACCAACGGTCAGGGGCGTGCACAGAGTCGATGTGCTGGACAAAGCGGGGATTTGCATCCAGAGCAGGATGGCATGAGGTTTCATCAAGCTACTCAGAACAGCGCCCAATTGAAAAGTTATGAATTGTTCAGTTCTGGAATTTTCCATTTAATATTTTTGAACTGAGGTTCTCTGGGTAACGAATACCTTGGAAGGTGAAACCATGAATAATAGGAGGCTACTGTATAAACTGCTTTCATATCCAGGGTCAGTAAGGCACATGTCACTATACCCTCTCTGATGAGCCCATCGAACCTCATTTTCCTAATCACTGAGGCTGAATTAGAACTCAGGCTCTCTCCACAACAAACAAGGTGTCTCTATTTTTCCACCCCACTCTGTCCTTCGAGAGGCTCTCATAAAGCACAGTTCCAAGAACGCCTTTCCCTGGTTCCAGCTGCGGATAAAAATATGTCTTGCTGTTCTCTTCTGCATTAATATCCAGGAAGCACTGGGCACACAGGTAGAAACAGTATAGTTTAATACGGGGATTTCATAGGCAGAATAGATACTAAAAATGAAAAGCAGAAAGATGGGATAGCTTTTTATAAAAGAAGCTAATTTCACATGCAATTTCTCTGCTGTCTGTCCTTAGGAAATGCCTCAGGTGCTAAGCATGTGAAGCAGTCGCTTGGATATAGTAGGTTCAAACATCCTCCCCAGCAGGATGGGACCAGTGCAACGGGAGGTGCCTCTGGTGGAGCACACAGCTGAAACAGGGAAGCGAGAGAGCCCTCTGTAGGGATCATGGATGTAAATCAGCAGGAACTTTAATAATAATATCCCTATGCCTCAATAGACTCTTTTATTTCACCATCTGAGAATGCTTCCCTCATCCAAGAATAGAGAGGTATTTTTAGGTTCACTATGAACACAGCGGAATGAGACATGACTCTCATAAGGGAATAACCAAAGGCCATGCGTGCTTTCTCAAAGCAGAAAATGGGGATCACTCCCGGCACCTCCAGGGAAATACAAATTCAGTTTCTGCCTCATTTCCCACTCACTATTCCACACCAAGGGCACTGCCTGTGAGAGCAGATTGGCTGACACTTTGCTCAAAGAGTCTGGAATACGTGGTCTTCAGGGAAGAAGACGGCCCCAGTGGTAAATTCAGTTCAACCGAACTTTTTTCCAGTCTCTCCACCCTCCCCCCATGACCACCCTAAACCCAGACTAAAGGAAACCTGATGGAAGGGGCAGCATTTGTGGCTCATCCTATTCCCGGCGCCCAGGACAGCACACGCCACAGAGAAGGCACACGGTATAGGCTTGCTGAACAGAGCATTAAGGTCCAGATGTAACCAGAGGCCCAGAAGCCTTTACTATACTCACTTTCCAAACCCCCGCAAATGAGCACATCTTACTTTAGAAAACAGAATCAAGAAATTAGACAGACTCCAAAGAGCCTTAAAGGCCAGCTGATCCAATCTCCTGAGTTTACAGATGAAGAAACTGAGGCCCATAAAGATGAAGCGATTTCCCTAATACCAGGTCTCAGATATCCCAGGTTCAGAGCTGGCACCCAATGGAAACATGTGTTACTTGAGTTCTTTCTCTTTCAGTTATGTAACAATTTGAGAGCTTTGGTTTATCATCATTTTGCAGTGATCGTCATATTCTGACATCTTATTACTCTCCCTGGTGCTACTCCCCACCTCTAAGTAGTTAACTGTTTAGAAGTAAACACTGAAGTGCCCAAAAGGGACAGTTACTTTTACAACCCTTCTGGTGAATCCGTCAAAGCACAGAATGCTGTCATAATATGAAAAAATATTTTTCAATTTAACTGTTCCAAAATTGGTACTTTGCATACAAAGTTCTTCTTTCAGCAAGATACACTGCTGGAATTTTTTTTCATATAAAGCAAAATCAGCGGTCTTATATGCAAATAGAAACAACTTCAAACCAAGCTGGCATGGAACAGTATTATTGTGTACTAAAACTGAAAAAAAAACACAAAAAAAAACTAAGAAAACTGAGCAGGACTAAACTGCTTGGCCTCAGTTCTTGAAACCAAAATATCTCATGAGGTTTTTGTATCTTTATTTTTGAAAAGAAAAAAAGAAAAAAAGAAAGAAAAAAAAAAACCTATCTGGCACAATTTAATTTAAATGTCCTGCATGTTTTTTTCACTGAAATATCAGAGTAAAGATATTTTTTCACTTCCTTTTTTTAAAATGCCAAGGTGATTGTTAAGATGTTTTTTGGAAAAACAAAACAAAAACAAAACAGTAGGGCTTTTTCCACACTGAAGCCAAGCTCTTTGTGAAGCCAACCTGATGGTTATGGTGTTTTAGATGCTCTGCACATTGATTTATTCTACTGCTTCTAGATTATTTTAAAGAAAGCACTTAGTTCCCAACCTCAGTGCCTATTTGCTATGACTTAGTAACATAATCAATAATTTTTGATATAATCTCCAAAGAGATCTTCAAGCCATCCATCAATCTCGGAGACATTTAATTTTCAGAGGCAGTCCAACGTGCCTTCCCATCCTGCCCACTCAGAGTGGATCTTAGCGTGGGACTCAGAAAGGCAAGCAGATCTTCCTTCCCAGGGATGAATAAATACCAGAGACCTGGGGGCAGGGAAGAGCTCTCTCGCACAAAGGCCACCTCGCCAGGAGTGCCCTGACTCAGTGGGGTGCCTCGGTAACCTGTGAAGCTCCAGTAACCTGTGAAGCTCTTTTCTGCCATCATTAAACCAGCCTCCTTAAATAGCTGAGACTTCTGAACAGTAAAAATGGCATCTTTGGAAAGCATTCTTTTTTTTATTTTGTCTCTTCTTATCTTACATAATTTGAAAGGATTTTGTTTGCTAGACAGACATGGTACTGGGGAAATGTGCGCTTACACTGTACAATAAAGAACAAGGTCGATATACGAAGGCCTTGGTTTTCTAGACATCCTTAACGATAGAACCCGCAAATGGGAGTTAGCCACTGCGCAGGCAAGTCCTTCGCCTACACAAAAGCTGTGAGAGCAGTGGGTCCAGTATACACACTCTGATGTCTGACTGGCTGGGTTTGAATCCTAGCTCTGCCATTTACTTGCTATGGAACCTCGGGCAAATATTTAACCTCTCTGTGCCTCAGCTGCAGCTTCTATCAAATGGGAAAAATAGTTCCTACCAACCAGGATTTGACCTAATAAATATGGAGCACTTAAAACAGTTTGTTGCATGTGATATGTATATAATTGCTAGCTATTAATATAAACTTAGAAAAGACAAAATTTGTGAGTCACAGGATAGGGAAGGAAATTCACAACGTATTCTGGCATTTTCCTTTCCAATAGGAAAAGCCGCATCAAAGGTAAATGAAAGGATGTCTTTTCTTTATGAAAAACAAAGGATTACTATATTAGACTCAAAAGTCAGAGTAACCTGACTTGAATGCAGGCTCTGCCTCTTACTTTTGGGTGACCTTGGGGTAACACTTTTAAGGTTTACGTCCCAGTTTCCTTATCTTCCAAATAGGGATTTTAAGAGCTCCGACTGCCATGTAATAGGCTTAGAATCATTTCTGGCACACAGTACCTGTTCCATAAATATTAATTGGTATTTATTTATTAAGGTGTTCAGAAGAAGGGACACAAAATGGAAAGCAAGTAAAAACTGGGTTAAGAATAAAGGGTCCAGGGCGAGATGATGCCTGGAGTAGCCCGTCCTTAACATAAGAACCACTGCCTTTCCCCAGACCCCTTGCCGCGGGTCAGGGTCAGTGCCAGAGAGGCATCTGTGCATGACGACGTGGCCAAGGGCAACTGCCACGGCTCCGCAATTTATCCCAACTCCCGCATGTACACTTTCCAACTTAGGAAACTCTAGCTGCATGAGGGAGCTGCTCCTCGGATCTGGCGTTTAATTCCAGAGGAGTTCTAGCAGGGTTTCCCCGTGCGATGATGAGTCCCAGAACAGCCAGATGCTGCTAAGCCCTATCTCCAGAGCAGCTTATTCCGATGCTGCTCAAATTACCATCCTCATGATGCTCCTTTATGCTCTGAGTCCTTGCTCCCGAAATCAGTTATACACTGTCGGGATGACACGCTAGGGAATAAAGTTTTACTCTCTGGTTGATGCTAATGGCTGCCTGAAAAGAAGAAAAAATGTTTACTATGTCATTTTTCTTAATACAAACCATTGTAGCTAGAGCGTGTACAGGATAATATACTAGGCATTTGGGTCACAAATAATTCATGTCATGCTGTTACTCAGCTTATATCATGATATACTGTACCAGAGCCACATAAACTAATTGAGTTTTACAGTCAAAAGGATCATAAAATTGTCTCGTCCAACACTCTAGTTTTAAAGTGGAGGGAACAGATTGAGAGAGGTTAAGTGATTTGGACAAGGTCACATAACTTGCTGGTTAAAAGAAAGAAAAAACACTAAAACTGGCCCTCAGATCTCTACTGTGATTTTGACTCACATTGCTATTGCCTGCTTTAAGAATGTAGGTCTCTGTTCAGGTCTACAAGTTTTACTCCTCTTCTAAGATTTAAAATGAATTCCCCATCCAAGTGTGAGCTCTGCTTCTGTAGCTGTGACTCTCAGACTTTAAGGGGAATCAGAGTCACGGAGGGCTTGTCAAAGCTCACCCTGCCGGGCGGCACCCCACAGTTTCCGCATCTGATGGGCAGGATGGGGTCAGGAATCTACCATTCCAACAAGTTCCCAGGAGATGCTGGTCCTGGAATGACCACACTTCTCTAAACTCTGTTTTTTATATGTGCCTTTCTGATCGCACTTTCTTCCTTGCATTAAAGTTAACTGCCTGTGCTTTTTCAATTACATATTAGATGGTAAGCTCCCTTATTTCTTCTTCTAACAGTATCCTTGAAAGGCCAAAACTCAATCCATTTTTACTGACTGAAACGTGTCTAATCAGCATACACCGTCCACAACATGCTCTAGGGAGAAGATGAAAATGAGCATCAGACAAATCAGGAATTATAATCATAAAATTCAGAGACCCTGAGTAAACAGATAGTCTACCATTTCCCACAGCACCTGATTTCCTATTTCCATGACACATTATTTTATGAGGTGCGGACAGGTACGCAACTGAAAAAGTAACATTTTAGGGAACATTGGTTAAACAAAGGTAAACAGATTACATAATTAAGAACTTCTTGGAGACTTTAGTATGCTTCAGAATAAACTCTCCCCATTTCCCATCCTTAGTCATCTCTAATAATTAACCCTACTTTATTATTTGCTTATGAAAGCACAGCCTGTATTTATTGTCTATTTCCACTCGTAGCAATAAAGTTTCCTGGTACATAGTCAAGACTCAGTAAATACTTGTTTCACGTACGAACATAGTATGTAAATTGTGATTCCAAGGAATATAATATGTACAATTTCTAAAATCTATCTGATCATGAATCTCCCCCCTTCACCCCCAGCATATATAGCCACTTGCAGGAGAAGAAAGTGTATTTTGTGAAATCGAGTTGGGGAAACACTGATTGAGTCCAAGCTAGACCCTGTGCCTCAGACAGTTCAAACAGTTGGCTGGAAAGCTTTGGATGTGGGGTGTAATCCAAGGATTCTTGACACTAGTTCATTATTCTTCCTCTTGCACCATATCACAAGGGTATAAATTCTCATTTCAGCTAAGCTGAGAGTTATTCCTGAAGAAACTGCTTCAATACTTGTCATATAAACACACCTCCATGCTCCAATTGAAGAATGAGACAACTGTTCCATGGTTTGCTGTGCTATTTTCTTCTCTCATTTAAAAAAAAAAAAAAAGCAAGTAAAGAATTTTCACAGTTCTATGAGCTACGAAGACTGGCAGGAGAGGTACGATCATATTAATGTTGAATAATCGCTCATGCATTTTCACAGTTTTTTTCAATTTATCTTAGTCAACAGCCAACATCAGGTGGCCAAATTAACAATGCTCTGAGATGCAAAACCTACAGCCCAGTTTACATTCCACTCTTCTCTGGAAAAATTCAGCTTATCTGCTTGAGCCCCAGGTCTAAAGCAGGGCTTTATAAGCAAGAAGAGCATTTCACTTACAAGGATATGATATCACCTTCTGTCATTCTGAACAAGGAAAAAAATCCCGAACCAAAGCCTCTAGTTGGTTCTGCCAACCAGCCAAGCAGACCGTTACCCAAACCCAATCTTTTTCATGGTAATAATACCATAAATGCTAACTTTCTTCCAGTGGTGCAAATCTTTCTGTTGTTTAAAAGTGGTCTCTCGGGAGAAAAGTCAGTCAGCATGAAGCAAGTGTAATTCAAGTTGGTTCTGAGAAAAATGGGAGACTCAGCCACACAGCGGCAGTGTTATGAATACCCTCCTTTATTTTCTCCCCAGGTGCTAGAAATATTTCCATACAACACTGGTTAATGTCAAGTATCATTTCATCAGTAAATGCTTCAAATTCAGGGGTAATTCAACCAGGGGCTATCAGAAGAAAAGATTAGCATGTTGTTCAAGCTTTTTAAAAATCACTTCTCCCTCTGGAGAAAGAAATTCATCATGGGGTAAGAAAAAAACTGTACGGAGAGGATATAATTTGCTCTTACGCTTGGCTGTCTGAGAGACTGTTCCAAAGAAATGCACGGTTTCAATTTTTTTCTGGTGGGCCTCACTGACAGAAACCAAAGGGCACATACATTAGCATTCACTTACGCTCAAGATGTGAAAAACAAAACAAAACAATAAAAGCCTTTTCCGAATAACAGCATTTCCTGTGACATAACTGCCTGAAAGAGATAATAAAAAGAACCCAAATAGTTTCAAACAGAACAAATGTCTTTAATAGAGTTCATTGCAGTAGTGAAGAGGCACAGCACAGCTGAGGGGGAAGCGGTCTCAGTTTCCTCTTGCTGCGCTCTGACACACCGTATTTATGGCTGCGTTAAGATCCTGTGCTCTGCCCTTTTCCAAAAGTTAACATCCTTTTAGCCATTCCAGTTGTCATTCTCCTTCATAAGGAGCCTCCTTCAAGAAACAGAGTGTTCTGCACAGTGAAACCAGGACTCGGGGAAGCAGAACGGGGAGCTCCCCTCAGTGCACCCCTGTCCTGCTATCATCAGCAGTGGCACTGTCAGGGCAAGAGGAAAGCGGGTGCACCCATGGCAGGGCTTGGGGGGGCATGGGGCTCGAGGACCTAAGTGAGATAAAGAACGCATCAGGTCTCCCTTTTCCGAAAGAGCTGAACCACCAAAGAAAAACGTGATAAATGATAAAGCATCCTAAAAATCATAGAGGGCTTCTGGGAGGACAGAATTCAATTCCAAATTTGTCCAAGTTTTACTCCTGGGACCAGGACTGGCTCTGGCTAAGGCAGACCACAGGCTCCAGAGGGCAGTTCTGGAACTACCTGCCTATTCGACTGAATGTTATCCCAGAATGTGAGACAGCAGCCCCGAGCCTGCACATGTTGGGCGCACAGTCTCTAACTGCTAAATAAATCTAATGAGAAAGGAGATAATGCTACCTGTTCGCCTCATGAAGGCTGGGGAACAGGCAAATGAGGACGGGGACAAAGAATACGTGTGCAAGGAATAAAGAAATGATGTGTCAGGAAATCAGTGAGACTCTAAAAAAGAGACCAGATGACAAAACAACATATGGAAAATGAACACATTGTGGAGAGAGGTTAAAATTATACTACAGGAAGAGACAAAAATAATTTGGGAATGGGCAATGATAAAAGTTGCCAGGATTTAAAACAGCCTGCCCGTGGATCAAGAAATGCAGTCTAGAAGTTTGCTGACAACCCAGAAAACTTGTCAGTCACGTCTCCTCTCATTGTCATCACTGACAACTGTGTCTTAAGCAAACAAGGCAAAAGTGCAAATTTGGTTCCTTCAGCTCTCCCATGCTTTCCGTTAAGGTTATTTATTATTGACATAAGTTTATGCCGACTTCGCCTGGATTAGTGCTCAGTTCTAATGAGGCCAAGTTACAGGTTTAACTCCCTCACAGCCTTCCTAAGAACAAGTCCAGGAGTATGTGAGCATCAGCTACCCTTCATCTCAACGAAAAAGCTCAAGGCTACAAAAATCCTGCATCAGTGGAGGCGGGGGGGTCCTCATGTTCACTTAAGACAACATATTGTCTTTGACGGGCAAGAATTTTTTAAACATTTCTGTAGATGTAAGTTGAAGGAACTGTCAAAAATCTACCACCAAGCACATAGTAGAGATTTTCAGCATACACCACCTGACCCTCACATACTAGGTCCAGGACGGGATTACTGTCCGAAGGAAGTCGGAAATGGACTAGGGATGAGAACACTCAGAGCCTCAGGGATGACCTGACAAGAACTGTGCCCCCAAGAGGTGCTGCCGCAAAGTGGAGGCGAAAGGTTGAGGGCAGGTCCTCTCCTTGGAGAAGAACCACTAAGTGCACCCGGACAAGACTGATCATTTGTGCTTACAGCCTGAATCTCTGGGAATCCTACTGCGTACTGCAGTTTTGGAAGAATTAGGACCCAGGGTTAACAGAGTGGTTACCTGGGACCCTCTCTCACCCCCTTTCCTGGGACTCTGGTTGGCAACATTTTTGAAACTGAAAGCAGAAGTGAAAAATTAGTCAAACGTAGTAGGTTCGAAAAGAAAATGAGTGTGGAAGACCTCGATGAGTACAAAACCCAAGCCTTTGGAGACAGAACAGAGCAAACACACAAGGCTGATGGAAAAAACAAAACAAAACAAACAAACAGAAAAAAAAACAAGGGTACCACTAAGCGCCAGCTGCTGGCCATCTGTGTGAGAGAGGACAGTACCCTACAGCCTCAAACCCCTGATCGGCTAACACAGCGTTCTCGCCCCTCCACGGCATTCCTGCCACTACTAGCCAGTCAAAGACTTAAAAGCTGAGCAAATCCTACCCCTGCTGAAACACTTCGATGCTTTCCTTCCCTGTGCTTTCAGGATAATAAAGACCCAAACTGTCGGCATGGTGGAGACGCTTCTCCCAAATTTGGCCCTGACTTCTGTTTTGGACTCATCTCTTACGACTGTGAGTTTCAGCCACAGGGGTTGTGGGGTTTTTGGTGGTTGTTGGGGGGTGGGTTTGTTTGTTGTTTGTTTGTTTGTTTCTGGTTCTTGGCGGATCACTTCCTACCTCAGGTGCTTTGCACATGCCACGAGTTCAACTCTCCTCGTTCCTGTTCCTGATTCCTCGTCACAGAAACACAGCCACCTCAGCTTCTATATTCCTCAGGACACATTTCTCTGATCCCCGAGGCTACCTGTGGTCCCTTGTTATGTGGTCTCAGAGCAGCTGGAACATTTCCTTCGTAACATTGATTCCCGCTTTAATTATATTTTGATAAGACTCTTTGACTAGTGTATTTATCTCAACTTGCCTGTAAATTATATGAAGGCACTGTCTGTTATGGTCATCCTGGTTGTCCATTCCAAACATGCTACTGCTTGGCACAAAATAAGTGCTCCCTAAGCATTTGCTGTCAGGTAAAATATAAATGCGTATAAACCCCCAAGAAAATAGATGGTTAGAGCAGTGGTTCTCAAGTAGGGACTCTTTTTGTCCCCAGAGGACACTTGGCAGTGTCCACAGACACTGTTCATTGTCACAATGAGGAGAGAAGTGCTGCTGGCACCTAGTGGGTACAGGCCAGGGATGCTGCTAAGTGCCCTCCGAGGCAGAGGACAGCCTCCCAAATGAAGCATTATCTAGTCTAAAATGTCAATAATGTCATGATCACAACTGGATTAGAGGAACTATGGCAATCACGTTGAGAAGGGGAGAGCCAAACAATTCCCAAGAATAATGGGCGCCGGAGACAGGAGGCACCGTATGGAACTCTACCAGTGCCACTGAGACATTCCCAGGATAACCCCCCTGGGAGATCAGCTCTGCGTACCTGGTGCTAAGAAATGGACTCCCCTCTCCTGGGGCTGGGGTGACTTCTACCCTCAAAGGATAAACCGGGCGGGGTTCTGAGCTCCCTGCCCACAACAGAGAATGAAGGCCTGTCACCTCTCAGTGGTAGAACCCTTTGGCTCACCTTTTCCAGGAGTATTTGCATGTGGCAAGGCCATCAGTCACCCTGAGAGCTAGAAACCCCCTTTGCTCCCAAAGACCAATGTTCTCCAGTTTTCCACCAACCTGACTTGGATCTCACTCTTTACTGAAGCATTTATTCTGCCAACAAAATCAAGGTCCTGAAAGACAGATCTTTCAAGGTCAATAGAGGGCCACCACTCTGAAAGTTTACATAATTCTCTCTGCATGACCACGAAGATCACAGCCTCCCAGGCACTTGAGTGGCCTCGCTTTTCCATGGTTTGGGGTAATGATTTTACCCCACATCATGGTAGGCAAAAGAGGACCACCAAACCCTGCCCGGGCTCGAGAGCCCAAGCACAACTCCCAGCATTCTACCTCGAGCTACAAGAACCTAAACAGATTTTTACAAACACTCTTTAGTAGCGACAGCTGCTGGAAAGTGAATGGGTTGCGGTTCTGGCAAGTCTTACTCCAAATACACTCAACTCCATGTAGTTACACCGGGTTTTCTTCTAGTCCACCCCCGAGTGCACGCAGTTAAAAGCCAAGTGCTACACACTTTGCCACTAATTAGGTACTACAAATAAATAGTTTACACAAGCGCACGTAAACTGCAAAGGGGGAGAGCGGCAATGCTGAGCGTCCGCAGCAGATGTTTAGGGACAGCTGTACCGGGAAGCTGATGAGAATTTAGATGAAATTTATTTTAAAATCCCACTGGCGTGAAAGGAGGTTTGTTTAACCTTTACCAAACTATCCCACATAGGTGGTTCAGATCTGAATTTCCCTTTAGAACAGATTTTTTTTTTGTTGTGTTTAACACAACTCTCCCATTTTCTCTCTTTCTCTCTCTCTCTTTTTTGTTTGTTTAATCACCAAAGAAAGAAGCCCTGGTGATTTGACCATTATGAGCAAATGTCATGAAACCATGATAAATGTAAGCCCAGAGGCGTGCTTTTCCAGGTCCATGCCTTATCAGTAAATGTGAACAGACAAGGGTAAATATTATTAATAAAGAATTTAGGAAGAAGAAAGTCTGTATACCAAGCAGCTCGTGTTCCCAGCTTCAAGAATCCACTAGGTTACACTATTGTTTTCAAGAACTTTTATGTTCCACATCAAAAAAGAGAGATGTTAGTTCTGTCTCATGTGGCTAACAATACCATCCTTCCATTACTTATGTTTTTAAGAGAGAGAAAAAGTGGTATGATTAGTGAAAAGTTCCTTAAACAGCCTTAACGAGGATTTTGGCAGCGGCTGCCCTTTGCCTCGCATATATTCTTCAAGCTCAAATACCGGTTCCACAATAAACATTAGCTGAACTGAATGAGTGCTGACCATATTGCCAGCCCTCGCGCATTGCTGTGTTATCTAAAATGAACTGCCGGCTGGTGGTTCCAGAGTTAGGGAGGTTAAGAGGAAGACATTTCAGGGGTAGTTTAGTTCTGTGTCTTTGCCTGGAGTTGAAATGTTGGTGCTAGGGGTTCAGGACTTATCACAGACGGTCGCTGATAGCAGGGCCGGAGGAGAACTGATGCTGCAGACCAGAAACAAACAGTTGTACTACTATTATATTTTAAAATAATATTCTAGAAGTACAGAGAGAATGCTTATTCACCACACTCTCATGGAACCTCAGATGAATGCCACAGACTTTATGACCCTACCTCTTCGGTACCTGAATTTAACATGTCATAAAAAACAGTCAAAAAACATTATTTGGTAGATTAAGATTATTTAGTTTTGCAATCAAAAAGTTACTGGTTATTTGATTTAAAAAAAATCAGTTCTGTTCCAGGCCATCATAATGCTGATCCTTCTAATAAGTAAAAGTAAAACAGATGAATAAATTATTTGTATAATTTTGCCCTTCACAATTCACATATAGATTACATAGTATATCCAGATGATTCAATACCTATTAATCTACTTTTGAAACCTTGGGCTTTACTGTGTCTATTTAATTGCCGGGGGGTGGGGGTGCGGTTTTGGAGTGACTTTTATGCTGTACATTCTTCTCTTTCTCTATCAATTCAACCTTAATATCAGTTTCAATGTTTTTACAACATGTTCACAATTTATATCACACATTATGTCCGCTTGATTTTCCAAAAGGACCACTCCAAAAATGTTCATCCCACACTTGAAAAACAATGTGATATACTTAATACCACTAACTGTACACTTAAATATAGATAAAATGATAAATTTTGTTACACATTTTAATTACAATTTTAAATATTTTAAAAATATTTCTTCAAGGCCCCTGTTTTTATGTTTTTTATGTCAGATTTATAGGCTGACATACAAAGTAGAACATCTGAGATTTTCAGCAGAGCCACAGTTTTTTGGAGGTGGGAGTGGGAGGGAATTGTTACTGTGGACTATGTAACTGCGAACAATTACCTCACTCAAACCCAAGGGAGTACACAATGACTCAAATACATCAGCTTCTGTCCATCATCCCATGGCAAAACTCCACTGCCTGTCAAGGAAGCCCTAGTCAACAATGTAACTTAAATTTAAAAATCAAAGGGGTAAAACTTTCCATTTCAAGTCATTAAGAATTTTCCATACATTCTTACATTCAGTGTCTGAGTGGGGGTCGGGGGTGCGGGTAGGGTGGACATTTAGGGAATTTTTCCCTTTTTTAACAAAAACAAACTTGTAGGCTTCCCATGCAGACCAACAGAAGATGGATCCAACAAACAGGATGGGAGGAAATGAGCAAAAGGTAATTCGTAGGGATATGCAAAGTAGTCAGATGACAGAGATGGCTTTGTGTCTAATGTTCCCACTGTGGCATCACCATTTAAAGGGTAAGCCCTTCTCCTTTCTAATATATGCCGAGTTCATCAAGATCCTGGCACGTAGTCTTTTCAGAATAAGAATTTCCACAGGTCTAATCAATGGTGAACACACAGGGCAGTCCCTCCAGCTTGACATTCCCTCACAGAAGCCTAATTTAATTGTGACCGATTCTTATCTGAGTCAGCTCTTCTACAGAAGAGAGGAGCTCTGACCAGGTTTCACAAATGCTGGCCTGAGGCTGTTTCAAAGTCTCCACATAATTGAAGCAGCTATCTTTTCTCCTCAAGGTGATGTTTTCATATGCTACCAGGGAAAGAATTATAAGCTAGATATGAATGTGGCATTATTGGCAGGTAAGATGCACCATCCTAACTCAGCGATTTTCAACCTTTTTCATCTCATGGCACACATAAATTAATTACTAAAATTCTGCAACACACCAAAAATATATTTTTTGCCAATCTGACAAAAAAATGGGTATACTTTTGATTCATTCACACCAGCTATTGTTGTGTTGGCTGTTGCCATTGTGTGTGTGTGTGTACGTGTGTGTTTTAACAATCTAAGGGAAAAGTGGTCACTGACCTTGACTAAATAGTCAAGTATTGCATGCTTTAAAAATTCTTGCAGTATACTAGTTGAAAATAACTCTCCTCATAGAAAGAAGCGTTCCCTTGCCAATGGCACTGTTTGGAATTACTCCATAGATGATGGAAATGAAAGAACAAAGGCAGAAAAAAAAATCCTCCCTGGCTGTGTGGCTCAGTGGATTGAGTGCTGGACTGAGAAGCAAAGGATCTCCCCGTTGAATTCCCAGTCAGGGCACGTGCCTGGGTTGTGGGCCAGGTCCCCAGTAGGGAGCGTACAAGAGGCAACCGCACATTGATGTTTCTCTCCCTCTCTTTCTCCCCTCCTCCCCTCTCTCTAAAAATAAATAAGTAAAATCTTATTAAAAAAAAAAAAGAAGGAAAATCATAGGCCAAAGAGTAGCTTCATATGTGAAGTTCTAAAATAAATCTTGGTAAAAGTGGATCCTGACAAAAATCATAATGTATTATTAGTAAGGTATTTTCCAAAGTCTACCAAATATAATGGTGTTACTCCCTATAAGTTATTATTCTCCTTCCTTATATATAAATATGGGAACACTGGTCAACTACTTTGCTTTGTAATTCAATATGCACTCTCAGTCCCTTACCAATTATATTCTATTTAACTGGGAGCAAAATGAAGAAAGTGTTCTTCTCTTTATCCTTTTTTTGGGGGTGGGTAGGGGGCTGAGGGAGGGTCTTAATTAAAGAGACGCTTTAGGAAGAGTATTAAGGCTCTGTATCCAAATGTGTAGGCTATAACTGGGGAGAGTCCCTAACGCTTTCTTCAAGTATGTCTTGTTGCGGCCTTAATAGGGAAAGAAAATTAATTTTAAAGTAAGAGGTATTTATGAGACAGATAGATATAGAGAGGATGATAATTTGAATATTATTAAAGGTCGAAAGAAATTTTCACAATTTTTCCTGTCTTTAATGCTTCAAGATGAGAATCTAGAAAATTCTAAGTTCCAGGACTCGCTGCTCCAAACTTCCCACCAGATAAGGGGATTTGGAGAGAAAATAAACATACGCTGTGGGGCAAAAATAGGTTTACAGTTGTTTCATGTAGAAAATAATACCGTAATTAATAAGAATATAAGAATAAAATGTGTTTTGCATACTTACAACTGTAAACCTACCTTTGACCCACCGTGTACTCAGAGAAGAGGAGGAGGAGAGGTGCAGAGGGAGAGGCAAACGCCGAGCATCACCCCTCCTCCCTCCCGGTAACAGTGCCAGCTGCTGCTTTGCCTGACAGCTTGACTCTCTCATTCTACAGTTTCAGTGATTTGAGAAAGTCGGCTGCTATGATTAATAGAAAGTTAGCACTGCTAATATAATTTAATGATAATCTAAAACACACAGAAATCACTATTACAATAAATATTTGTAACTTTACAGCGGGTGCAGATGAAACCAGTGGTGCCAAAGTCCATATACCCCGCTCGTGTTTCCATGCTGAATGACCTTGGGCCAACTATTTGATCTCTTCTGTACTCCCCAGCTACGTATAACCGAAGTATCTGGACTTCAACTCTACTCATTTTCAGCTCGATTTCAGTTATTTGACTATAAAAATATGGTGCTTCGGCTTTAGGCATGACTTAGGAACAGTTCATTATCTAAAATTCCCATTTATTTTATGGTGAAATCATTTAAACTCTACTGTTACTATGTACACTAGTTCAGCAACTCAGTTCAACCAACATATGTGAAATGCCTAGCAGAGATAAACTTCAAGGAGCTTAAGCAAAGGGAAGTGTTGACAGAACACGGCATTACCATAAGGTAAGGGTCCAAAGGGGTATGAGAGGGGAGGCTCACTGCGTGGGGCAGGAAAACAGAGAAAGCCCACAAAAGAGGAGGTGTTTCTTAATACTCTACCAAGTGCCTACTAAACTCCAGGCACTTTGATCACGTATGCCTCGCCTATTTAACTCTCACAATAAACTCAGGAGGTACCATTATGTCCATTTTACAGATGATGAAACTGAGGTTTGGGGAAGGTAAGGCTCTTGCCCGTGTTCTCACTCCTAACTGACAGAAGCTACATTTCCACGTTGGGTGCCCGGGCTCTCACCCACCACAGCATCATACTCTTATCTGAGGTGGTCACAGAGGCAGAAAGGATGCGGCGGACTGGTTGAAATCTTTTTGGGTCCCAACTCCAGAGGAAGCAAAGGAAGGGAACTACACAAGGCCACTGAAGGAGCCCGGGACTCGGTTTAGCTAAACCGGGGGAAGCAAGAGGACAAGAAGGGGAAATAGGTAAATAGGCTCAAAAGGTGGGCCTCCAAGCCTCAAATCTCAAAATGAACACCATAAACTTTAGCTTGGAGGACATTCCGGAACCCCCTCACCACCTCAAGAGCTGCTTCAGGAAAATTACAGCTCTTTACCTCACATGCTTGGGATATAATCGAGGGAACCGATAGACAGGAGGCAAGGAGGTCTGATAAGGAGTAGTAAGCTAGGGAAAGGCTATCTTAAGAACACATAATGACACTTAGTTAAGCTAGTTCACCTCAGCTTTAGTATTTTGCATATATGCATTATTGTTTAATGTCTTATTTTATTACATGTCAATATTATCTTTATTCAACAAATTAATGATCAAGTGACAAGAACAAAGCATTTAAACAACTCCATATTTGTAAAGTTCAGATTCAGTTTTTGATTCACCTGAGGTTTCATTGTATTGTGATTTTCACAGAGCGTGAGTCTCTTGCTCCTGGAGTATCTCAGTCCATGATCAAGGCAAAGAGGTGAAAATGTGGTTTTACAGCCACTTTGGTTCAAAAGAACATCAGCTGCTTCTGAAGCCCCGTGACAGCAACTTTAATAAGAAGGGGTTTACTGCTAAAATAACATTCCACACCTGCCCTGGGCAGCTATGTCCAGGGCTATTTTACCAGTATGTGCATTTCAAGTGCCTTTGCCACAAGCCTTTATTTTGTTAAACAAACTATAATATATGACCTGCCTGAGGAGAAAATATTTATTCAGACCAGAGAAGGTCTTTTAATATCTTGAGAGGTTTTGATGGAATTCTCACTTAGAAATAAAACGGAAGAAAATACACCTTATGTGCACCAAATTTTATTATCCATTCAACCGCAGATAATGTTTAGCTGTGCGATAGGAGTGCTAAATAGTCTTAAATCACTCTTGATCTCCTGCATCTAGAGATAGGTGGGAAACTTACCTCAAACAGCACTGCTAAGTATGCGTTTTATATGACATGATAAAGTATTTTAGTACAGGTTTTATTTTCTTAACATTTACTTACACAACCATGTACAGCATTCACTAACAACACTTGAAAACCTGTAAAAGTAATTATAGATATTTTACACATACGCTCCTGTCGGCTTCGGGAGAAATCCAGTCCTTTCCTTCATTACCATAATTTGCAAACTAAAGTCAATGGGAACTCATTAAAATACTTCACATTATTCAGTATTTGCCAGGTGATATTTAAAGCTTTTCCTTCCAAAGTGCTAATGTTTCAATAATAAAACAATTATAAAATTTGGAGCCATAATAGCAACATTCAAATAAATATTTACTCAAATAAATAACACTGAAGAATGAAGTATTCCATTTAATTGCATATTTCTGCCCATTACCCAAGTCATGTCCTCCCAGTTTATATCAGCGATTTTCAACTGTTTTTATCTCAGGGTACACATAAACTAATTAGTAAAATTGTATTATATTTTTTGCCAATCTAAAAGAAAAATAGGTATAATTTTGATTCATTTGTTCTGGATGGCTATTATTGTGTTGGCTGTTGTCATTTTTCCAATTTGACAGTCTAAGGGGAAAGAGGTCAGTGCCCCTGACTAAACAGTCAGGTATTACATGTCCTAAAAATATCTTGCTGCACACCGGTTGAAAATCACTCGCTTATAGCAGACCCCAGCTAAGCAGTGGAGCTAAAGAAATTGGATTCGGAAAGTGAACACCTGAGTTGTACTCCTGCTTGCCTTGTAACCCTGAGCAAAATATTTCAACTCTCTGACTTCCTTCTCCCTCACTTATCTCATGGGGCTATTTTGAAATCATGGATTTGAAGGCACCCTGAAATTTACCTTGGACACTGTGTCTCATTGTACTGATGAGGAAGCCGAGGATAGAGAGGGGAAATGTCTGGCCCAGAGTCAAAGCCAGAGGGCGAGACAGCTAAGATAGCTGTGCTGGATTCCCCAGCAGGTAGACTAACAATTGTTAGGACTTCAGCAAAGCAGAATGGGGGAGAGGGCAGATTCCATGACTTCATACCAAATTCTGCAATCGTACAATCTAGAAATGTAGTAGGCAGTTAGAAAGACATGAGCAGAGCAAGGATGATAGGCCAGATACAGAAGGTCATTAGGGTAGAAGGCCCCGGGTGCCTAGCAACGGGAAAAACTGAGAAAACAAGGATCTCAACCCCAGGGTGACCTTCCCTCCCCTTGCATATCACTGGTCATGTGGTTTAGACCTTTGACCTTTCATATCGCAGTCATGTAGCTTAAATACTCCCCTGAACTTTCCTTCCCTGGTATTTCACTAGTCACGTGGTAGACCCTTTAGAGGAGGAGCAGGGGGGTCAGGGAATAGCCTCGTATGACTCCCTACAAGCCCTTGCAAGGCCACTCCCTTAAGCATTAAGCCCTTAAGACAATGAGTTTCTGACAAGCATCAGATGATCTTAGGAACAAAACCTCGGCCTGTTAACCACAGAGACAGAGTTTAGGTCAAACCAGAAGTAACATCTAGGCCTCAGTTGTGTTTCATCTCCAGGCCCAGAAAAGCAGCAAGGCCAGGAGAGGTGACAGCATGAATTACATCAGGACCAGCTTCCACAATTAGTGACCCCCTACCCTTGCACTGACCAATGAGTGAAGGCTACAACCCTGAAAGGACACACCTGGAGAGCAGATGAATATTCTATTAAGATCCTCCACTGGGACCCTCCCTAAAATCCCCACCCTTAAAAAAATCCTCAAGACAGGTGACCCAGTATAGTCTCTCTCTTGCTCTCTCTCTGTCTTTCTCTCTCTCTCACACCATCCACACCTTCTTTGCCTTCTTTCTTCTAAGCTCACATGGCCCTTCTTTGCCTCTGTAACTTGCTTCCTGAGCCCACGCAGCCCAGCTGGCTCACTTCTTTTACTTCTGTGACTTTCTAAATAAACTCTTGCTTGTATTTGAGTCCTGACTCTGAATTCTTTCTTAGCCAGAACTCAAGTACAGAGGTCCAATCACTGGTAACATTCTGGTGCCATTTCATGAACAGAAATACAATATTTTAATTTCAGCATACATAGGGTCTTACAACATTTCAAAAAAACAGCACTTTATTTCATTTTACATATGGGAAGTACATCATAATCTTTCCCTGTCTGGGGCAAAGGGAGGTCTTAAATGGTCTCTAGGAAAATAACTTGGGTCTTTTACTTTCTCCTTCAGTTCTCTTCCCACTCACTACAACTGCTACCAGGTTTGTTCCTTAGGCTTCTTCTCGTGCTATGGATTTGCAACCTTCACTTAAAAACATGAAAAGTACAAAGCCATTTTAATGCTTGACTTTAAGAACATGCCCAATTTCTAGCAACTGTGAAAAATCTGTTCAAATGGGGCTGAAGTTTATTAACCACAGGTAAGACCTTCCTAAGTTATCACCAAACGTGCAAGTTGCAAACCTACCCAATAGTTTTATTACTGAAGAAACTGTCAAGATTCTGACTCACTGACAAGTAAGGTTCATAAATGCATGGGGAAAAAAACTAACAAACTAGCACTAGAAAGGGGTATTTTTGTTTGTTTTTTTTGTTTTGTTTTACATTCAGCAGTCCTTTCTGCAACCTGTTCGGAACTACTTGCATGAAGCTGCCAGGCTATATCACAAAAGAACTGGATGCTTGTGCAACTCTTACCCTCTGTTTACTGAGACAAGAAACAAAGAAAGACAGGTGCCCAGCAACAGAAGCTCTGCAGGAAGAATTTAAGTTGGCCCCTAACTTTCAGAAGCTGAAGTTAAAATAAGTTAACAAACAGGCAGTTTCTCTCCAGAAATTCCTTGAATCCTCACAGCTCAGCTGGCTGGAGATTTTAACTGCCAAGATTGTGTTAGATGCAAACAACTCCTAAGGATGTATGAAAGCAGAAAGACGAGTGCCTGTTCAGATATTGCCTGCCACGATCCATTTCCCATAGAGTTCTGCAAGGTCTAGTTTTTGGAAAGGTTAGTGCTGGAGCATATGACTAGTCACAGGTGTCTGTAGCAGGTAGTGAGAAGTCAGCCAAAGGCTGATGGTTGCTCTAATGCCTGTGTCTAAACAGCTCTTCATCTCCCCAAAACAAGAGGTGGAGAGGACTTTTTGACAGTCCACCTGGAATTACAGCATTTTAGTTTGAGCTGGTACAGAAGCAATACAGAAGCATTAAGAGATTCTTACAGGGACAGTGACACCTCAACTCTCCACACTGTAGGTAAATTTGGAGCGTGGTTCGGTGGTAATCTGTGATCATCGCCAAACCTCTATCTGGTGTCTTGTATGTGCACTTTGAGAGCTGGACGCTGGCAGATAAACAAAAGCAGACAATGTGATCTTTGCCCTGGAAAGCTTAACTCACCATGGCCTCCTTTACAATGCCAAAAGTACAATGCGAATTTCCTTCTAAGGTCGTATTTCTTTAAAATGTATTTATAATGCCAAATGTTTCAGGACACGATAAGTCAAAGTAAAAATCTTACTGACATCAGGAGAAACATGACTTGTATAAGAAAAAAATCCAAGGCAAGTTCACAATCGCTGACAGCACTAGTACATTTTTACTCTCTCCCCCTGCCCAGGATTTTCCAAAGTATTCAGGTAATTTTTACGTATACTAGCTTTTTCTTCACAGCAACCCTTGGAAACAGTCATTATCTCTCATTTTACAGGTGCAGAAGCTGAGGCTAAGTGACTTGAAAAACTCAATCAGCCAGTAGAACCAGGGCAGGGACCCATCCGAGGGTCTTGGTTCACCGTGGTCTGGATGATCCCAAGATCTGACTTCTATTTTTCTACGAATGACTTACTGAGAATAAATTTCTTCTGCATGCATTTTTTCCCTGACCTTATGACCTCTACAGGCAATCTTCTAAGCCATTTATCTATGTATATTCCCTAAGCCATTTGGGCACTCTATATTATTTAAAGACACTTTCCATGAATGCTGCTGGCTTCCTTTCTTCATTACCCACAATGCCTCTGCTTACTGGTAGGGCTCTCTTCCAGACGAAATGAAATATCAGCTCCACAGCCAGCATAAATTTGTGTCTTTGCTGCACTCCCTCCATCAAACTCTCCCCTTCATCTCAAGGTGCTTTCTCTACCAAGTACCTTCTTGGTCATCGCACTTGTTGTTTTGCACTGTCCACTAAGGAACCGATTCAAGTGACGGCCTCATTTTCTCTCATTAGTCACTAAGCACTGGTGGACTGGTCCTGAAACACGCCTTGATGGATATAAAATAGGAGCATGGGATAGTTTATAACCTCTAAGATCCTGGTGGGGAAATTGCTTTAGGAGACCCCAGCGCCTCGCGGGTGCTGCTGGTCACCAACTCCGCCCTGAACACTGCTCCCACTAGGAGCCCGTTTTGTTTTCTGGTGTAACTTCGTATCTTATTTTCTGTCCTAAAATAATTGTCTGTTTCTAGGAGTTCATAGGAAAATCATACATGGATCAGGTATCTCTACACTAAAACAAAACAAACAAAAGTGAAAAAAAAATGCCAAAACTTTAAAAGTACTCAAAAATATTTTATAATATTTCTAAAGTCTTGGCAGGGAGAAGTCCCCCTTAAACATGATGTGACGTCTGCAAGTCATAACAAAAATGCTAATGGATTTGACCACATATAAATTTAAAAACCTCTGAGCGGAAAAGATACATAAAGAAATAATAACAACAAAACAAAAACACTATAAAGAAAATTATAAGATAACAATAGACCAGAAAGAGCTCTTACCACTACGGGGAACACAAACACTTCAAAATAAATTTGGAACAAGGATATGAACTAGCCCTTCACATCAGTGTACATACAAAGAGGAAAAAAAAAAACACTATGAAAAAGATGTGCGACTTTCACCTGACCAGGGAAATATAAACTCAAGTGAGAGTCCACTTGACTCTCAAATAAACAAATAAACAAATAAATTTTTGTTTATCAAATTGGCAAAATCAAACAGACTCGCATTCCCCAGTGTTGGTGAATGTGGGGAGCTGGGCATACCCCAGCATGGTTAGTAGAAGAGTAGTAATTCGGGGTGACAGCTTTGGAGGATGACAGGAAGCCCGTATTAAAAGTTTAATGGCACATATTCTTTGACTCCGCAATTTCATTTCTTTGAATCTATGAAAATCCTGTCATGATATTTTTTACGAAATTGTTTAAAACAGTGACAAACTGAAGAGAGCCGAAGTGCCCTTCAGAACGGAAAGGGTGAATACCCCTGGTGAGTCCATCCTGTAGAGTATCAGACGCTCATTAAAAACAGTCAAGTAAGTCTCTTTTTACTAACAGGAAAAAAATTTTTAAAGTAAGTATTTATGTGTTTGTGTGTATAGTATACACACACACAAATGTGTATATATATGTGGTATATATATGTATATACCACATATATATATGGTATAAAAAGGGTCTGCAAGATTGTACACTCAAAAGTAACCCAAAAGAGGGATTAGAATGGAGAGGAGAAGATTTTACATTTTATTTTATATTCTCCTTCATTGTTTAAAGAGAGAATTGTTTGAAGAAAGTTATTTAAAGAATGAAGAACTGTTATGCATTATTTGGTGATTTAAGCACAATCTTCTAAAGCATCAAAGCAGATGGTGGCCCTGTACCACCCCAGTGAGCTGCCCTTACTATGTCACCTTAAGTACTGTGACCAGGTGGACTGTACTTAATGTGACAAGTCATGGTATAAAATATCCCTACTTCTCTATGCCACACAATCCAACACCTGTCTTCACTGAGTCCACTTTTAAAAGATGGAGAAAGCCAAAAAGCAGCTGGTTGTAAATGTTTTACAGCTGCAAAAAACAAATGAGCTGAGTTCCATCTCACTTAGTAGTCATCGTCTAATTCAGCATGACCCTTCCGTAAGTGGTGATCCTAGGGCCAGAACACTGGATTCAACAGGGAGAAAGACGATGAGGGCTAGGAAGTGAAGAGGTGGCTCTTACAGAAGCCAGAGCCCTGGGTGGGAAGACTTGGGTGTGAGTTCTTGGTTTTTCACTCGTTAGCATGGCGACCTTGAGCAATATCTGCTCAACCTCTCTGCGTCTCAGCTGTTACAATGAAATGCATAAAATCCCAGAGAAACATCACTATTTAGTTCATGTGTCTGGTATGAGGATTATGGTAAACGTAATGCTTAATGCGAAAGCCTTTTGCAGAGGATAAAGCATTACATAGGGTGTTATTCTTGTCTCCTTCACTTAGCCCACCAACTGGAGATCCTTTTCAGGGGGACACAATGCTCTTTAAAAATGCAAATACCCCTGCTGAAGTTCAGCATCGTATGACAACCTAATGTCCATCACTTTTAATAAAATAATCTGGCAACTAGCAGAGTCTGGTTTAGTGTTCAGATCGTAGAGAAGTTGACAGGGTTGGGAACTGGCATTTGAAATAGGAGGGCCAGTCTGGGTGGGGTATGAGAGCCCAAAGCACTTAATTTCTGGGCAGAACTACAAAGAGAGGGAGAGGGACAATGTCCCCAAATCCCAGATGGAGGGGTAATGAGAACAAGAGAAGAACTAAAGCACACCCAACACAGAGATAGTCTGTACACTGCAAACCACAGCCTTCCCAGATACTGCCCGGTCCTCAAAGGGGGACAAGAAAGGTGGAGACGGGGACTCATGGGAGCTTTGACCTCTTCTTATCCCATTGTTAATACATGTCTGGGTTCAGGGCAATAATCCAAGAACTCCCAGGTTACCTTAAATCTGCACAGTTCGAAGTGGGAAGAACACGCTGATTTTAGAAGCGGAAGAAGCCAAATAGCCCCATTGTTTCATTAATGAGAACTCTCTCTGGTTAAGTGACATCCTCATGGTTTAGCCATTCACTGCTACATGGCTAGTTACTGGCTAAACCATGCTAGGGCCCACAGTGCTCAGCTCAGGAAACTGCTTTTATCTCCAGCACCTAGACACGTGGGGAGCTGGTGATGTCTGAAATCATTCAAGGGCTACATGCGACTGGACAGACACTTTTAACCAACCTTCTAAGAATCTTGGGAAGAGCCATTTGTCTCTTCTTGACAAATGATTAAAGAAAAGTGCCAGATAACTTCCTTTTACTAGAAAAAAAAATATGCAGACTAGTGTTTTCTAAATGTTTTACAGGTGGCCATCCACTCTAAATCTTGGCTTCTGAATTTTCTGAAACTCTATGCCCCAATGTAAGAATACCTGAGTCTGAACACTCCAAGAAATTCCTCATTGCCTTGGTCTTTCAAACACAATATGACCTATTTCTGTCCATTCCCTGCTTCAACTGCAAAGAAATTCAAATTCACTGATTCCATGGTTCTGACTCCTGGCTTCACAAGTAGAAAAAATAATAATAAAAGGAAATCCACCTTTCTGCCTGGGTGCCTTTCAATAGAAAGTGTACAGATGTATTTTTTTATTTTTATTCAGAAAAGGTCAGTAACAGGTTGCATGATAAGCAGAAGCGACTCCCTACCTTTTTATAAATATTATTGAAATATTATCTACGCTGCATAAGAAATGTCTTCGAGTTCTGGTTATGTCTATTTCACACTGAAAGATGACTGAGTAGAGGGAAGGGAACTTCCAAGTCCGCTTTTTAAATGCAATCGTGGGATAAGGAAGCAGCTCCTTTGTACTGGGCCCAGTGAATGCTGATTCTAGGAAAGATTCAGTCCCTAAATAATTACAGAATTATTCAGCTGTGCTGCACTAATCTAGATAAAAATGGAGTCAATATAGGGCTCTGGTTATCAGTGAGTCTTGGGAGTAAGTAAGCAGATAGGAAATAAGACCCCAGTTGTGGCTGAAGTAGGGGTAGGGGTAAGAGGGATGGGCTCCTGCCTTGATGAATGTACGCTGTGTAAGGAGAAGACGCCCGCTGGCTGTGCCTGGTCCCACGGTCAAACATGCTCCAACATTATGCCCATGATATCCACCGTAAATTACAACCATCCTGCTGGATGTAATGAAGCAAAGAATGGAGACTGAGGTAGGCGAGTGGCTGGTTCAAAGGCTTCCCTTTTTGTCTACTGCGCCTCGTAAATAAGACCACATCGAGCATGTTCAATTCGCATGAAGAAGGATTAGAAGTCCTTACAATCAACTGTTGCCCCCTGGCATTTAATTCCTCTAATTTAGAAGGCAGCTTGCACAAAAAGTAGGCTGGGGTCTGTAATATTGTGGGACACGACTTTTGTGTACCCAGTATTCATCATCCTGCTCTTGCTTAAACAGCACTATATTTAATTAGGGAGCAAATAGGTCCAACTACAGGTGAGTATCATAGTTGACCTCCTTTGCAGCTAAGGTGTGATTCAGTTTAGCCCAATGACACTAGCATAAATAACAAATAATAGGTGACAGACAGCATGGTCCTTCCTTCTTCTTTCTTTCTTCCTGCATGAATGGAAATGAGATGTCCAGAATTCATTAGCCATTATGCGACCACACGGGAAAAAAATGAGAGAAATCTAGGAGAATCACAGAAACATTGGCCCTAACATTGCTGAGGTCATACACCAAAGTTAGTAACGACCCACCTCTGGACTGCTTGTTAATTTAGCAACATAAACCTCTATTTATTTAAGCTGCTCTAGTAAGGTTTTCTATTACTTGCTGTCAAATGCATTTCTAAACAATATGAACAACACAAATTTTCTCTCTTCTTACCTAATTTATAAAATATGAGATCTGTCCAGAAAGTATCCAGCCATGTAATATGAGAAACACAGACATTTATTGAAGAAGATACAACATATAAGAAACATTGTCATAGGACAATGAACCTCAGTCCCCAACAAAGTAGGCACCTTGGGACCTCACACAGCTCTCCCAATCACCATCAGCTGCTCCGTCATATTGTTGTATATTCCTAAATATCGCCAACGGTCGGACATCTGACATATCTTCCTTTTCAAAGGTGATTTTAGTTTTAGGAAAAGCCAGGAGTCGCAGGGCGCCAAATCGGGGCTGTAGGGGTGCTGAGTCACCTGAGCGACTTGATGTTTCGCCAAAACACTCTGCATGAGATGTGATGCATGAGAGGGTCCGTGGTGGTGTTGAAGCTGCCCATCACCAGTTGCCCAGAGCTGCGGCCTTCTGAATCATCCAAATAGTTTCCGCAGAGGAATGCTCAAGTTTGCGCAAAATTTGATGCAGATTCCTTGATCAATTGGCTCAGCCATTCTAAATGTGATGGCCACACAGTACGCATGCTCACTCCGCAGTGTCTACTATCCCCCCCACCCCACTGACTAGTACAATGAAGTTGTCCTTGTTCACACATGCGCATTCCAGTCCACACTCCCCGGCTGCCAGGTTACATCAATGTTGTGCAAACCATTCTTGCTACATTAACAATGGCTGAACCTTTCCCAGACAGACCTCATATTTATACATGCCTCAGGAGAGAAAAAAGCTCTAAAAATAGCCCAAGTAAAAAATAAAAGTTAAGGAACACCAAAGAACCTTCCAGTAGTCTAAAGCTTGCTGATGGGACAAGTGCCCATCTCTTTATTCTGTTTTCGATCATAGCCACCAACATAGGATAATCAATTTCCGGAGAGCAGAGATGGATTAATACAGAAATTCTATTCCACACTTATATCAATATCATTTATCACTTAAGACTGTCAAAGAAAGACCCCTGTTCTCCAAAAAGACCAAGGATCCATGTATTTGATGTTAGTGCAGTGACTCCAAACAATAATTATAGTACCATTTATCAAGCTCGTACTATGTACTGGACACTGGTATTTTAAATACTCCGTCTCATTTTACCGTAAGGCAGCCCTGGGAGCTAGGCTAAGTCAGCCACTTTTCACAAATGGACAGATGGGGAAACTGGTGAGCGTACGACGAAGCCTGTGTGACGCCAGTGCTCAGTGTTCTTGGGAACGTCACGCTGCCGACTCAGGGAGCACTGTTGGTTTTAAACTATTTTGCCAACATGAAGATGGCTCGGGAGCCAGGCCCTAAGTTATCAGGGCTTAGGCATGCACAAAAGAAATGCATGCATCCTTACAAATAAAGAATGGCCCCTAATCTATGTCACTCAAGCTGCTGCTGACACGCCACAGCCCTGCGTTCCAAAAGCACAGACCATGTTAGCCACATGTCAAACGAGAGCCAAGGTAGGGAGTTCCTGTCAGAATGAGAAAACGTCTGTCTTCAATTAAAGCACAAGTGAAAACTGGGGGGATAAAAAGAATTATACTCATTCTGTACACCTAGAGAGTCAGCGATAAGGTTTCTAACTTAACAGCAACCATCAACCTGAGGGCCTTCTACCTTTTCTCAGCAAAAAAATTCTTTCAGGCAGCATTAGCCAAGGAAGCAGAATTTTATCACTGTTTGTACTATAAGGAACCAGAGAAGAAATGTCTTCAGGTCCCCCCCAACTGTTTGGAGCTGGCAGAGCTGGCAGGCAAATTAGAAAGGATCAAGTCAAGCTTGTCATAACTGCGCCTTAATGACTTCACAAGCTGCAGGACTCTCACCTGCTCCAAATGTCACACAAGGATCCCCAGAGAATATTCAGATTCCAAAGACATCTCCTGAGAGCCTTGACATAATTTACCTAACACGCTTGAAATGGATTTTTAAATGTTATCAGATTAAAGGACCTGGTTCCTAGAATATCTCTTCAAGAATCATCTTCAAATTCCTGGTGGCAGTCTTCAATTAGGAGCTACAGAGAGTTCCAGCATGCAGGAACATCAGAGATAATTGGTCTTTTCTTCCAGGCATCTTTAGAACAATTATAATTGTCAGGAAATGGGTGAGAGGCCACTATTCATGTACTTTAATGCTTTGTTATCTTACATTCACTGGTTTCCCTGGACTGTAAGACAAGGCCTACATTTAACCTGAGTCTGAATTTCAGCAACGAAGGTTTTCAAAACTCCTTCATCTACCCATAATCTCAAAGGCTCAGTCACTTGAACAAAAGTGGTGATGTGGTTTACATGGTATTGAAATGAAGTAAGTGAGCGGAAACTCAAATAGGTGTTTATGAAAAAGTTCTCCAGACAGAAGAATATTTAAAATGAAAAAAAGATTGTACTTAGACTTAATCTGATGCTAATGCCCATGACAGGGGTCACCAAGAGAGCTTATTATCTCCACTCAAGATACGGGTCTCGAAGTCTGAACTGACTCAGCTCCACGGCTTGGCTCTGAAAGTCGGCATCAGAGTGCTTCTGAAGAGAAAGTTAAACCTCTCTGCAGGCTTTCCGCTTTTTTTTCCCCTCAGAAAAATTATAATCTTTTCAGAAGAAGTATTTTTTCCATTATATTTGTTTAATTATGTCACTTTAATTATGCCGCTGTAAACCCCTTCAGCATAATAAATTAGTTACTAATCTAAAAACCAGTCCTAAAAACAATTGAGGAGTTTTTTAGTAAGATCTTTCATTCTCTCCTCTCTTTGAAGACTTATCTATTTCATGCCAAGACCTTATCAAATTTGCTTTAATTACAAAATTTCCTATCCCTGAGGATTTGGGTTTTATATCAAACAAGTGTAAGCATTATTCCCTAGCAAAGTGAGAGAATAAAATAAAGTTCACTTCATATTAGATTCAACCTCTATGGGGAATGTCTGTTGCAAAGAAGAAGAACAAATGTCTAAGGATATTAATAAATGAAATAAGGACCACTTTAAAAAATAGTAACACATCGACATGGTCTCAAAATATGGGCTAGATCTTGACTGCTACCTGAGCAACAACCACATACAAAACACACAACTCAAAGAAAAGTCCCAAACTAGTAAACTTCCTAACGATCATTTTTTTTTTCTTTAGGTCTTTAGGAAGAGAACGTGTGAGCCAGCATTTTCTAAACTGTTATTTTCATAAATGTCAACATGCATTTCTTGGATAAATGAATTTTTGCTGTTCCATAAGTTGGGGAGAGCTACATTCGGCATGTCAGTGATGCCTGGGGCCAGTGCTGAGACAGGCTAATGGCCTAAAAGTAGTCTCCCAAACGTTCTCAGTGAAAGCCCTAGTTCTCACCCTCCGCAATTATGATTCAGTAAGTCTATGGAGGGTGGGAATTTGGGATTATGTTTCCAGATTTCAGAGCTACTGCTATAATCCATGTTGGAGGTTCACAATGCTCATCGGCAAATTAAAAGTTATGCAAAACATAAATAAGAAAAACATGCTGACTTCCTTTCGCCCAATGTCTGCCAGAATCATTTGGCCATGGAAACTCCTCCACAGCCCTCTCCCATAACTGCTAACATTTTTCCATCAAATAAAGTTTGGGAAACACTAATATAAGCAAGTCCAGTATTTTCACAACCCTCATATTCTCAGACTCCATATTTAGGTCAAAAATGGTAAATACGCAGACACGTTTATAGTAGGAATTTATTACAAAAGGACTCCCTGAAGATATATACTGAGTGGTTTCTATTCAGAGTTCATGTTCTCCCTCTCCTACACATAAACGTACAGAACTATACAAGAAAAAATAACTTTCAGAAGCAGATGTCCATAAGACTTTCAAATCACTGATTTGTAAGCCCTTCAGTATGGGGGTCATTTCATACTCATGTTTGTATCAGTAACACTTCACACAGGGTATTAAATGAGTCAATGTTTGTTGCTGGAGCCATTAAAATGAGGAGTGTGACTCTGTGCCAGAGTCACATTATTATACTTACTAAATGCAAGGTGAGTTTAAAAGATTTGCTACAGCATTTGTTTTTTTTTTAACAATATGAATTGAAGCAAAAATGGCTTATCATTGCCTAAAATCTCAGGCAACCAAAGGATGTTCCACGTCTACTACTTTGCATTTTTCCAATCATTTTCATGTCACCCGTTGAACAGTCTGTGTTCACTACTTATCACCTTCACTCATTCCAGACTATCTATCCATGAAACCCCAATGAATTTGAGAAAGGATGGAAAACTATAACGGACACCTGGAGGAAGGCTTTTGTGATTTTCCATGTCTTCTCTGTGAAAATACGAATTACACAGGGGCAGAGATCGCGTTTTCCTTGCCCTGTGCCTTTCAGAGAGGTGTCTAATAATCATTTGGAGTGCACCTTTTTTAGATTGTGTGTGTAGGCAAGTGATCGAAGTTCTCCCGTTGGAACGAAGGTCTCATGAGAGAAGGGTGTTTGTTTTGATCACTGATGTAGCCCCAGTTCTAGGACAGTGCCAGGCCTGCTGCTCCATAAATAGTTGCAGATGAGGGAATTAATGAATTCTCCATTAGGCACATGCACATTTTCACATGTGCGTGGTCCTGAGTCTCCTTCCTTCCATTCCTTCCTCCCTCCTTCCTTTTCTCCCTCCCTTCCTCTCTCTTTTCTTCCCTTTCCCCATCCTTCTTTCCTTTCTTCCTTCCTTGCAACCAACCTATCTACCTTCAGAATCATCAGTATCCAAGTCCCAATTTCTCGTCTGCTACCTCCTAGGACGACTTGGGAGAATGATTGGTTAATTCCTTCTTTGTTCAAACTAAACCATGGGTCTTGCTCCCCCAAAAAGCCTACCTTCAGAATGGAGAAAGACTGGCCTGTGGGAGATCATCGCCCGAAAGCTATAATAAGGCTATCAAGGAGTTTACTCAGTTTAGCACACAGCAGCACAGAGATCCCATAGACCTTCCCTAACCTAGGCCTGTGAGCAACTGTTGCTGAAAGAGAGTGATTCCGAAGCGCGATTTAAACATCTTTTCCCGCCACATAAAAGTTGGGCAGCATGCAATCTCAGCCACTATTTACTTTGTATGCATTTTTGCAGCTTAATTTTGCGGAGACCTTAGAATATATAGATCTATGTTTTCATTGTGTAATTTGCCAAGACTAACTGAAGCAATTAATTGTGAAGTGCTCAAGAGATAAACCATCTCCAATTCCACTTGTTAAGCATGGCTAGCTGGGGGCATATTTTTGGCATGATATTAAGAGAGCTATTGAGAAAAACAGACATTGAGATTAGTTATTTTTTAATCAAGGCAACTAATAAATACGTATTTTGGATATATTTCTTCAACAACCAACAGTTATACAGCTGCCAACAAGCATGTTATCTTAGGGTGCAGACAGTGTTTGAGAACTGAAACCTCCCCCTTTCAGCTAAATGAGACTTTCTATACCTGCTGAGTTAGAAGTAGAATGTCTTCTTTATACTTCCTAGGTAACCGCTTCTTCCTCTCCATCTTTGTATTCCTAATTCTGCTTTGTTCCAAGTGTATCAGAGAACTGTAGACTCTCCAGAAGCCTTTGGGGATCTTTCAGCCCAGCACTGTCTATTCATTTTTAACTTGGGAATACTTTATTCACAATAATGTATAATCACCGGAAACCCCTTAGGAAATCTTTTAATCAGTTCATCCTTTTTGCATAGTATATGATAAGAGATTTAAAATGAAGCATTTCACTTGAGATCAATACATTATTAAAGATTTTATCATAAAGTTCATTTAAAACAATTTTAATAACATTCATTATGTATGAAGACGAATTTCAGCCTTTCCCCATTTAATAAGTGATATAATATATACTGCTTAATTTACTTTAAATTTATCAGAAAAATAATGATTTGCCTACAATTAAATTTTTTTATCTTTAATCCTCACCCGAGGATATGTTTTTATTACTTTTTAGAGAAAGAGGAAGGGGGAGAGAGAGAGAGACATTAATGTGAGAGAGAAACACCAACCGGCTGCCTCCCCTTCTCGCCTTGACCAGGCATTGAACCTACAGCCTAGATATGTGCCCTGACCAGGGATCAAACCCACAACCTTGCATTATAAGGGACAATGCTCCATCAGCTAAGCCACCTGGCCGGGGCTACAGTTAAAAATTTAAATAACATTATATCAGGTTTTACTTTGATCAAGCACATATTAAGATATAAATTGAGTTTTAACTACCCAATATTGTTTTGTAAATGAACAAAATTTGTCCTCTAATAGTTAGCTCTTTGTATCATATGCTTAAACAACTGTTTTTGTAATATTCGTGGTTTCAGATTTCCACGAGCATGGATCTCTCAACACATAACCACAGAGTGGGTACAAATAATTTTTATTCTCAGCAAATGAAGAGCCAAAGTGGATGAAGCAGGCATTGTGCTTCATATTTTTAGCACCTGAGATGCTATATCAGAGCTCTGATCAACCCATCTTGTGGATTTTCTCAGGACGATCTCAAGGTTATCGGCAGGACCATAATTTCTACGCTTACTTGTCAACTTATTTGTATTTTAACGTCAATGTTTGTTATGTTTCCTCTTCTCAATCAGAAGTTCACTAAGGTTATAAATTACCTTACGTATGTGTGTTAATCTGGTGGGGCTGTAATACCGAAACGCCACAGGCTGGTCCGCTTAAAGAGCAGAATATTAAGCTGGGTGGCTTAAATAGCCACATATTAATTTGGAGGACGTAAAGTCCAAAACCAAAGTGCCAGCTGTTTCAATTCCTGATGAGGACTCTCTTCCTGGCCCGCAGACAGTAGCCACCTTTCTACTGTGTCCTCACTGGAGAGAAAGCGCTGGTATTGGTTTCTCTTCCTCTTTTTACAAAGGCACTAGTTTTACTGCATTAGGGCCCCACCCTTATGACCTCATTTAACCTTTAACACCTCCTCACAGGCTCTATCTAAAAAAAAGTCACATTGGGAGTTACAGTTTCAACATATGAATTTTGGGTTGATGCAAATATCCAGTCCATAGTAGTGTGGTTAAGAGTAAAAATATTCACACAGTCATGTTCAGTTCCCTAGAGAAGTTCTGCAAAGTTCTAAAGGGTAAGTTCAGTGGGAAAACAAATATTAACCCAGCAGGAAGTGGCAAGATGACACCCAGAACATGATTAGGCTACACGTGCTTGGGGCCAAAAGTCAGGAAACTGAGAAAAATCAGAAACGAAAACCCAAACTTCAATTCCCAGGCCCACAGCAAGAATACACTAAAAACCAACCAACCAACCTGCAGTATGTACTATCGCTCTACCACTTCTGAAGAGTAAAGCACCCTTTCCCTTCTGCCAACATTCCTCCTTGTTTCGTACAATGAAGAGGTTAGTATTTTTTTTGTAAATATAAAAATGATCAAACTTGGATTAATTTGATGATGTTTTATACCAAAAGTATGATATACCATCTCCATGTTTTAATCTGAACCTTAGAATCTGTAAAAAATTATGTGATCCCCTGACCCTAATTATTAATTACCTAACACCACAAAATGCATCTTATTTTTAGGATTGGACCAGGTACCTGTCTTTCAATGGTGTTTACTTTTAAGAATCCCATACAACTTTCCCTGACATTTGGAGGTTTGGAAAATGATTATTCTGCGGCAATCCTATAGAGGCCCTGGGGGAAAAAAAGCAAAGCAGTGAAAAGCATGTTAAGTTGACCACATTCATAGAAAATAATGTGAGGACATGCTAAATATCCTCAGCATTTAGCCCCTAAAAATTTTAGCACACCAAAATCCATTACAGTCAGTTCTGCTGCAATAAAATGTATGCGTTCCTAAAAATCTTGGTGCTGTGGAAATGGTGCAGTAAAAACCATAGGGCTTAGGAGGGGTATGGGGTCAGGAGTACAACACTGAAAAAGGGTATCAGTAACAGTAAATCAAAAGCAGAAGTTTAATAAAATAGTAGAATGGTTTTACATGTGTAAAATAGTGAGGAAAACAGATAAATGTTAATAATACTAATGGTACTTTGCCTCATATAAAACCCTAGAGTTTGCCTAGAACTGGGTGTGGGACAGGGTGCAACTTGTAGATTATTGTGCAGCATGGTGGAAAGGTGAGCTGACACCGGATGGAAAGCTGTAACGCCAAACGTGGATCAACAGGGCTTGTAACTAATGGGTACACTGAGGCTGCAGGTGACTGGGCATGTATGCGTGTGCATTTGGGGTAGCCCTAAGTGGCATCCAGTTGGCTGTAGTTTGTTGTTTTCTGCATTCACCTAGTGTTTCTCTAGGAGGACATGGCATATAACAAATGCAACATTTTCATTATACTTGTTCTCTAAATATCAATTGCTTTGCAATAAATTCTCATTTTCAAAAGAAGTGTTGCAGTAGAACTGACTCTACTGAGAACTGATGAAACTTACAAAAGAAATAAAGACTAAAATTCAGAGATTAGAAAGCTAGGAATAATTTAAGGATCATTTAAGGTATCATATCACAGGTAATATTAAGATATTACCCAGCTGGTGTAGCTCAGTGGATTGAGCACTGGCCTGAGAACCGAAGGGACACCGGTTCAATTCCCCAGTCAGGGCCCTTGTGTGGGTTGCGGGTCAGGTCCCCAGTAGGGAGTGTGTGCGAGGCAACCACACGCTGATGTTTCTCTCCCTCTCTTTCTCCCTCCCTTCCCCTCTGTCTAAAAATAAAATAAGTAAAATCTTTAAAAAAATATATTAGTATCTTTGAACTTACTTTGTTTAAGAGTCTTGCCTCTGTCCCTTAGAGACCTCTCATAATTTTTAAGATACAGTCTAAAGTAAAGAAGATAGTGGAGGAGAGAAGCTTTAATAAGAAAAACAAATGCTTAGGTCAGGTCCGCAGATATGGTGCCTCATCTGATATGTAATGTCTACCTAGGCACCTTAAGAGTTGTTTGGGAAACACACAATTATTATCCAAGAAGCACGCTCCTACTGGTTTAAGTGAGAAGAAACACATAGCCCAAATACAGAGATGTGAAAAGACAGCATTTTCAATTTGCTGGGCTCTCTCTCTCATATCATTTTGAGGTTCAAGAGAGCCATGGAACTGGGTCACACAGAAATTTCTAAGAGGACTGTTATTAGTTTCACTGCTACTGAAGTATAATAACTATAGGGGTGGGCAAAAGTAGATTTACAGTGGTAATATCATACAAGTAAATAATACAATAATTAATAAATAATAATACAAAAATAGACTCTTTTTTGCACAGTCATAACTGTAAATCTACTTTTGCCCACAACTCTAGTTTTGTGTGGTGGGAAATGGTTAGAGGGCCCTATTCACCTATTTTCAGGGGTTTGAAAATGTCTGTAAAAGAAGCCCATCCTTTCCAAAGAAGCCCTATTTTTTTCAATATGCCTGTAGGAAGCACAGAAGTGCCTTTCTCCAAATTCACCTAAAGAGGAAAAGGAGAAAAATTTGCAGTGACTGTTTAAGCAATATGGCCTGTTAGAAATCTACTTCGAAAACATTTCAATATTTCACTATAGGAAATGGAGGTAGGTGAGAGGCTGCTGTGGGAGGGAAGGGGGCTCTAACGTCTGGGTCCGACACGACCCACTGTTTCTAGCAGTTCCAACAGAACGCTCTGTGCCAGAGTCAAGGAAATGAAACTTTTCCTCTCCACAGAGGGCATCTTCCCCTCAGTGTCTGCTTTACTTCTTGTCTCTTCTCAAATATGAATCCCTAAAGAAATCAAGTTTATTTTGGTACCATCACTAGATTGTGTAAGTAGATGCATCAACATGCTCTTTTGGAGGGAACATTTCCTACATGCTCTTTGGACCGAATTTTATACAGTACTAAATAAAATAAGTTGACTTAAATCGGGTATCCCAACATATACCTTTCCTTCACTTATGGCTCATGAGACAAGTTGATAAATAGAGCTAGGTTGCAACAGACATCACACATCCTGAGTAGCATTAAAAGGAAATACCATTAAAGGGATCTCCATCTCCAGTAAAATACAACCTACACTACTACCAAAGAGACTTCATAAATCACCAACGCTTAAGAAAATAAGGCATAATCATTTTTTTCAATAAAACTCAGTTGGCTTCAAACTGTATAAATTCCATAGTGATGTGTAATCTGTTTTTGAAATTATGTTTTGTAACCAAAGGTAAGTTTTTCTGAGAGATAACAGGCAACTGATATTCAAGTTTCAATTACTTTAAGTAGGAAGTTTAAAAACATAACTGCATGGTTTATGCTCCTATAAGAGTTCTTACTACTAAGATTCTTTTTCCTGTACTTCAATTTTATATCTGAATTCTGAACACAGAAAATTTCTTCTAAAATACATAAAAGGAAAAAATGGGTGATTTATATTTATCATACATATATTTATCTGCGCCAATGTAACTGACCAATCAGTACAAATGTTACTACTCATTTAAAGGGTCTCTAACTTTCTTCACTTTGATTAATCAAATGCACTATAATTTTTTGTTGGAAAAATGTAATCTGCTGAATTAAAATATTCTTATGTTAGAATAGAATTACACCCTTATTCCTGAAGTTTACAGAAATCATTCAAAGTGTTGACTAGGCATGCACCTCATGTTTTTATTGGTAAGTGAACAGTTTTAAATAAAAAGAAATATCATGGAATCAAAAGTTTTTGCCCCTTGAATAGATGTAAATAGACATTCCAATAATAGCCCCAAGATTGTCAAGATTATTTTTCCTTCAGATATTAAAAACAAAAAACAAAAAAAAACAGAGATCTAACAGGATAAACTACAGAAGTCAAGCAAAACTCTCAGTCCAATCTCCCGTCAAGAGCCAATTAGTTGAAGGCCTTAGGAATAAAACAATGCCCCGATTCTTTGCAGCAGCAAATTACAGAAGCCCTTACCTTTTAGTGAGAATAAGTGAAAGATAACCAGCATAACAAACTCAGCAGGCTTGCCTGCAATGCACATTTCTCAGTGGACTCATTCTGCAGCCCCCCAAAGACCTGTGCATAGAAACTCCAGCCTGCCTACTCCATCCTTCACTGTCTGAGATACCCGCTACCAGGGTAACAAGAAAGGGCCGCATGAAGCAGCAATCTTAGTTTCTTAAAAACCTTTGTCCTGGAAAAAGAGAGGGGAAAAGAGCAAGGGGTGGGACGAGGGAAAAGGGGAGAAGAACAGAATAATTACTTTCACAAAGGTGAAGTGGTTTTTGCCATAAACTAAATGCACAACAACCAGCCAAGTCTGAATGACTCTGCTTCAAGCTCCTGAGAGAATCTGCCCCTACCTCTGCCACTTGAGGGGATAAAAGTGTGTGTGTGTGTGTGTGTGAGAGAGAGAGAGAGAGAGAGAGAGAGAGAGAGAGAGAGGAGCCAATGTATGGATAGGGAAGGGAGGGAGATGGTTGGAGGAATGGGAGGCCAGTGAAGGGGTGGGGGAGAGTGCTAAGATGTGACCCACATATGGAATGAGCATTAGAACAATGAGGACAGGACAGCCAAACCAGTGCACTCTGGGGCAGCAGTTTTCCAAACAAGGCTTCACAGCTTTGCAGGAAGGGGGGGTGTGGGGAAACATAACACAAAACTAATTGAAATAAGCAACTGGATACAAAATGAGCTGGCCAAATCGCTAGCAACTGGGACATTGTAGGCTCCTGGATTTCATTTCTATGCAGCCTGTGGGTGTTTTTTCCCTTCCTCACTAGAAAGCTTTTGGTCCCGGGGGTCTAGAATTCCAGAGGACCCAATTAACACCGTACTTGGCAAGCTCCCTCGTATGATCAATATAAAATAAAGCTGCCTTTTAGCATCTCCATAAAATAAAACAGCCTGGAAACTGGGTCTGCTGCTGCTTTTTTATTTCCCCTGTAGAGTGACAGCCAAATTGGGGGGTGAGGGGCAGGCAGAGCCACACACAAACACTAAAAGTGAGGATAGAAAGGGCATGATGGTTTAGTTGGACATACCGAAGAATCTTAAATCTAATAGAGTTGTGAAGTCAGTGCAATCATCTCTCCTATATCCTCAGGTCTTTGACGGCCAGCAGGGTGTTTCATATGTGAGGCTTTTGACCTTATACTCACACGGGACTCTAATGATTGCTATGTTCTTTGTAACATAATTCCGCTGTTTTGGCAAAGGATGCACTCATACACATTTTAGAAACGTTTTTCTGGTAAACCTGTCATGATTCCCCCAATAACCTTCACAGCAAGTCGTCCTTAAAAACGGTATTCTCTCTGGTGCTAATTTCATTCCACTATCAAATAACTGATTTTTCCAAGGCCCAGAGATGAAACAACATCAAAAATAACATTGCTGGAGTTAAGTATTTCATTTTTTAAAAAAAGGAACAATTCTCAAAGTGGAGCTTCCATCTCGGCAGCTTTTATTTCACAATATTTTATTTCTAGTGCAACTAGTTTAATACCATAGTGCAAAGCATTTCTACATTCTGCCCATTGCCTACTATGGAAACACAGACATTTGACCAAGCTACAAAAGCAAGAGATAGCAGTAAGACTTTCCAAACGCACACTGTCAATTTCAAAATGAGTGCCATGTTTCTCGTATTGTAATTGCAATCTTCAAATTTCAAAAGCGTGGGACCAGAAAAAAATAAGTCCCTGGTAAACACAAGGCTAGAATAACTAAGTTCACAGCTAACAAAAAACACCCCCCAAAAACAGAGATCGAATTTCCATAAGAATAAGCTCAAGATAAACATTCATAGAGAAAGAGAGCGTTAATTCCCACGTGTTACAAAGGCCTTAGGAGTTAAATTGCAGAATATGAAAACCTGTGTTTACATAATTTTTAGGCAATGACACAAGCTGAGGAGGAAAATAAAATTAATAAGTGACAGGAAAGAGGGGGCTGTCAACACCAACTCCAAATTTCTCGCTCCTGGGCTTGATCCCCTATTTTATCTCACACATGAATAATGCGCCTCTTCTTGTGAGGTCTGGTACTTTAAAATTTGAGGTTGAAGAAACTTGTGCTGCCATTTATCTGAGAGAGAAAACAAAGTGGGATGAGCTGGGGGCTGGGCTGGGGCTGGAGGCTACAAGTACTAGCTGGTGTTTCAAGTCATGGTCTAAGCAACGTTGCTGCTAAGAGTCCAAGGGGCCCCTCAGGGCCGGGATCTTTTGGTTGTGGCAAAGCTGATCTTCGGAACAAATGTGCTCAATCCCAGGTTGCTGTCAAGGACACTTTCCATTTGCATTTACCTTTGTTTAATTTCACTGTAATTTGGCCTAGCCGGGTCATGAATCAAATCAAACAAAGGAAAACTTTCAAACTATTCTATTCTGGCTTCAACTTGAGGTTTTCATCTCTGCTGTTTTGAAATGAGGCAGGCTATAAATGGGCTGTGTTGTCTCGTATGGGGGCTGCCTCAGGCAAAATATTCCTATTAAGTAGGAGCATTCCAGGGATTGTGGGGCCTGAAGTAAAACATTGGAGGGCCCTCTTTAAGAAAAAAGTATGGTATTATGAATCGGAAACTAAGTGGAGGGCTTTGGAGGAGGTCCATGAGAGCGAAGGGGTCTGACACTTAAGCTTCGATACATGTGTTGGGGAAAGTAGTTAGCTAGTTATTAATAAAGGAAGGAAGCAAAGGAAATCAGACGCTATTAAGCATAATGAACGAGGGAGCAGGAGTCTGCCGGCTTCACCAGGAAGTGACAGATGCACACACTCCCAGGGGAACCACTGGTCCGGACCCTGCGAATCACTGGGGAAAGGCAGAGAACAGTAAAGGAGGAAGTAAGCCCACGTGTAGTACGAGTCAAGATAGGGACCGTCAGAGGCCTGTCAGTCTAGCCTGGGAAAAGGATTACAGTGGGTAAGGGACACAACGCAGGAGGATATGAGGAATGGATTGGTTAGAGGGTGGACGTGTCAGAAGCCCGCAAACGCTTGGGAAGTTGATTGGTTATTTTGAAAAAGCACCTAGTCCTCCCCAAACCCAAGATAACATAATCCCGGCTAACACAGAGCTCCCCTCCCCAAACATGTGCTTGCCCTGTCTGTCAGCATGTTCTCTTTCCTTAGCAACCATGTGGCCTTAGCAGCCGTCTGGACTCCAAACTCCAAACACCAAACACAGTCTCAAGCCCGAGCCCAGGTGCAGCCGCGGATCGCGGCCAGCGCTAAGCTACCTGGACGGAGGCTGAGCTGCTGATGGCCGGATCAGTGGCACAGAATCTTTGGACCCTGGCCTTTGTTCTGGCCTTGATGAAGACAAGGCTGGACTTTTGCATGGAGATGAGACACTGGGAGCCTGGAGGCAGCCTTCTAATCTTACCACACCACAAACCCCGGGGCGCGAGTCTCTCTGGGCGCTTTCCTTGAGATCCCATGAAAGAATGCCATTTATACCGGCAGCACCCTCACAGTATATACGCCTCAGCTATCAGTAGGACGCCCCCTGAAGAGAACCTCAAGGGCAGGAAATGCCAGGTACTGGGGAAAGCCGAATACCCCCTCTCCCCACAGGGCTATGAGCATCTTTTCTTACTGGTGATAAGAGGAGAGTGGAGGAGCCTTGAGAAGCTAAAAAAATTTAGTCTGAATAGTCAAGTAAAATGATAACATCGAAGGGAAGTCTCCAGGTGCTTTTATTTTCTTGACTAGTACATGCAGGGATAAGATATGAGGGAGTTAATGAATCCACCAGTTCAGGGGAGTTTAACGTCTCCTAAAGAAGAGTTTTCCTTTAAAAAAAAATTCAAATATACAAAAAGTTGAAAAACTAGTACAAATTTCCCATTTACCTGTCACTCAACTTTCCCAGCTTATATAACAATATAAAAATTATAGCAAATTAACATGGGTGCAATACTATTAACTAATCAACAGACTATTCAGTCTTTGCCGACTGTCACAGGTATATCCTTTCGTTGGTTCAGAATCCAGTTCAGGAATCCACACTGCATTTCATTGTCATGCCCTCTTAGTATCCTTTAATCTGTGACATTTCCTCAATCTTTCCTCATCTCCTATGACCTTGACATTTGAAGAATAGAGGCTAGTTATTTTGTAGAATGTCTTTCAACTTAGGTTCAACTGATACATTCTCATGATTAATTCAAGGTGTGCATTTTTGGAAAGACTGTCATAGGAGTGAGGTTCTCCTTTCTTACGCATCATATGAGGAGGAATATGATATTGATTTGTCTCATTATTGGTGACATTAACTTTGATCATTTGGCTAAGGTAGTGGTTGCTGGGTTCTCCCCTGTAAAATTACTGTTCTTCCTTTTTAACTTACAGATTTCTTGCGGAGAGATCCTTCAGGACTATATAAATACTCATTTCTCATCATACTTTCACCCACTAATTCTGGCACACATCGATGCCTCTCGCCTGCAACTATTATTGCTGTGGTGTTTGCCAAATGATGATTTCCTATTTCCAGTATTCCTTCTACATTTATTAATTAGAATTCTACTGTAAGATGGAGTTTTCCCTTCTAGAATAGAGACTTTTAAAAGAAAAATATTATAAAAGTGGAATTATCCTGAAACCTATACAGCTGATGTAGTCATATAATAGCACCTCTCTGCACCACCCAGACTGTGACAGTATGAGAATTCTGCAGCCTTCCCTTTTAACCTTCTGCTGGCATTTCAAGCTGCTTCGGCAGCTCCACCGCAGTAAAGGAGAGGGCAGAAGCAACGGGAGGACACAGAAATGCCATCAGTTTCCCATTAGCAAGTGTGGCTTATAATGAGAAGAGTTTGAAGCAAATGGATAACTTTTCTTACAAATGTCTCCTAAGCAAACTTAGCCAATATGTCCAATTTATACCTTTTTTTCTGGTCCAGAATTGAACTCAGCAACTCACACTGCACTCAGTTGTCATGCCTGAGTTGGTCTGGTCATTTAGAGGATCCCACCCGCCCAGCATGATACACCTGCCCTGCCAAAGGGGCCAGTGGAACGGCCAACATTCCACACCTCACGTCTGCTGACCACCAACTGCTGGTCCATGTACGCGCTTCCTGTGAGCCTTCTCACCTAACCCCCTCCACGTCTACGAAAGATCTAGCTTCTCTGAGTCCCAGACTAAAGCTGTCTCCTTGATGTTCATTCTTCAAATAATGTCCTTCCCGTTAGAAACAGGACACAGCTCATCTTTTCCACCCTTGTGTGTCCTGATCAAAGACAGGACCCAGATACTAACCATCTTCGCCCCTTCACATCTACAAACAACTGAGAGACAGTGACAGAGTTAGCTTAATGTACCAGCTATTAGACTACAATTTCAGTCATACAAACTACACAAATAAAAATAAACTCCACCAAGAGGAAATTCTGTGAGAGCAAAGGTAGATATTCATTCCAGAAAGAGATGACCACACTGTTGCCAGGAACAAGGCACACACTCATCCAACGTACGAGTCCTCGCCAGTTCTTTCTCCTGGCATCTGTAAAGGAAGGAACCAGCCCTGGGTTTCAGACTCTATCAGCCTCTACCAGACTCTGTCAGAAAAAGCAAGGAGAGGACTGAGAAGCGAAACGCTAGACTGATCACGTCCCAGAGAAACTGCCCTGGAATTGCCTTCCGGACCCAGGTGGAACCCTAATGTATTATGCAGGAGGCCAGCAAAGAAGTTACCTAGACCCCTTCCAGCCACCAGAAAATCACCTGGCGAGGATTAAGGGGGGAAAAAGTCTTAGAAGGAAAAGGTTACAGAGTTGCTTGGAAACCATATTACATAGGTCCCTTACTTTCCAGGTATATACTCGACAGGCACCCTTTAAAGTCACTAAAACACCAAACAGAATATGTTCTCAAATCCCACAGGCTTTCAATCAGAATCTGTATACAACCACACAACTGCTAAAACAGAGTTCTATATTTATTATTTATTATTGGCATCTAAAACCATCTAAATTGCATTTTAATAGGTTGTCAACACTTTCTCAAGATTTGCAACACCAGGTGCTAAATTTTCACCTAAAATAAATGGTGATTTAATATGGTGAATCGAACCCACTCCCTGTTATGATATCGCTGTTTCTCCGACTACCCATCCCAAGCTAGAAATATTTCCTAAAGGAAACAAATTTAAAGGCTAGTTCGCACCTACACTGTTACCAGAAATCTGAGCTAAACAACAAATTTATTGTTCTTAAATTCACTTGTATGGTCACAACATTAAAGACCTTCTAGACTCCATAAGAACAAAATCCTGAAGCAATGCCTCCTGCTTGGTTTAAAGAGTAGGACTCGATTCTTCAATCCCTAGGGTAAACAGGACTATTAGTCCCTCCAAGTGTTGGCTATCCAGATGGTACTTTTAAGAGTTAGAAAACAAAACGCGTGCAAATGTAAAACTTTGAAAGATACAAGACACAGCCACAGGGCTGGTATAAAAGATGGAGATCTCTATTCTGACAAATGGGTAAAGAACCCCTATCATGGGATGGGGAATGGAAGAGAAGGCCATACAATGGAATTTAAAAGCTAACAACAACAGACCGATCCTAATTTAAAAATAAATTAGTACCTCCAAATTTACAAATAAGTTGCCTGGAAAACTGATTTCCACTTAAAGGGGTTGCCTCACCTGTACATTAATAATCAGCACAACTTTAAAATTATACAGGGGCTCTCAATCCCCCTCATTAATTCGTATGGACCACACATCCATGGACACATCACACTATGGGAGAGGTAAACATCTTTGATCCAAACTACAAACACTGTAATGATGCTGGTGACCGCCCCGTGACTCACACCCTGACCAGCTCTGCCAACCTATTTTTTCCACACTTGCTCTGCTCATTAGCTACGCATTAAATTGGAAGATGACAAAGCCTAGATCCGTGCTTATTTCCATAGTTATTATTAAGTAAATACCGTGTTGGTGAGTAAAATTAAAGTAAACCCACACACATGAAATGTCCTCTTTCCTTTCATTGAAATCTTATTAATATAACACTGCCAGAAAATTAATCAACACCATACAATTGTTAAATGATTAATAAAAACAGTGTTTATAATAATAAATTGCAACTTGAGACTATTTCTCATTCAAAATAGGTCCATGAATTCTGTTTGGATTTTTCTGCCAGCATGGAAGAAAAAATGGAAAAGTCATTTACATTTATAAAGGTAAAGACTGTTTGTAAATGCAGCACCTTCCATGCTACTTAAGAGGTTAGATAATATTCCACAAAGGGGTGATTTCTATCAATAGGTTTTAGCAATGTTTTTCTTCTTTTCCCTAAATTAAACTTAATAGACGCATAAATGGTGCCAAGCCTGAAAGGGGAAAAAAAAACTCAGGAAATAAAACAACCTTTTCAGTAACATGCTTAACATGAGAAAAGGTTAGGTAGATAATTACCATTTACATTTACACAATAAACTGCCAGATTTTTTTTAGCTGACTAAATACTACTCTAGTTCATTACGTAGCCATCCTACAAAGTCCATTTTTTCTTTAGAATTTCAGTTTCCATGATGTAAAACCACCAGGAGATTTGAATATTGTCCAACACTATTTTTAAACTTCATAAAGATATATATTTTTAATTTAATCTTTACTGTATTTTTTTCATTACTGGTTAGCCCCCTTATACTTCCCTCCCCCCAGCAATCACCACAGTGTCTGTTGTCCATGTCCATGAGTCCTTTTTCCTTTTTGCTCAACCCCTCTGCCCCCTAACTTCCCTGCCCCCTATCTGTCATCCTGCCCTCCATCTATGAGTCTATCCCCAATTTCCTTGTTAGTTCAGTTCTTTAAATTCCACATGTGAGTGAAATCATATGGTATTTGTCTTTCTCTGACTGGCTTATTTCACTTAGCATAATGTTCTCCAGGTCCATCCATTCTGTTACAAAGGATAAAATTTTCTTTTTTTTCCACAGTCCTATGGTTGTCTCTCAGTTGTATGTAGATATGAATGGGGCAAAGACAGGTAGTATCCGGGTCCCAATGAGGTTGAGCGTTTTGAACTTGTCAGGGTATGAGTGAGATTGGGAACCTCTGAGTATCCAGTTTGCATCTTTTGTCAGGCAGTTTCTACCACTTATGCTAACAATCGATAAAAAAAAAAGGCAACCACATATGTCTATGGTGGAGAGAGGGCTAGGGTATGTATGTATATACGTACCTCTGTGTGTGCACACACACACTGCCACCCCCAAAGCGGAGACTAGGCGGGTTAACACCCTGACACTTCATTAGAATGTGTCAGCGGAACTCTAGCAGGTCCTGCAGTTAGGCTGTACACTGAGTGGTTCTTTGGGCCCTTTGGGAAGAGGTGGAGGATTTTCTGGATTCTTGTGCTTACAGCTTAACCTAAAAAGGACACATGCACACAGACATATACACTCTCATGCAGATACATTCTAGACCTACTATGAGGCTTACAAGGAAAATGCAGTTATGTCAGCTAATATTTACATAATTGTGATCCCTTACCTGTTCCCCTGGGATAACCGTGACACGAACAATAAGCTCACTTGGAATACAGAAACAGTAACATAGCTTAACTGGCTACTCTGGGTCCCCACTGCATAGTGGCGCTGGACTGGCCATCCAGCAAAGCTAGTTCCACAACCTCACCCCCTCGCCCACTTCTAGGCTACATGGCAGAGGGTGGTCAAACTAAGGAACTAAGGGTACCTGCTTGGCTAGAGTGGGGGGGGGCCAGAATTGGCACACTCTGTGCCTATTCTGCTCCCCCACGCTATGGGAGGGGCAGCAGAGTCTACAGGGGGAAGGACAGGGGTGCCCAACCAGTCACTTCCAGAGAAATGAGCAGAGTCCTCTGCACACAAGGAATAAGCCCACTCAGTGGCTGGAACTCCAGGATTTCCCGGTCACAGCATACCCACCGTAGTTCTCCCTTTTGTTATCTATCTATCCTCTTCCTTCAACTCTGTTTCCTTATCCCCCATGGAACCTTCAGCAGTCATTAAGGAAAGAAGGAAATAAAAACGCCTTGATTTCTTCCCTCTCAAATGTAACTCACGTATCGGGGTTGACCAGCTGACTTGATGGAGACAAGCAACTGAGAAAGACAATGGAGATGAAGAGACAACCCCTGACACCGCACTGTCGGTCACCAAAGGCACATGGAGCAGAGGATTTGGGCCCCCACGATCCAGAAAGAACTCATTTTTGGTGCAGCATCCGCTGAGCAAAATTCCAAGAAAGTTTAGCAGCATGGAGCCAAATGTGGCAAAAGAAAAAACAGCATCCTGCTGCCATTATCTTCAAGGTATCAGGGAAACTCAAGCCCAGAGTGAAAAGAAAGCCCTAGGAAAAAAGTGTGAAAAACTTATTTTTTTAAATAATAAAAAGTGTGTTACCCCAGATACAAAATCAAGGTAAAAGGGAACCAAATGCCTCTCATGTATTAGACAAATACATACTGAAGGCTTTCCATGGGTCAGGTACTGACAGAACAAAACAAACATCTCCATTCTTAGAGAACTAAAATTTAGCAGCAACAGACAAAAGTAATTAAGAAATAATTTCACGTCGTGGTGTATGCTATCAAGACAATACACTTTGACAAAGTGAAAAAGAGAAAACTGGATGAAGAGGAGGGTTTACTTTAGATAAGGCAGCAGGTAAGGCCTCCCAGAGACTGAGTCATCAATTCAAAGATCTGGGGAAAATGTACTCTGGACAGAGGGAACAGCGACCGCAAAGTCTCTGCCTTTGCAGCCTGCCTGCATTCCTGTAAACTTTCATTAAGCTTCTATTTTTCACAAAAGTGAACAAGACAAATCCCCTGCCTTTGAAGTCCCCATGTGTAGTGACATGATAAGTGCACACCCAAGCTCCCACACGAATACCAATGGGAAGAGTCCGTGACAATTTCTAAAAAGTCACCTTGAAGCATGAACTTGATTGAAGAGTTGGATTTGCTTAAGACCTGTTTATAACAATATTCTGAACACCGGAAATATGATGAGCAAAGGAACAGTGGCATGGAAGTGCACGGCATGTCAATGAGCTACATCTGTACCTTACGGCAATTACTCTTAAAACATTTCAGCACTTAATTGTATGAATTTGTTCCATGTTCTCCCCCACTGTTAAAATGAACATTCTCTGACAAAAGGGAACTTACTGATTTTAAATCTTGAGCTTCTCGCACAGGGCCTGGCGCACAGAGTCAGTCACTATCTGTCAAATATATGGGATGAGGAGTCAAAAGACAGGTTAATGGTCCTTTGTGAAGATTAGAATATGTCAGGTTGTAGAGTTTGACTTCTTCCTGTAGGTTTGGGGGCCATCAAGGTTTTATAAGGGAAAAACCTTAAGAATAACAAAAGTGAGCTGAACCTACTACCGAACCCTTTATAAAGCCTCTGTTGGCGGTGCTGACAGCCACAGCTGATGTTGTTTAAATGAAGATGTGGCTTTCTGTTTCCTTTACTGAAGAGACATATATTAATTGCAGTGCTTTTTAAGACATGAAACATGGTTTTAAAAGCTTGATAATCGCTTCTACTACAGGTTTCCTGCTGTGATTGTCAAACATAAGACTTCACCTGCTCCCTGTGACCCACCTCCCTGCCATTACCTTGCTCCACACTGAATGAGCCAAACTAAATGTATACTGTCTTCCTCCTCTGTGCACAGCAAGGAGCACTGCGAGAGAGAACATATCCTTCACACATCAGAATAATAAAGCAGCCTTAATCCCCCTTGGAAAGGGCAAGAACATTTATGGTATTTTTGTCCCTACTATACTTTATTTTCTAGTTCAGCCCTTTCATCTCACTTTCAAGATCTAGTCCAACCCAAGTAACTAGGTTGGCTCCTGGAAGAGCTCTCACGATAAAATGTGTTTCCTGGCTTCAGGTCATCAGGAACCAATCTGTGTTCACTTTGGGTACCTCCAAGGATGACAAACACAAGCACTTGGCACTTCTAAAGGTCAGTGTTTTTCCTCAGATAAATTAACCCATCCTGTGCCACCACTTCTGTCTTTGTACCCCAGTGGCCCTCTCAATCTCTACTCCCTTTTCAGACCTCAGCCAGATGTCAGGGCATTATGTTCCCAGAAGCCATTGAGAGTTGTCCCCGTACGGTATCGCTCCGTCCACCAACAGGAACTCCGGCATGGGAACAGATGCAATACTTTGCCAGCCAGAAATAACACAGATGCGGCCACACACCTTCAAGCACACAAGGCACTAAGATTAGGTAAATGTATTTGTTTCAATGAAAATGAACCAGAGACAGTGGAAGCCCAGCTGATAAAACAGATCCATTCCTTTTAGAGGCCCATCAGCTCACTTACAGAAAGAAGCCACGCAGCTCCATGAGGCAAGTTCAGATGCCACCTGGGCTCTCGGAGGCTCCCAATCTCACTCACACCCTGACAAGTTCAAAACACTCAACTTTTGGGGATTAAAACATTTTAGTTACTTTAGGCTGTATCGGGATGTCTACTTTACAGGAAAAAAATCACAAGTAACTTGATGAATGTTTTTAACAGTAGGATTAGTTATTACAAGAAAAATAATGAAAGGTAGTTGTCTAGCTCAGAGATGTTGAACTAAAAATCAAATTATCAGCACAAGATCTCAATAAGCATGACAAACGTCCCTTCCAATATGCTTCTATTTTTAATTCATGTGACTTGCTAATGATCTAATACCACCTCATTTTATAAAACACTACAATGGAAATTAGAAAGCTAAGACACATGAAGGAGATGCCACTGTACACAGAGCAAGGAGAAATCCATCAACAGAGAGAAAATTGCTCTCTAAAGGAATGGGACGAATGGGACCCAAGGGAAAGGACTGCCTATTCTAAGTAAGCTAACAAATGCAGAACTTTTCCAACAGTTCCACGGATTTCCATTCACTATGCACAGAGTTATTTCCTTAAGCATAATTCATTTATCTCTCCAAGACAGAAAAGCATAATTTAATTAAAGTTAAAATGAAGAACTTAACGATTTGCTACATTATTAGATCCCTTTAAAAGAGTTAAACGTTCCCATGCTCAGATCTCCTCTCTTCCTGTGCTTCAAGATAAGTACTGGGAGATTTATGTGCCATGAATTTCCAATTACCCATCTCTACCAGCTGGGCTGTCAATCACCACTAGTCTTATCCTGGATGTCTTCACCGCCCCCGCTTTCTTGTTGTACATTCAGAAACAAGCTTATTCTTCCAAAAAGAGCTTACTGCCAGGCGGGCAAAGGCTAGTTTTTCATGTCCAGCTTCTTCCGGACAGGATTTCTGACTCAGGTTACTACCATCCTGTTGTCCCAACATATTCAAATAAAGCAAGAGTTGCCACAGATTGTGGGCAATTTAAGATTTCAAAAGAGAACTGACATCATGTATCTTCCCAGTGTCCACTGAAGCAGAATTGATAAGCCCTCAAGGGTAATCTACCTCCTGCCGTTGACATCGGGAAGCAGGTGGGTAAATTCTAAATGATAACTACTCACTTAGAGAACCAGCGGAACACCGAAAATAGTATGTTTGCAAATGCATGCTTATATATATACTAGTTGTTATTTTGGATGGGAAAACAATGGTGGAAGCTTTCCACGGCTCTTGGACCCAGGTTTTGTCTGGAGAATGAACATTAAAAAATTAAAGCTTCAAAGACTCTTAAAAGGAGTCTAAGAGGTTCTGAATATCAGCATTGCAATTAGATACCTGAAAAATAAATAACAGTTGTCATTCAATGGTCAGGATTATAGTAGTGAGTCTTAATGGCACAGATGCATTCATTTCTTGTGATTGTGCCCAAAGCATGTATCTCTTTAGCTGAAAAATACTGAGTACGTCCTATGTTAAAGGCTGTGTCAAATCTTAAAAGAGATACAAAAATAACTAATACAATATAGTCCCTGTAAGAAGTGTGTAGAAGTAGGTGCATAAATATTAGCAAAAGAAAAATTGCCATCAAAGTGTCTGTGGAACACTATGTGAATTCAGGGGAGAGATCCTGCGGTCTGGCTGGAGCAGGATGGGAATTCAATGAGAGCATCGCGAGGGAGGACTTGACTAGCAATGCACTAAATCGAGTCCGCCACACATCCCAGGGCTGCGGACCACCCAGTTCTTCTGTTGTTCCTCTTCCTCCTGCCCTGCTTTGCTTTGCTTGTTTCTACAGGACAGGTAGAAGCAAGATAACGGAATCTCAAGCTTCAATTTTGTTTTAATGAAGTTTGGATAATTTTGATGCATATGGAGTCTTTAGTTACTAAAATAAGATCTAAGGATCACTTAATATTCACTGCTCTAGGTCACGGTGTAGTATAAATATCACAAAAGGCATATCCAAATCCAGAAAAGAAGTCAGCCCTCCTTTCAGGTTCTGAGTCTGGAGAATGCTATGGCATTGGACTGTCATGATTCGGGGAAGCATGTGCAAAGGATTCCTTCACATTCCATCATGACAAGTGGGGAGGTCGTGATGAGGTGGAAAAGGCAGACTAACCCCTTAGATCAGCTCTATTTCATCCGGGTATTGAAACGTCGATTAAATATTTCACCCAATTATTCCCCTGATTGTCAGAAACACATGAAAAAGATGGGGCATGACAAGTTGGACCTGATGTGTATCCAGCCACTACAGCTTCCTGATCTTGCTTTTCCTCCTACGTCATCAGATAGATGGTGGCACCCCAGCATCACTAGTGTTGCAGGGGTACTTATGGCCCAAGCTCTGTTGTTGACCCTCACACTAGAAAAGCAGATACCATGATAACCAATGTGTAGTGAGCCCTTCATTTGTACCTGGTCCACTGCAGTGTTTTAGGAACAGTCTCATTTAACCATTAAACAATCCTTAAATGCAAGTATTATTTCACAGTTTTCTAGAGGTTGAAACAAAGCCATGATGACATTAAGCAACTAACTTAAGGCCACACACCTGGAAAGTGGAAAAGTTAGGATGTGAATTCAGCTTTTTCCAACCCCAAAGCCTATAGTCTTAACCATGTGCTCTCAGTCACAACTCTGTACTGCTTCCAAGAGACTGCCTCGGAATTAGAGGTGGAATTCTGAGTTTTTAATCCAGGATTTACTGTCAAGAAGGTGGGTATTACGCTGAACAAAAATACCTCTACTATATTTTTGCACTCTTACTTTGGCGATGACCACTGAACCAAAAGAACGGGGCCTCCTGCCTCTACTCCTCCCATCCTACCCCCCTATTTACCAGTGGCAGCTGTACTAGACTAACCATCGACCAACCAAAACCTGATGGAGGCTGAACTTGATCTGGTGACATGGCGGTTCTCAACCTTGGCTACAGGTTAGGAATCTCATGCCTGGGTGGAGACCTGAGTTTTTTTTAAACATCCAAGGTGATTCTATTGAGCATCCAAGAATGAGAGTTACTGTGTTAAGAGAAAAAAGTCAAGGGGTTGAGGCCCTTCTTTCCACAGTCAGCAGAGCAGCTGGCTCCATCTCATGCTTTTGTGGAAGCACATTAATATATCCCTGCTGATGACAGATCACATTCTCCAGAAGAGAACAATTTGCCAACTGTAACCTAAAATTTAAGGGGGATGAGGAAGAAAAGCAAAAGAGCAAAAACTTTTCAAAAGAGTAAAATGTACTTCTAACCAAAACTGAAACATAAAATAACTGATCATAATATAATAGGAGGTTTTTTTCCTCCAACTGAGATTTTTTTTTTGACCTTACCTCCACAATTCAGTCAAAGAACTGTATTCAGACATCATGCAACCCAACAGGCAGATGTTCGGTTCTCACATCAATACTTCCCTTTCCCTCAACTTCCTTTACCCTACGCACGGTGGCCCCCACTAATCCAGCAGAGCCTACTGGCCAAGGCTAACTGCAGCCTCAGAAACAGCTGACATAAGTACCGCGAGCAGCCCCTGTGAACTAAGATTATGCATGAGTTGAACAGTATTTTCCCTCCCCGTACTAGCCTACCTACCTCTCCAGGTGAAACATTCTCTCATTCTGTTTTGCACCCACTAGTTCCACCTAGAAGAGTTAAAGGCAAGTAGTAAATACTCCATAAATATGAGTTGAATGAGCAGAAAGACAGCAAGATAAAAAATGCATTTGACAGAAAACCCCCAGCTCTCTGATGTCCTTTTCTTAGCAAACTGAGATTCCAGGCTTGGTCCTGATGATGTGATCAGAAAGACCTTGAGAGAAGAAACTATGCCTATGGCCACTGAATAAAGCAAGCACACTACACTAGGAGAGATCAATACGGACTGATAGAGATTACGCAGCTCTACTAAATCTTTCAACTATCTCTTTAAAAAGACAAGACTTAGAGGGAAACAGAGAGAAGTACATGCCTGGAATGAATATCATGACAACTGCCTGACTTCAGGCTCTGCATTGGATTTTATTTATTCATATTCCAGCTCTTTAAAAAGGGGAGGGGGGGACAGTAGAGGATTCACATGGCTTATAAAATTTCAAATAATCCAGCGAGATGATGCTAAATAGAACAAAGTAAGAAAAAAAAAAGACAAAAACAAGCTCTGTTTATTGCTCTCTGCTAGAGGTAGAAAGCAATACAGAGTCAACCCTTGATTGCCTCCCCCTCTGCTGCCTGACATCTACTTATCTCTAAAGGTGTAGCTTGCATGTCACTGAGCAATGGATGACTGCTCTACCTTACAGCCACATGAGCGTCCCCGCGTAATTCCACTCTAGCATGATATGGCAACTGCTTATGGATGTGTCTCCATTCCTTGGGCTCTTTAGCAGTACAACAGCAGTAGGCACCTAACAATGTTTGTTGGGCAAGTGTGATGAAATAAATATTGTGTCCCCTCAAATTCATATGCTGATGCCCTAATCCTCAGTGTGTGGCTATATTTGGGGCCTCCAAAAAAGGAATTGAGACCCTGATCCTTCATCCTCTGATAGTATCCTTATTAGAGGGGGCACCAGGGAACTCTAGAGATCTCTCTCCCTCTCCCCACCCCCCCCACACACATCTAGCTCCCACTCTCGCTCTCACTCTTGCTGCTGCTATCTCTCCACCGCTGGTGTTCACTCACCAAGGAAAGGCCATGTGAGAGCAAAGCGAGACGACAGCTATCTACGAGGAAGGGAGATGACCCTCGCCAGAAACGGAGTCAGCTGAAAACTTTATCGTGGATGTCTAGTATCCAGAACTGTAAGGAAATAAATTTCCGTTGTTTAAACCACCCCAGTCCACAGTACTCTGTTATAGCAGCTCAAGCTGACTAAGGCAACGAGAAAGTGATAAACTTAATAATGTGGTGGTAAAGCTGCTTCCTTAGAAAACTCTCTCCAACTATGTAGTCACAAGTAAGAAGGTAACTTAAGTCCAATGCTTCATTTCCTCATCTCTAATACGGACAAGACAAAACATCCTTTATTTACCCTTAGTGACAATAAGGATCACAGAAGCTCTGAATAATTAAAGACCTTTCTGAATTCGAGGCCGTGCAGCATTATTATTTATTATTATAAGCAAAGCTGGGTCCTTTCCTATGTGCTCTGACAATCAGCCTCCGGTCCTCCCCTTGAGGCCTGTCTCTCCCCACAGGGCCTTTATTTTCTAATTGCTCAATTAAGAAAACCCATGGCTAATGTCCTAAGTATAAGGGTATACTCTGTCTATTCAAATTAGACAGGAAACATTATGTGCTATTTGAGGCTCCACTTCAAAATTGTATCTGATTATATCAGAGTCAGGTAGTTATGGGCATGATTATAATTTTCTTCTTTACATTCACGTGTATTCTCTAAACTTTCAACAAACAATTGACTTAATTATCAATTAAGAGAAAGGAAAAGAACACACAGGGTAAACGCTAAAGAAAAGACGGACATCTGCCCAGCAACCTCTAACTGTCCCTCCCCTTGCAAGGACAGAGAGGAGAGGGGGCAAGGGGAAGACCTCAGCCCTCCTCCACGACCTTGCCCGCATCTCTGCTTTCCACTCCTGCCCCCTCTCACAAAACCAAAGATGTCTTGGCAGATCACCTGCCACAGTTCCCAAATCGCTTTTCTCCTCCATCAGTTCAGGTCCCTGAGAGCTCATTTTATTCCTAAGTGTTCAGGTTGTCCCAGCCCCATCACTCTGCCGTCTTCAAATGCCTCCAGTTTCAGAGCTCCTTTCAGTAGGAAATGCCAGTTTGTGCACAAAGCACAGGTCCAGCCCACTGCCAATCTCACAGAAGCCTCCTGATAAATGTCAGTCCCCTTCCTTCCTACTGGGCCCCACATAAAACCCCCTTTTAAATAAAAGTGTCATTTAAAGTGGGCAGAATTTGCCATATGCAGTACTGTCTAAAACTTTTATACACAGTCACACAGATATGCAGGGACATAAAATGAATTTGCTTAATAAACACTAGCATCTCCATTCTGTGCTTTAAAGATACACATGCTAATTTTCTGGAAGACAGAAGGCAAGTGTCATACAAATTAAGTTTCCTCATAGACAAAAGCAGCTGTCTCACCTCACTTACCATCCCCACCGGTCATGTTCAACAGCTCTAGCTTTCAAACTACTGCTGGAGGTATGTTTAAATTCGAGGAAAAATACAGTTCTGGACATCTGGATTCATTAAAAAATAACCTAGTCCCTTCTCTCTCTAAGGATAATAATGATAAACCCATACTCAATGTAGTCACAGGCTTATGCTAAAGATACACACTTAGCATGTTTTAAAAAATATTCTTCTGTTTATCATTAATCTAAGAATATATTTAACCAGCAGGCTGTGCCTTGATTACAGGCCCTCAAAATCCATTAATAAATACATTTCTTTGGGTTTTACACCACAGTTAAATTTTACCTTATAACAGAAAAGAGGGATTAAAGGATTGACCAAAGTTTCATATGCCAGCATCCACATCATCCACATATACCATTACTTACACAAAGTATTATCTTTTTCAGCGAATAAACCACAAACATAAAAGCAAACCATGGCACGGCAGTCCTGACTTTCTCTGGAAAAGAGAATTGCAAATTTTCAACTGCACCTTCTCTGCTAGGCTCAATCCTAAAGAGAAGCCAGGCAAGTTCAGCAGAGGAACACGGCAGGGGAGTGGGACGGGAGCGGGGGCCGAGCAGGCTGAGGTCCAGGCGAGGGGGAGAACGACGCTGGGGCGCGCGTGCACAGAGAAGTGCTGCGCGAGCTCCGAAATCCATTGCACTCCGAAATCGACCCTCTGATTGCGGGTCGTCAGAGTACACTGGGAATTTCTCTGTGGCTCAGGCCTAGCAAAGCAGAAATATACGGAGCTAGCCAGACATTTGGATATATATTTAGACCAAATCTCTTTGTCCAGAGAGAACAGGAGGTACATACCTATTCTCTCTGTTCTTGTGCTCAGCAAAGCTAGAGACTCCGGGTTCCTTTTCCCGAAGAGGTTTCTCATTCGCTAATGCTCTTCTCCTCCCCAGCGGGAAGCACAGAGCTGAGGGTAGGGATAGGGCACTATCCCAATCCTGGAAGAAAGGACATGTACTGTCCTCACTGTGACCTCTCTCTACTGCCCTGGCTGGGCCTGATCCCATGAGGACAAGCGTCAGGCTCCCGCCAAAGGTGGGAAAGGAAAGATCTCCGTGAACAACTGAGTCAATCCCTCTAACAGACAGAGAGGTTAGACACCTCCTAACATGACAACCTACTATCCTTTGAACTTTACAGAACAGAAAAAAAAAATACCTACCTACCTTACAGGGTAGGTTTGTGTGCATGTGTTTGTGTGTGTATGAGAAAGAGAGAGAGATAGGGATGGAGGGAAGGGGGGGAGAGAGAGAGAGAATAAAAAGCACTTAGCAGGGTGTAACCCAGATAAAGGCTGAATGAGTGTTAAGATACTTAGATATCTTGGCTTCCCTTGCATCTGTGCAAGTCCATGCATTTCAAGTTGGTATTTGTAATAGCACCACTATAATTACGTGAAAAATCCCTGATTAGTTAAGACAAGAGAGTCACCTTGGTGTTCTAAAGTAGCTGGCATGCAGCTGAAGAAAGCTATATAAACTAAACCCGTTCCTTCGGGTGGTGGGCTTGGAATATGGCCTATTAAATATTAACATCACAGAAAACAGGACCTTTGGGCCATGAAAAGGCAGATTTCACCAGAAAGCATCCATTCAGTTATTCAAGATACTAATGGCATATTATGGGTCAGGCCCCATTAAGGAGCAAGTGATACAGGCCCGGAGAAAAATGTAAAAAAAAAAAAAAAAAAAAAGATAATCTTTGCCCAAGAGGGGTTTTATATTCTAGTGGAGGGAGACTGAAAGAAATAAAGAAAATCACTAAAATATATGAGGACAAAAACTAAGAAGAGAAAAAGGCAAGAGAGGAAGCTAGGCAGCACTGTGGGCAGGTTCCAGTTTTCAATAGGGCATGCTGTAAGGTGGCCACCGAGAAAGTGACACTTGAATAAACACACAAACAAGGCAGGAGAGTGAGCCACATAGGCATGTGGGGCGAGCACGCCAGGCTGGAGATGCAGCAGGGTAAAGTCCCAGGTGTGCTCAGGCACCGGAATGAGAGCGGAGAGGCAGGGGCCGGGGAGCGAGAGAACGGTAAAGACCGAGTCGGAGGGAATCAAGGGGCCGTTTCCGTAGCGTCTCTGTGAAGTTTACTCTGAGTTAGATAGGAAGCCACGAGTGTTTTGAGCAGGGGAGAGGGATTATCAGACTAATTTTTAGCCACATTATTGAGCTGAGGTGTTGAAAATGGACCGCAGCAAAGAAGCACAGAAGGGGACCAGTTAAGAGGCTATCACAATAATCCTAGAGAGAGACAGTGGTGACTTGAACTGAGGCGGTAGCAATGAAAAATGGTCAGGTTCTGTAAATGTTTATAAATATAATTTATACAACTCAAAATTTTATAAACTTGTAATAAATATATAATATATAAATACAATTTATACATTTATATTATAATGTATAATATATTAATATCCTATATATATACCAGAAGATTCCAAGCTGGAGTCTGACAAAGCAGCCATTACTGAGATGAGACAAGGAAGGTGGCAGAAAGACGCACATAAGTAGGAGAAAGGCGTGGCGGTTCACATTGGACAGGTTCAGTTCTAGAGCCCTTATTAAATTAAAGATCCCATTCGAACGCTGAGCAAACTCTTGAATATATGAATCGAGAGCATAAAGGAGAGTAAGGCTGGGGCTCCATGTTTAGGATGCATAGACAGTATTAAAAGCTATGATACTGCAGGAGATCACTAAGGGACTGAATTTTATTTCAGAAGAGAAGCGGTCTGAGAACTGATCCCAGGTTCTCCAGTGTTCGGGAATAAGGGAGAGCAGGAGTCACCAGCAAAGGAGGCTGAAAAGGCACAGGCTTAGTGGTGGGAGGAGAGCCAGTACTTCCTTCGATGAAGACTCCGTCTCAAGCTGGAGTGCTGGAATGAAAGATTGTGTGAAATGCTGCTGACATGTCAAATGAGAAGACTGAGTGCTGACCATGGATATAGCAACATGGTTCACTGTGACACCAACAAGGAGGGTTTCAGTGGAGAGAGGAGGACAAAAATCTGATTGGGTTGGAGCTTAGGGAGTATGGATGGGAAGGAAGTGGAAGAAACAAGACAAAGCAACTCTTTAAGGAGTTCTCTAAAAAGGGGGGCACAGGGCAGTGTCTGAAAGGAGACGTGGGATCAAATAAAGGAGTTTTCCTTTAAGGTACAAGGGATTATGTATAGGCATGCCATTGGGAAGTAATAGGAGGAAGTAACAGGAAGCAGAGAATGACACAAAAGAAACAGTACAGTACAACAGGAATTTGCATACAGAATCAAGGGACCCAGAGGTGGGACCCCACCCCTGAGCCTGGAGTATAACACAGGGAAGAGGCAAGGTAAACTGTCTGTCCCCAAGTAGACAAGCACCGGAGTGCGGCCTGGGGCTTAACCATTCAAACACTGGACCTTTCCAAGCTGCCAGCCAACCTGTGTGACTAAAACCACCCGAGGTGATTTAGAGAACACACGCTCTTGGATGGACCACAAAAGGGTCATCTAGCATTGTTTTCACCGCCTGCGCCTCTGCCTTAAGCCTGACCAAGCCCCCTCTGACTCCTGAGCCCTGCAAGCAGGGCCTGAAGCTTGGAAAAGATTATTATTGTTCAGGCTCCAGCAGTTCTGAGGTGGAGCTGTCAGTACATGCACTAGGAATAGAAAGGGAGGCAATGACATGGGAAACCTTCCTTTCTCTAAACCAGGTTTAACTACCCTTCACCAAAGGGCTTAAGCAAGTGTCGTCCGGCAAACCTGGAAGGTAAAAAAAAAATGCAAATATTTGATGTATGCTGTTCATTCCCTACACTGTTCAGATACTCAATGGTCCATGAGGAAATCTGAGAGGCACTGGGTTTGTTTTAGTTTAGGCAAGGTCCTTGTCTTTATGCAACTCCAAATTTGAGGGCTAGGGGAGAGAAGGCAAGCTAGATCGACAAACGTGTACAGATTTATACTACGAGTAAACAAATAAATTGGTAAGAATGAACATATTAAAACACAGAAAGCAGAAATTCACTCACTCATTTACGTACTACCTCGTTCCAGGAAACATTTAAGATGAAAAAAAATGCATAAATAAGCCAGCTACCTAGCCGAAGGATGGGAGATGAAGGAAGAGAACTCAGGTACTGACTGGCTCTAAGGCTTCAGGGAGGTCCCTTAATCACTCTGAATGACAATGCCCTCATCTCTGAGTCGGAGGACCTACCAGATGGCTTCAAGGTCTCCTTTACCTCAACACTTCTTTGACCTCACAATTTGTCTTACTTCCCAAAAGATATTTCCTGGCCCAGAAGTGGCTTCTGTTTTACGAATGCATCCTCCATGCGTAAACCCTTATCATTAGACAACTCACTTAGCAACTTTTCTGTGCCTACCAAATGGCTCCAAACTCAGGTCACTTTAACTAATGCCACAGCTCCCAATTCCACAACCATTCCAACAGAGTTCACAGCAGACACATTCTAGAAGAGCTGCCCCCTGGCATGGGTGGCACTTCTGAGGAGACTGGCTCTTTCCAAGCCAGCAGCACAACGTTGGAGAGGCTGGGAGGGCAGGGCAGCAGTTACAAAAATCAGCAGCTTAAAATTACAACTCAACAAAACAACTCTTGGAGAGCTGGGCTTGCTTCTAAAATAAGTATCATGGCTGCTAGTAGAAGAGCAAAAGAAATACTATGAGATTACTGAGAGAAGAACACAAGTATTTGGAAGGGTGAGGAGAGATCTTAACCAAGTAGGAAAAATGTGAAATGGAAGATCTGGAAGGTCTGAAATCTGCTTATTATTTCTGCACACAATCCTACTTCTCGACAGTGGCTCATTTCTGATTCAAACAACAAGATGGGAACGCCAGGCCCAAAATAAGAGCTAAATATGGCTGTAATGCAAAATATTATACTGTACACGGGGTAGAAATAGGACCATTATGAAGGACCTATAGTGGTTCTGAACAAGTTTCTCAACGGCACTGTACATTTATTACCTTAGATATCACAGCAGGCTTTCACTCCAAACCATCCAAGTATGTAGATTTTTAAACACCACTTAAACGATCTTCTCCCCCAAGAATTAAATTGCCATGTATGGCCTATTCCCCTATTAAAAATTAATGAATTTCCCAGCTCCTAGGATGGAGGCCTTCATTTGTTTCACAATGAAAAAAGGCTTTGATCTGCAATTCTCCAAGGCTGTGATTGTTTTTATTCTTCAGTTCTCCTCATTAAAAATAAATACCTCCATTCTCTAAGATACACCTGCAAAGCACTTAAAACACCCATCTGAACAATAGCAAACCTATTTTCATCTCCCTGCAAAAGATTCAGTTCAAATTGCTCCAGCGGTGGGAAAAGCACTTTTCTTCAGTACCCAGGCACCGTTCTGGGTGGTGAAGAACCAAAATTGAAGGTTTGCAACTAATCAGTATTTACAGAGCAAGCTCAAAGGGCAACTTCTTAAAACCAAAGACCTGAACTGTAATCAGAATCCTTCACATATTGTTTTTTTGCTCAAGAGGGAGTAACGAGCCAACTTGAACTCACAGTTTGATTCATGGAATACTTCAGGCTACACCCCTAATGCAGTCCAAACCACCAGGAGCACCTTTTTTCTAGAAGATGCCACAGCCTTAGCAGCAAAAGGTAAATGAGCTCTTAGTATACAAACAAAAAACAGCCAGCAATGCCTAGAGTTGTTTTTTTCTCCCGTGCTGTCACTATAATAAAATGCTTATAACCAGGCCCTAAGTGTTTTATGTGTTATTAAACAAGGGAATTGTGAACCCTTTCAAAATAAACTAGTTATCCCGACTGGTGTAGCTCAGTGGGTTGAGCGTCAGCCTGCGAACTAAAGGGTTGCCGGTTCCATTCCCCCGTCAGGGCACAGACCTGGGCTGCAGGCCAGGTTCCCGGTAGGGGGCGCGCGAGAGGCAACCACACATTGATGTTTCCCTCTTTCTTCCTCCCTTCCCCTCTGTCTAAAAAATAACAACAAATTTTTTTTAAATACTTAAAAAAAAAAACAAGCTAGTTATTAGAGATCACTGCTAATTCAAGTGTGGTCATTCAGAAAAACAGCTACACCAAAACTATGTTCTATATTTGAATAACACGGCCCATTCCACTCCAGTCACTATATGCTGATTATGTAAAGGACTGAATGAACAAACGGAGTAAGTTCCCTCATCACTTGAGCGAAGGTTGCTCAAAGCTATTTCCAGAATCTGGGCATTTACATACGTTACTCACCATTAGATTTATCCAGGCTTCTGCAATACGAAATTTAGAATAATCAAAAACCCTGCACTGATCCTGCCACTGGCAGTGACTGCCTGCCTAGCAGTCAATAATATAGACTTGAACCCTGAATTGTTCCAATCAACAGACACTGCTTACCAAATCTCTGCAATAAATCAGCCGCTGGAATGACAAAGCGTCACCAGCAATGTGTATCCCTGCTGCCAAATCTGGGGAGAGTTTCCCATTGGGATTGGGCTCTGATCTAAAGCCCCAGGCCCACAGCAAAGGGAGCTCTCTGTCTCCAAGGAGAGCAGGGGAGTGGGGCCACTGATCGGCAGCAGTTTTGGCCCACACCCTCATCTTGGGGAAGAGTGCCAGCAGTGCTACTCAAGAGTGCTGCCAAGCTGTTCACCCACTGCCTGTCGTCCTGCCCACCACACCTCATTATCCTCCAAGGTGGGGCAGCGAACAGGGTGGAACATTCTAGAAAACAAAACACAGACTCCCCCAAATGAGCTACACTGCCATTCCCACCCTCTACTGCCTCAATTAAATGCACATAATGTAAATACCTAAGTGGCAAAAGAGAATTTTTCTTAATTTTGGCATTGAATTAAAAATATACAAATGCCTCCTCCTAGGAGACAAAACACTGACATGCACAACAGAACCAGATATAAGACCCTTCTGCCAAGATGACTGCTTTGCCTTAAGTATAAAGGAAATAATTTCAAAGTTGGCTGACTCTTTCACATCCCTACACACATAAAAGCGGGGACGGCAGGGTCAATTGACCTCCATTCTGGAAAGCCTAACCACTTGGCAAAACAATAATAGTATTAATAATAATTAATAATAATAACACCATGTTTGTAGATAACAGCTTGTCCTTAGTAAAAACGGGATGTATATACAAATGTGTGTCTAACTGGAAAAACAAACAGACTGAACGCGCTTCCAGAAGATTCAATCTCAGCTGTGCACACGAAGCTCATAAGCAGATCCCACACAGCTATCTGGAATACTCTGCCTGCGCTCTCTCATTCGTCCCCTATGAAAAATGGAAGACTGCCTTCGCGGGGTGGCTCTGCTGCTTGGGGCATCATCCCGTGCACCAAAAGGTGGTGGCCTCGGTGCCAGGGCAGGGCACATACCGAGGCTGCGGGTTCAGTCTCCAGTCAGACTGCACACGGGAGGCAATCAGTAGATGTTTCTCTCTCACATCTCTCTCTCAACATATCTTCGAGTGAGGATTTAAAGAAAAAAAAGGAAGACCTCAGTCCCTGACTTCATCATGCAACCTAAACTTTCCTGAACGCTCCCCAATTCATATCCCAGAGATAACCACTAATTTGAAGACAGTCTGCCACCCTCCTCTATGTTTCTGCTCCCTCCCATTCCCACTCCATAAAGAAACCAGGAAACTAATACCTATAATGTCATTTTCCTAATAGAAAAATTCTATCACCAATGAGCTATGAGCATCTAACTTCAGTCTAGATAAAAACCCTGTTTCTGATGTCTCCAAGGTAATACCATCCTTGGCTCTATTTCAGCAATTCAATTCCACTCAGATGATATTTATAGAGGATCTGCCATGTGCCAGCACTGCACTTGATCTGGAGAAACAAAGAAGCATCAGCCAGCCGCGGCCACGGAGGAGGTGACTGGCCTGAAAGCATTCCTGGGACAATATTTTAGGTGCTACGTTGGGAGCATGTACAAAGAGCTAGGGGACAGGGCAATGAAATCCTCCTAGCACTCAGCCTCTGCAAAGTCCATCTTTAAAAATCCAGCTCCAGTCTGTTCAAACACAGCATGCCCCGAGACTGACGAGTGATAACAAAAAGTGCTGTAGGGTGGGATTGGCCTATTCAAGAGCCCTGCTGCCTTCCCATCCTAGTCCTACTCAGTCCTCAGCTCCATGAAGGATTTTCCAGGCTCTAATCCTCGTAATGTGATATTCTCATTCCGACCCCATTTAGGACTGCCTTTTATCCCCCTTAAAACCTAAGAGATGGAGTCTTCAGCATTGGTGCAAAGGCCAGTGAGTGGCAACACTTTTGGCTCTGTCTCCTCCGTAGTATAGAACCCCTAGCTCCTTTCCCAACACTATTTCTACCTTGTACCTTTGCGAATCACACACTCCATCCAAAAAGGATCACTTCTGGAGTCACAAGGACTTTAGGATTTCCTATTTCCACATCTCTGATACAGTGCATCCATTGCTATAATGCCTTCCCTCCCTTTGCTACATGTCCATCCTTCAAAGCCAGCTCAAATGCCACCTCCTCTACCATATTCCCAATGGATGTGTACTTGATTGTGTAACTAACTGTCCATTTGCTTATTGATTCACCACACATTTATTAAAAACCTATTCTGTGTCATGTTTAGTACTAGGGAGGTAGAAATTAAGAGAATTTGCGCCAAGCCATCAGGAAATTCACAGATAAATGTACATACAGAAAAGCAATACAACAGGATAGGAGGTGTAATAGAGTCCCAAGAAATCTTTCGTGTCCCAAGACCCAAAAGGTAAAAAATATCAACTGCTTGGGTAGGTCAGGAAAGGCTTCACAGGAGAGCTCTTACCCTCCCTTTTAGACTTCGAGCTGCTTAAGGGCAAGGCCAATGTCGGTTTCATATGTCGTAAGGTGCACTAGCCCAGGAAAGAGTGTGTAAAATAAAGGAATGCATGGACATGGATGAATGAATGACGTATCAAATGCACCCTACGGCTTTCACTTTATGCAAGGCTGTTTTAACAAATACTTCCAGAAAGCACCAGGGTTCCAGTCTCACTGAGAAGAGATTTCAGAAGAATTATATCACTTAGTTGTTCCTAAATTGAAGGGGAGACCAGAAACTTATTCACATGAATAGGCCATCATTAACTGTAAAATCTGGGGGGGGACCCCAAAAAACAAACAAAAAAACAAAAATACAAAAAACAAACTGGATTCAATACTTTGGGGTATTCACTGAACCATGAGAACACATGAGTAGAAAATCTATGCGGTGTTACAGAAGCAGTATCCTGATAGAACCAGGTTTACCTGACTGTCACGGCACCTAGGACACTTCAGCAAATGATTTAAGGTTTAATTCTGGAGGTGGCAGTTTGGTGTCAAAACTTTTGACTGATTAACTTTATCATATTCCACCCCAGATGTTAAGTAAAAGATAAAAAAGTGGTGTAGCTCAGTGGACTGAGCGTCGGCCTGCAAACCAAAGGGTTGCGTGTTTGATTCCCAGTCAGGGCACATGTCTGGGTTGTGGGGCAGCTCCCTAGTAGGGAGCACGTGAGAGGAACCACACATTGATGTTTCTGTCCCTCTCTTTCTCCCTCCCCCTGCCCTCTGTCTAAAAATAATAAAATAAATAAAATCTTTTTAAAAATAAATAAAATAAAATAAAATTTAAAAAACAAACAAACAAAAAAAACCCTGAATGCCTCCCAACTCAGGGGCAAAGCTTGCCACTGATGAGTCTCAGATTTGATTTTGCTATAACAGAATAAAATGGTTAGCAGTATAATCATTTCTGGGGAGGTCAACATGCAATATTGTATACAGATGATGCATAATTGATTGTACACTTGAAATCTGTACAATCTTATTAACCAGTGTCATCCCAATAAAACCAATAAAACAGAAAAAAAAAATCTCTGATCAGACTAGAGACATCAGGAAGAGCTTCAAAGAGCCGAAAGCATTTGAAACAGGCCTGAAAGAAGGAGCACAATTTGTACAGGTCAGATAACGTGTGTGGGGACCTGAACAGTAGGACCCTTAACTATGAAGACTGTAGTTCAAGTTCTAGAAGAAGGAGTAATCCAAGCATGCAACCATTTCTTCCAGGTCTCAGTCCTCTCCGGGTCTACTGTTATCATCAGCGGACTAGGGAGGGATTAGGGTGGCTACCTTACTCTAGAAGAATCTTCATTTCTAGTTTACTGATTCACTACCTTTGACTGAACACTCACCATAGGGCAGTTACTGTGCTAAGCTCTGAGGAAAAGTCACTTAAGACTCATGGCTGCCCTTAAGAATATCATAGCCTAGGATCGGGAAGAGATGAATAAATCAGTGATTAGCATTCGGTGCCTCAGATGCACAAATAAAGGTAAGCACAGGGCTAGCGGAAATGCAGGACAGGCATCCTGATGAGTAGGGGAGTTCGCGGGTGGCTTCTCAGCCAGGTGGATCCTTGAGCTCATTTGCATGTGTTTAATTAAAATGCTGTCTTAATTACAGAACACACTTATACTTGCAGAAACTTGGAAAACCTAATAAATTGCAATATAAGGAAACATAAAAATCACTTATAATTCTACTGCTCAAAGAGCTTCTACCAATTTTAAGGTATTTCCTTCCAGTGATATTTGCAGCCTCTCTTCTGCTCCTCACTAAATATACAACAGACACTAAAACACATAAATGGGAATACATGCGTGTTTTTGTTTCATACTTCTTATCACATAGATCTTTTCTAATGTTATCAAAAATCTATGGAAATATAAATCTAAAGGCTACATATTATTACATAGCATTTATTAAACCATTTCCCCAGCATTAGATGTGTAAGTTGCTTCAAATACAGTGTTTTCGCTATTATAAGGAGTGGCAATAAACCTATTTGCACATAAATATTTGTTCCAAAGAAGTGGAATTATTAGGTTAACGAGAACATACATTTGGCTTGAGGTTTGAAGAACAGTAGGAAAGTAATAAAAAAAAAAAAAAGAAGGGCAACGTTGGCATAAGAAAAAATATTTATGAAGCGACATGGTCATGGAACAGAGTGATAACCTCCGGGAGCTTCAGGTAATTTGGCAGGCCTGTATCAAAGGGGTGTGCACGCTGGGGTGAGGAAGTGTCGGCATGGAAATGAACACGGACCAGATCATAAACATAAGCAGTCTTGGGAGCTGACTTACAGGGATTTAACTCCATCACCGAGTTAGTTATGAGAAACTGAAATATTTTCAGGAAAAGAGGGACATGATGATATGTGTGATTTAGAGAGGCCACACTTGTGGCAATGACAGATGGGTGGTACAGAGGAGCACCACCTTTGCAAGCTACTGTAAAAATCCAGAAGGAGAGTAACGGCTTGAAGTAAGGTGACAGGAACAAAACGGGGTGCATATAAAGGATAGTAAGCTGTTGGGATCTACAAAATTTGGTAAGTGACTTCAAAGATAGTAAAGCACCCCTGCCAGGGGGAATTGCAGTTGACCTGTCTCATCTAAGAGGGAGAGGGTGGCAGGGATGGATGAAAATCCTAGAGGTAACCTCCAGGTTCCTCTGTCAAATACACTGTTCAGGTTTTCAAAACATTCACATGTCAACATTTATTCAGTGTTCCTGCTGTGTTCTGACAAATGGTATGTACTCAATGGCCTAGAGTTTTGTCTCCAAAGTGACCTATACTCACCCTCTGTACCTACGGAGGAGAAGACGGTCTCAGCAGACTGAGCCGCACATGGGGGAGGTCACACCAAGGACAGGAGGCAGGTGGGCCCTGGTGGGTATTTAGGCAAACCAGCCTTGCCTAAGGCTGTCTTATGCACAGCATACAGGTTTATAAAGTCTTCCAAAAAAGGAACAGTAATTTGATTTTAAATGATGTTACTTTTCTTCGACCCTACCTTGACACTACCCATGTGAGGATCTGATGTTCTTGGTACAGGCTTTTCTTAATCCAGAGCTAGTTTTCCTTTCCTCTTCTCTTGGCATACCCATGGTCCTTAGAATCCAGCAGTGCCTGCCGCGGAGGACAGGAAGCCACCCAGGATGTGAACACACAGGAATAAACAGGGCATGCTTAATCAACGGGCGCTGTGTTCGCCATACTTCAGATAGACTGTCTCCTGAGGTGGGCTGGTCTCCAGAAAAACATCCCTCACTCTGTCACCAAATCTTTTTTAATTGGCACTCAGGGCAAGGGGACCTAGCAAGAGTCACTGCCTGTTGCAAAATAACTTTGTGCAAATAGAATTTAAAACTTAAGAGCCAAATCGCAACTTGCTTGATTTTTCCATATATTTTGACAGTTGCTTATAATTTGCTTCTATAGGTCTAGTGTGTGTATATATAATTTATGAAATTAAATTATATATGTGTGTACATATGCACTATGCACTTCATAAAGAATAAATATAATTATGTAGAGCACTCCAACCACCTCAGCTTCCAGCCTCCATTAGTATATAACATTTAAGAATATTCTTAGATTTAACAACAACAAAAAATGTGACCTTTAAAACTGGAGATGGGAAATCCAAAAAGACCCAACAAATTCTAAATATGGAGAACATCCAAACATACACCTATCTATAAGAAGAACTATTACAATGAAGCTCAAACATAAGGAAATGTTCATTCCAACAGTCAAAATTCTTCAAGAATATCCCAACACTTTTTTACAAGGAATAAACCCCAATGGAATACCCTTGACAAAACTTCTCTCTAATCCACATTGGTCAGTTAATATAAAATGGTGATTAAGGTGAGAAATCATGCCTTACACATGCAATTTTAATATAAAATACATAAACATAAATGCATTCTATAACCATCTGAGAAGGGCCAAGGCCTCTTGCAGCTCCATCATATAAATGGTGCACATAGGTCATTGCCTATGAGTTCTAATTAGGCATTCTTAAAGTAACTATTTAGGGATACTTACAAAGGAACTTCAGGATGTTGCATGTTTTTCCATTCTCATACAGTTATCTGATCTGCCTAATTTGACAAAAACTTTTTGGAAACTAGCTTTCTCCCAGCATTTAACTTGTTTCCCAGAGACAAATATCTTCACACAGACATGTTTCACTATTTTATATAACATTTAATTAAAATATGTAAGTACAACTGGTATCAGTTTCAGCACAACGAAAACTTACTCTTGTAAGCCCCACAATGCTTCCGCTGAGAGCAGAAGTATGTGGGCACACGAGAGAGGAAGCTACCAGCTGCAAGCCATCAGTGAGTCATAGGCAGCAATCAAATAGAGTGGGGAGGCAGTGTCTGTGAACCCAGAAAGGAGCTTCAGTGGGTTAGGCAGGGAAGTTTCTACCGGAAATGAAAATTATTTAGTAACAAATGTGGCTGTCCTATGAGGCTGTATCAATTAGCTATTGCAGCAATACTACGTAACGAAGTAGCACCAAGGCAATAATAAGCAATTTGTTCTCATGCTCATAGGTCCCCAAGTCGACTGAGATGTGGGCAGGTCGGCACGTCTGCTTCAAGCTGTGGGTTAGATGAGCTTAGCTGCTCAATGGAGATTGGGCTGGGTCTGCTGTGTACATAAGCATTCAGGTTCCTGGTCCGAAGGGGCAGCAGCTACCTCAGGGGAAGTTCTGCTCATGGCAATGACAAAGCACAAGATATCTTTCAAGCTTCTTCCTGTGTCATGAATGCTAATATCCCACTGGCCAAAGGGAGTCACATGACCATGCCAGCGATGAAGGGACAGGTAGCAGATTCCACCAACCGTAAGGTCAAAATTAGTCACGTGGCCAAGTCCAAGGTGTCAGAGTGAGAAAGTACACTTCTCCCACAGAGATGGGGGAAGGGAGTGAGTATTTTCAGCAATAATCTAACCTATCACACAAACCAAAGTAAAATGCTTACTTGGGGTCTTGAATACGTGAAAATTCTGGTTAAGATTGATTTTCAAAGTTACTTTCAGTATTCTATAATGTTATAATTTAATGATTACTTTGATAAAAATGTAGTGCTAGACTGACTGATAATGTTAATAGAAACAGAAAGAATTAGTGTCTTAAGACATTATTTTGTTAAACAGTCTGAGATGAAGAAAGCATTTTTGTTCAGGGCTAGTTGCCTACACAATCATACACAAAGGGCTGCAATTTAGCAGAAAACATATTCCATCATGTGACAGCAAAGTAGCTTCCTTTTCACATTCAAAACTTGGTTTAATGAGATACAATGTCCATTTTTGAAAAAAGAAAGTCACTTTATATGTATCACACATGTATGATATCATAAACATAGGTTGACTATGTACTCTTTAAATTTGATTCAAATTTTAATGGTGAAAATATTTTAACGATGAGATGCCTAATCCAACTCCTTCATTCTATAAGTTAGGGAGGTTGCTGGGAAACAGGAATTACTGAAAATAAAAGGCTATGATTAATAAGCATAAATGTATATAGATGTCAAATTTGAGAATCATTATCATTAAAATGAACATTTAGAGGTTTCTTAGTTTACAAACCATATGTGCTCCTGAAAAGTAAACTAACTAAGTGGTAGTTAAGTGTTAAATTGCTAGCAGAGACCTAAGTGCTATCTTCCAAAATGAGAAAGAGTGGTGATTTGGGGTACACCATGAAGGTAAGAATCAAACTGGACTTTTGGGAACAGATAGATTTTGATGAAAATAAGGGATGTAAGTAAACACATTTCAGAAGAGATGGGAGAGGGAGCCATAACTGATATCATGGAAATAGGAAACATGCAATGTCTGCCAAGCAATGAAAGCAGAGATGAATACAGGGGCCTGTGGACATTTACAGAGAAGTAAGTTGGAGTGTAGGGATTGGGGCCATTTATGGCAACATGAACTTAAGACACAGGAGTCTGAATGTGATATTGTGAGAAAGTTACATGGAAGGACTGATTGCTAGGGTTTGGCCAACGCTTGCGACATCCGTCCTGGAGAGATGGAGAGGCTTCTGCGTTGAGGGCAGTACCTGGGAAGCCTGGAGAACCCAGGGCTTAGAATTCATGGCTCGTGCTACAGCTGAAGTCCCCCGTTATTACTGCTATGTTTACTCATAGTGCATTTAATACCTGACATACACAACTAAAATATGGAAGTAACCACTTACAAGTGTACAAATGGGTCCTGGTTTGAAAACTATCCTCCACGGATCTCCATTTACAAAGTCACTGTGCTTTCAAATGGATCTAAGGGTTTCTAACAGCTGTGAAAAGCTCTTTATATTAACATTCATAAAAGCAAATAGCACAGCAAAATAAATATATAAAAAAGACTAGACAAATGTAGGTGCCCACAGAGTCATAAAAAAGGTCAAGATTTCTCTCTGGGTTTAAAAAATGGGTAAAATAAGATTATTAAAATGATATTAAGATCAATATGCTATATCTTTGGCCCTAACCAGGTAAAGAAATCAAAGAAATATAATGAAATATTACAAAGATTTCACTAATGTATTTTTTTATTTTTTTAAATCCTCATCCAAGCATATGTTTACTTATTTTTATGTAGAGAGAGAAGGGAGAGAGAAGAAGAGAAAAACATCAATGTGAGAGAGAACCATAAAAGTTTAAAAATATATGTATACTCTTGGCCAACATATTTTCTGTAAGAAGAGGCCCCACCTAGTTTAATTATTTAAGAATACTTTATAACTGACATATCACTTTTACAGAAGATGAGATGTGAAAATAAACCTGAAGAGGTCAAGTAAATTAATGCTTCTCAAGTACTCAAAAAGCTAGGTCTCTAAATTTAAACCTAACATTTGCAATCTATTTAACTGCAATTAATTTCCACTATACTACACTATCAATAATTCAAAACCAAACATTAGTGACCCACCAAGTTATTAGAAAATTTTAACTGAAGAAAAAATCCGGAAGGCTTTACAGTATTATTACAGTAATAATAGAATAGCTGCTTTGTGAACAGAAAATATATATATTTGTCTCTGCCCCTGGTCCCTGTCACCGAGCTCCTAAAACCCCTGTAAATTTCCACCAAGAGCACCAAGAGCATCTTTCGTTCTACTTGATCTTTGAGCCTAGTTCCTGACACAGAGCTCCTAAATCCTTTGGAATTTCCTGGGTGATAGGGCTGTCTTGTTCTTAGGTGACTCTCATAAGAGCTCCCCTATAGCTACAGGAGGGGGCTGGTCACCCGAAAGACTAAGCCATGCTTAGGAGCGTGGGACTTGCATCCACTCCGCCATCCTACAGAAAGGGAGAAGGACTGGAGAGTGAGTTAATGATTGATGATTCCTTTGTGAGGAACTACAATAAAATCGCAGAAGCACAGGGTTCAGAGAGCTTCCACGTTAGTGAACACACAGAGGTGCTGGGAGAGTGGCTCACCCGGGGCGGGGTGGGGGGGTGGGAGCTCCCTGCCCTTCCCCACATACCTTGCCTTATGTCTCTCTTCCATCTTGGTGTACATCTGTATCCTTTACGATGCCTTTATTACATAATAAGCTGGTAAACGCAAGTAAATTTTTCCCTCAGTTCTGTAAGCTGTTATCAAATCCCAGGAGGGGGTCCTGGGAACTCTGATTTATAATCAGTCTGTCAGAAGTATAGGTGACAACCTGAGACTTGTGACTGGTGTCCAAGGGGACTGAACCTATAACCTGTGGCATCTGATGCTCACTCCAGACAGACAGTGTCAGTTCTGAATGGAACTGTAGGACACCCAGCTGGTGCTGCAGAATTGCATGTGTACAAAACCCATACGTTTGGTATCAGGGCAAAGTGAAGAGTGGCAGTAGCATGAGGGTAAAGGGAAACTCACAGGAGGGTGTTTCTCTAACTTTTACAATACTTATTTTCCAAAAGAAGGAAGACAAATCTCCCTTAATTATGCTCAACCATTTTTCTATAATCATATTCTAAATTCTGCGTGTAAAAAAAAAGAATGCTGAAGGAAAATTTAAAATTTCATGAACTTTAGTGCCCAAGAAAGGTAAGAGAACAAACCGATTAAATTAATAATTTTTAGAAATATTGAGACTTGATTTTTTTTTAATAAGGGAGCTAAAAAATACCATCATATTTTCATTAAACTTTTGATAACAGCAGACATTTCGTTATGGGCCATTAAAACCAATGTTTTGAGCTATGCAATAAACTTGCAACCTGCTGATAGCAGACCCCTCGTAAAGTCAGTTTATTGTACCAGAAATGTTCTAATAAACATAATCATATTCTACAAATCAAGCAAGTTTGCGTGCTAATTTATGTTAGCGCAGAAGAATAATAAAGATTAAAGCCAATGAGCGGCGAAGGGCCTCGTTTTTTGCTCTCTGTAGAGAACAGGGTCCAAGAGGCTCTGAGCCCCATGCAGATATTAACTCAGCCCTCAGAAATCTATTCTGGCCACAGAGCTTTATAGTCCTCCCCTAATTTAGTCCTATAGGTCTTGCCGTTGTTCCTTTGTCACCATCTTCTAGGCTCTCTGACTTCCATTTCATTTTACACAGAGGCACCATAACAACTTCATTTGCCGGCTTTTAAATTATTTTGATAAAATGTATGATATTATACAGTTATTACAACTAGGACCGCAGGAAACATTACCAGATCGATATCACCATCACCCATTAAATGGCGATTCAGTGTGTCGGTAATTTCCTTTCATTGCACTTCAAATCCTAAAATACCAAAGCTCTTTTTTATTATGTCCTCTACAACCCCCGCAGGCTTAGAATGTTACAGAATCTGAAAGGGGGTGGGGGCTGACAGGAGGGGAGAGGGAGATGAAAGACAAGGACTTAACAGGACCGCTACAAAGATGTTGAAGAAGTAATTTTATTTTTCTCCAAAGCTGAAATGATTTTAAAGGCAGAAGATACAAGTTCTCTATAAACAGATCTGGCATCACTTGTATAAAATACATGAGATGAATGGAAGTGGTATACAGTTTAAGAAACCCGGTAACTGGTGGGCCTGTAACAGACTCATGATTTCACAAATACTATTGTTTAGAATAGGATTTGATTTATTTTAAGTAAAATAGAGGATGGATTTAAAGACAATTATGAAGGAAGGAGTAGGAGTGGTCCGGGGGCCACCTGGCAGTGGCATGTCAGCAGAAGGTGATGTATGAAAATCTGACTTATGGGAAACCTGGCCTGCTGGAGTGGGTGGGTTAGGCTTCCCCCAGGTTCACAGATGACAGACGCAACACTGGACAAGGTGTAGGGTTAGATCTGACAGCTGGACAGCAAGTTTGCAGGTAAAGTTTATTTGGCTCAAAAGATCTTACTTTTACAAAATGTCTAGCAGGATTCCTTGGCACTCCTTTCCTGAACAAGGTTGTCCAAGCTCATGGACAGTAACAGAATGTAGGAGGCCTGAAGATTACCCATCCTCACTATTTCAGTCACTTGGGCACATTTTTCCTGGGTAGCCGCACCCCATTCCACAGGTGCTCCTCAAATGGCCCCTCTTCCACATGGCTTCCCCTCTTCATTTTCTCCCATCCTTCCTCCAACCTACAGGTGACTCTCCCCCTTCAAACACTTCCATATTTTGCTTCTTTCTTTCTTCTGACTCAGATCATATTCTGCCTTTTACATTAGTTACTTTCATATTTATTAATTAAGAGGTTTTTGAATACATGATCTACATGCTTCATTCATCTTCCCGACAACTATTACCACTACTATTCAGTAACTCAAAAAATGTCTTACATTTATGAGGAACTCGGAAGGTAGTTTTATTGCACCAGGAGAATGCAAAGTTTATGCTAGAACACAGAATCCTTAACCAGAAAATTGGCATAGCCCATTCAGCCTTATGTGCTAGATTTCCATCTCGCTTAGTGACCTGCAATCAGGTGGGATTCCCACTGAAGTGGGGTAGCATGGACAATGGAAACCCCTTCCTCGATTTCCCTCTTTCAGTGGTTTCACTGCTCCTTCCCATCTTCACCTTCCCACCGATATATATAACGTGTGTAGGAATTTAGAACAACGTCAATAAATGAGTTCTCTTTGATGAATAAGACAGGCATTTTTCCTTTTTCATCCCCAGAGAAGTGAGGTGGAGGGCAATGATTCCTTGGGAAAATTGATCTCGATTTTTACACAGCCATATAATGACAAAGATGAGGTCCCCTGGCAAAACCCTCTCAGCCCAAGACAGAAGTGAAAGAAATCAGGATAGTTTTCTTCCAAGAGTTGTCATGCACAGGTTAAAAAATGGAACACTAGTTTTGCAACATAAAATAAATCCACTTCCAAAACGGGTATCTAGAGGAAGACAGAAAAAGCAAAGTCACGTTAAAAAGATGAATGGGATCTGGGAGGATAGTTTATTCAGATGAATGTGGCAAATCCAATTTACTCAGTCCAGCATATCAGAGAGAATTGTTACCTCTCTCCTTAAAAGATAAATCAAAAGAGTCACAGAAACAAAGAGAAAAATATAGTAAACCAATGTTTATTGAGCAGCTACTATGCGCCAAGCTGTTCTGGTCACTGAAAATACATACTGGAAGGCTTTAGCAAAACAGTCATATGGCCTGACAGACACTTTGGCTCACTGTGGGAGATGGACTTCAAGAGTGCAAGGCTGGGGGCAGGAAGCCGCTCCCCGACGAGAACTACTGCAATGGTCCAAGGGAGAGACGCTGATGGGCTAAAAAAGGGCTGCACGATGGAGATGGTGTGAAGTGGTTAGTTTTGGGATATACACATATTTTGGAAGTAAATGAGACAGGATTTGCCAATAGGCTGGATGTGGGAAATGAGGGTAAGAAAGAAATCAATGATGACTCCTACGTTTTCAGCCTGAGAAACTGTGTGGATGACGGTGTCATTTATGGAGATAGGAGAGACTGGGATAAAAGCAAGTTTTGTGATGGGACTGGAATGGTAGCTCTCTTTAGCCATGTATGTGCATGATATCCCTTGGACACCCAAATGGAAGTTCAACTGGATATACAAATTTAAGAGTAATTAATATAGTATTAAGACCAATGGCATAAATGATACCACTCAGGGTAAGGAGGGAGAATGAATATTAAAGGAAAAGAGGATCCAAGGTCAAGCCCTGAGGCTGTCTCAGTATTTAGGGGTTGGTCAGAGGGTCAGCAAAGGAGACCAAGAAGGAATGGCCAGTGAGGTGAGGGGGAGGCGAACCAGGGCAGGGCAATATAACTGAAGGTCGGACATGAAAGTGCTTCACAAAGACAGTGGTCATTTGTACCAAATGCTGCTGAGCAATCTCACCTCCTCTGGCAGCTCAGAGCCCTAAACTGCCACCAACCACGTACAGGAAAGCACCTTAATGGAGAGTACTGTCGCCACAGTCAAAGGAGGACGTGAACGTCGAACTCCTCAGATCGCTTCACCATCAACGATCTCTGAAGTGTCCAAACTAATTACATAATGCGTGTTAAAGGAAGTGAGCTCAACAGACAGCAGGAAAAAAAAGTCTTCAGTGCCACTAGAGAATGTACTGGGGAATGCTTCCCAAAGCCCAGTTTTCTAGGTGGGTTGTCACATGTGAAGGGGAAGTGGGGCACAGTAAATGGAGTACTTGGATTTTATTCTGAAGCTCATCTCCTCCATTTCTAAATGCTAACACTAAGTATCCTCTACACACAAATAAATTAGGAAGAGGGCAAGTGAATATTTTATTGCCCAAGAGCACTTGGTACTGGACATGTACATTATTGCTATTATCCTTTCTTTCTCCATAACTTCTAAAGAGAAATCCTTTTAATATAGTTCCGTCCTATGGTTTCAAGCCAGAGGCTCTTCCAACAAATAACGTAAAGATGAACTGAAGAGAAGTTCTGTTTGTTCAAATTATATGACCCGGATTCACTTTTTCAGGGGATGTGGATAAAATCAAGAAAAAGAAAAATAAATCAATAGGATAATTTTCACTCTCATCCAAATATTTTGTGGAAAGAGCCAGTGGGCGTCTTACTTAGTACATACTTGCTTACAGGTCTGAAAACAGACCTAAATAATTTGAATTCAGGGCACTTGTGGTTGGGGGAGCTAAGTGGCCAGGCAAAACTGAGAGTTTCTAACTCATTAAGACCACACATCTCTCAACTCCAGCAGTCTTTCTGGAATCTGTCAACATTGTGAGTCATATCGTAACTCTAAGGAAATGCTTTTAACTTAACTTTTGACCTTCAGTATAATGAATCCTCTAATTCCACCAGTTCAAACTGTTGAATAATTCAACAAACAGTGTTCTGACCCAAGGCAATTTAAGATATGGTGATATTTTTGCTCTGAGATTAAGGAAAGAGCTGATTCTGCATTCTATCCCAGCTCATCATGTTAAAAACACCTGAATACATCCATTTTTTAAATTTTTCGTATGCAGAGTAAAAGGCTGAAATGGTAAAAACAACGGTTTCAAACCATAGTCTCTCTTCACTGTAACCAAAATCTCCCTTGAAAATGCCTCTGCTTCCCCCTCCCTTCCTTAAATGGAAGAAAATTGTAAGTTGGAACACTGCTTACCGAAGGGTATATTTTGCGCATGTTTATAAATGCCAGGAGTTTTCTGAAGCCAAGGGTAACTTATATTTTAGACAATTCTCTACGAATGCCTAGGGAAATATGTACATCATTAATCAGGGTAACCTCAATTGCGTACTATCATCTGAACGGAAAAGAAATATATACAGAAGAGGGACCAGAGATTAAAGCTTAAGTCAGTGATGCGTCTGAGAGCTCTATGCAAAGAACCAAACTTCAACAACAACAACAACAACAAAAAGGTGAGTGGGGGGTTGAAATTACAGTCTCTAGGAAAATTATTTTTACTTTTTAAAAAATTGAGAAAAGAAATTCTATACTAATCTCTTTCACAACTGGCATACATGTTCAAATTTTTCCAAGCTCAGTAGTATAAGATACTGGAAAGATTATTATTTAGGGGAGGAACATACTTCATTTGTAGTCCATTCTCTGTGTCACCAACTAGTAGAAAGGCCCTGAAGTGGGCGAGCAGAAAGAGCACGGTCACCGGCACTCGCCGGATCTAAATTTAAAAACTCACCTCTCCCTCTGCTGTGCTCCCCCAGGGAAGCTCATCAACCTCTCTGGGTGCAGTTGCCTCACATGTGAAATGGCAACAGTAGCAATCAGTCAGGGCTAAGATTAAAGGAGACAAGGATCTGAAAGTGATTAGCACAGAGTTGGCACCAGGGTTTCTTCTCTTGCCTGAGGAACGTCAGACAGATAACTAAATTTTATTTGCTCTCTAAAAGGCTATAAATGCCAGTACTGCACCCTGAAGGTGGAAGAATCTCACTTTTCAGTAATCTAGGCACCCGCGTGAGGAAGTGCCACGCCATTCAATCTGAAGAACCAGCTCTCCAGATCCTAATGATTAAGTGCTCACACAGGCCTTTCTGCAGAGGGCAGACCTTCTGAGTTCCATAAAGGATTTTCACAGGTTCAGAGTACTGAAAAATTTCAAAACGTTAGCCTTAAAAAGGAGCATCTCCAAATAAATAATGTTAACCAATGGCTTCTGCTGAGAACTGTCAGAATTAAACATTCCTTTTTTAACTTTCCTTTAATATACTTTGGGGTAAAATGACACTTTAGTCCCTTAATCGGAAAATATAAAAAGTCAACAGGTAAGAGGTCTAACTGGCAGATCTAACTCTGAGATCACGTCCCACCACCATTACTGCTTTTTTTCCCATACTTCCAACCCCATTAGCTGTTTCCTCCTCAACGCAATTGTTCCCAAGCTGCCCCTCTTGGCCCAAAGGCCTTCCACAAACTCTGTGCACCATCTAGGCTACTGGGGGGACCTCCGGCTTCTGTGTTCTTGCTCCCCTGTCCCCAGTAAAAACCTATCAATCATTTCTTCAAGGTTTAGAACTAATTAACTAATTAGATTCCTGGTAGAAGGTTTCAGCATTTACTCAGAAATTCTTTGCAAACATGAAAGAATGTTCCTACCTTGAGGAGTGTGTACAGGCTTTTCATCTTTGAGAGGTATAAGTGCAAACGAATTAAAAAAAAAAGAGTTTGTTTTCTGTCCCATTTCTTCTGTCCTGAATTACAATAGGATAGACTCTTAATGAATGAATGCCAAGTAGGTTTCTTTTCCAGTAAATGTTTTCAGTAAATGAACTGGGAATTTAGGGAGCAACAGCTGGCGACAGGCTAGCCAGCGTCAAGTAGGCAGTCTTTCAGGGACCTTCCCATACCACAGTGGAGCAGTAGCATAAGTCCAAGTTTCTTCCAGAAGATTTGTGTCAGCACAGGGCGCCATGCAGACACATGCTCATGGGCCATTTGCTCACGGATTGTAACTCTGTGTGATATGCCAGAGTTAACCGAGAGTTATGGAGCACGAATCACAGAAAATGACAATCACTCGGTAAAATAAGGAAGAGGCACCCAAAAAGCATGCCCGAATTTTCAGACGATGTTTCCATAAAACTTCTGGCAAAGAATCACCCCACAAAGAGAAGACACACTTTCTCGGCAAAACAGAACTACAAATGAGGGGTGTCTCAGAACAATTCCTACTATCCCCGAGCAGCGGGCTTTCCGCCAGCGGTTGGGCAAAAAGGCGTCTTCAGCCACAACCGCGTCAGACACAGCAGGCAGAGGCTGTTTGAGTGGACAGGGGCATGCACTTCTCCAAGGCAAAGGGTTGTCGTAAACTCCTTAATATAAAATATACCCACTCAAGTTAATAGAGAAAGGAAAGCACCCTCGATTATGCGTAATTTTCTGACACAGACAGTGATAAAAGCTTAAAAGTACCTATCAGCTGAGGCCACACAGCTCAGTGTGCCTCCCTAATGACATTTTATTAAGGAGGATTTGTACGTGTCAAACACGGAATAAATAGCATTTTGGTCCTGAAGACGCTTCTGTAGCTCCTGCCCGTACGAAGCGGGAAATACAGATTCAAGGGTATTGGGACATAATTTTTCATTGTGAGGCCAGATTCTCAAACTAGAGAATGAAATAAACAGCATGAATTACTCAGAGAGCTACTTTGATAAATTTTGAAAAGAAATGCAGCTTATTTATGGTCCCTCTCTTTTAATAAAAACCTAGTCGGAATTTCTTTAATGGATGCATTTGGAACCTGAGATAAATCTCCTTCCAAGTTAAAGACTCAGAAGAAAGTATTACAAATCATGTCTTGTGTTTAACAATAAAGAGTAGTTATTATAACCATAATTTGAGTTGGGACAAATGTTAAAATTAGTATCAAAAAATTAGGAAGACATGATAGAGGAAGAGGGGAAGAAAGAAGGGAGGAGGGAAGGACAAAGAAGTCTGAAGCCTCCTGCCCTTCCCCCAGCCGGAGTCGTTCTCTGGAGAGTCTTCCCGGAACTGGAGGCCTTGGGCTTCCCCTTGCCTTTTGTAACTTGCTGTTTACTCCTGTCTTCCCCATGATACTGGGCCCCTGTGAAGTCAGAAAAAGAGGTCCACCCCCTTCACCGTGGTATCTGCAGCTCTCACCACGGGGCCTGGGACTCACTCAACATTGGAGAATGGTGAGGAAAGAGAAGGCAGCGTAGTGGAGGGAGAGGATGAATGACAGCACAAGGTGGAAGAGCTGTTGTTTCTTCTTAATCTTAGTTGTTGTGATCAGCCCCTAGTTTTTGTGATGAGCAAATGGCAGTAAGTTTTCAACCTTTCAAAAAAATACAGGGTTTCAGTTTCTGGAGAACTCAAAAATTGCTCAATCATCATCACTCCAGCTATCTGACTCTTTTTTTTTTTTAATCCTCGCTCAGGGACTTTTTTTTTTTTAATTGCTTTTTAGAGAGCCTGGAAAGGGGAGAGAAAGAGAGAGAGAAACATCAATGCAAGAGAGAAGCATCAACAGGTTGCCTCCTGTACACACCCAGACCAGGGATGGAACGTGTAACCTTTTGGTTATAGGATGATTCTCCAACCAACTGTGCCACACCAGCCAGGGCCTAGAGCTATCTGACTCTTTAATAGTTCTCTGAACTCACACCATAGTCCCAAAGGAGCCCCAAGGTACAAAAGCTCTAGGGAGCAAGTGACAATTTCTAGACTCCTCCTGGGTTAGTGACTGTTTTGTCTTTTTTTTCTCCTTTTATTTTATTTCACTTTACTGAATACCATGAAAGCCCCCCGAGAATATTTGCAGAATTAAGTCCTTACAATCTGGAAAGGTGGGCATGGACTATTTCTGACTGAATCCTCTTTACCGAAGGAGATTTAGCTTTCAAATCCAAGTTGAAATAAATACGTATTTATCTTTGAATGATAATAGTGAGGAAAAATGTCCGATCTCTTGGCATAATTTCCCTAAGAAAAGATTGTCAGTGTAATCTGATGACAGCGATGCTGAGTTCCAGGAACTTCACTAGAATCTGAGAGTGAAATAGGCAATTGCATAACTCGGAAGAAGCATGGCTGGCTTCTTCCTCACTTCTTTTCCTTTGTAACATGAAATCAGAAAAGATAAATGTGAACTGCAAACTTAAGCAATATTCAAGCTTCATGTGTTTATACTCTAAAAAGGAGAAAATGAAAATATTTCCACTGTCATGGCAACCTGAATTCGCCCACAGTAAGTGCACGCTATGTGACAGTGGTCATTCTGAATAACTGGTTAAGCTCCCTCTAAATGCAGAGTTTGCTCTGCAAGGCAAGGGGCAGAGATGGCTTTAATGTCCTTAAAACAACTTTGGTTTCTGCAATTTAACCATTTCAATACACAGGTTCCTACAGTGCAGATAATCACTTTCAAGTTCTCTTTTTCACACGTGGAAACAATGTCACAAGTCCCATTACCCTGAAACGAGTGTAAGAAAGTAAGGCTCAAAATTTGAGTCCCACGGTGCTCCAGAGTCAAATCTGAAATATCAGCACTTAGTGCCAATGCCCCTTGGTTCGTCATGAGAAAAGGAAAATGGCACATTATCCTGCTTTCCATTATTTATCATTTCTATGATTAAATTAGCCAAAGTCAACGAAATGACACCTAGAATACACAAAGTAGAAGAATTGTAAGGATGGAGTCATCATGAGACTCCGGGCGTGGCACGTTTGGTCAATAGCTCAAACATAATCAGACGCCTATAGTTCTTAGCTACTCTGCAGCTCAGCTTCTCAACCTGTAAAACAGAGGTCATGACACCTACCTTGTGGCGCCTCGCTGAGCCCCGCCTGTCTAGCACGACACCTAGCGCACAGTGGCTGTTCAGTGAATGTCAGTTTCCTCACATCCTAGGAGCTAATACCAAATGCAGAGCCCTGCTCTTGGGGCCTCAGAAATGTAACTGCAAGGTTTAGTAAAGACAAAAAAACATAGAGAAAGAAGACTAGAGGCAATACAAACTCAGATACGATCAATGCTGAGAGATGATACACTGGGGAAATGTTTCACCATTTGTTCATTTTTAAGTACTTAGAATTAAAAATTAAAGTTGGAGCATGTATCTATACTTATATTCAAATACCACATTTATCCCACGACATTTCAGACTAAATGGAATTTGACTTAGAAATTCCAAGAAATTCCCATTCCAATATTTATATCTTCTGCAGACATGAGGAAGGAAATTTTAGAGGAAGGATAAACAGGTTTTTACAAACCCTTAAAATCTTTATACAGCAGCGATACCATTATTCCCACAGTTTTGATGATATAAAATATTTTTCAAAAAATTTCCTATTTACAGCTAATGAGACATAGCAAACTGTAATATACACACAATTCCAGACTCTGCTATGACATAAATCCGAGAAAACCAGGTTAATTTTTGGTAGACATGTTGACCAGGGTAAATATCTCTATCTCCCTATGCTTCTCTATTCCGTTCTTTATGGGGCAGAACTGGCAATCGCCGTTCGGAAGCATCTGCAATCTCTGCATTTTGTTCAGGTTCTGTAGACTCAGAAACACAGGCAGTGCTGCCCCGCCATTTTTTCTGTGAAGGTTTCCTAACGCTGGTCTTATCATGGTTCCATGTGGACTCTTCTCGTTTTCTCCAGGAGGGCATGTACTAAATTCCCAAGTAATTATCAAAATAAAACTTGTTCCAATTCTTTCACTAAATTATTTCAAATATATTCTGCTCTGCTCTGCTCTGCTCTCTATATAAATGACCAACAAAAATGCTACTGAATGAAGAAAGGGATTTGTTTAATTCCCTTGGACTCCTACTGTATCAATGTCATTAAAGGATCTGATGATCTTTTCTGAGTTCTGACAAGAAAGATCAAGCCAAGGATCCCTTAAAAGTATCTCATAACAGTTCAGTGATTAGACTCTCCAAATTCTGAGCTAAGATTTCCTCAGCTGATGGAAGAAGCCTGATATACCACGTAACTCCTCTGAACTCAGTAAAAGTGGGCATACCCCTGCTCTTTCTGTCCAGTCCTCAAAAGATTCATTGAAACTAGTCTGGAAAAAGACACCTACTTACAAGGAAATATAGGAGAAGGAAAGATGAGAAATTCCTTTTTTAAAACTACCTATGAACAGTTATTACTAAACAAGGAAAGCTACAAAGACCTCCTATTTCATTATCTGTTCAACAGTAGAATTTCCAATTAGATGTTTCTTCTTTGAGGTTCTTATCATCATTCCATCATTTCATGTGCCTCTCTTTAGCAAAAAGTAATCTAACATGGTAGCCTTTTTGCAACTGTCGCTAGGTAACAGGGAAAAAAATAATAATGCCTGAGTCCATTTACTCTTCTAGAGAGTTAAGCATTAAAATAAAAAGAAATGAAGTAAATATATATATATATAAAATATATATATATAAAAATATACATATACATAATACAGGAATAAGAAAACCTGGAATTCAGGGGAAAGAGGATAAAATAAATGTTAATTGGGTAATTAATTAGAAAGCTTTAATTTAGTAAATCCTTAATAAAAGGAATGGTTAAAAGGTCTTGGCATCCAGCACATGATTTGGTCAAAGAATTGATGACTTGGAGTTTCAAAGTCCACGGCACCTAACCTTTAGTTGTGGCTTTATTCTGCTTTTAAAAGAAATCCCTTGAGGAACCAAGTATTAATACATAAGTTACATAGCCACCCACGTGTTAGAATAATAAAAAGATCTGGAAGCTACAAGACTCTCAGAGTAGGTGTTATACTGAACTGGATCCAATTGGTGGCTATAATTTTGCGGCGCAAGTCTGAGCTGAGCTAAAGTGTCAGATAGTAAGAAGTTTTGGATAGAAAACAGCCAAATGGAAACACAAAAACAGACAGTGAGCTAAATTATCATTCTTAAAATATCTCACCTTAGAGTATAATTCTCCAATCTGTTAGTACAAGGCCTTTTAATACCCCCAAAATAGAAAGGCATCCAGTTTTTATTTATTCAGTCCACAGACAGTGAGGGTCTGCCACGCTCCAGTCACTCGGGGGTGTAAGGCCCAAGGCTGGGGAGAGCTTCTCTACCAGAGGAGAAAAGGGCTGGGGGAGGCAGAAGAGGGTACACGGGGGATAAATGGTGATGGAAGGAGACTTGTCCTGCAGCAGTGAATACACAGTACAATATGAGATGATGTATTATAGAACTGTACACCTGAAACCTATACAAGTCTATCTACCCCAAAAAAATTTTTAAAAATATATATTTTACACTGGGCATAGTCTTCCTCACCTTTCTTTTTTAATGATATGACCTAGGTAAATGGCGTTCCAGCTTGCAGGAATTCTCCCTTACATTCTAAAATTCCTCCCATGAAGAAATTAAAATAATTTTACCTCTGAAAATACTATCTTTTAAAAAATCGCCTGAGTACAGGGATTTGGGATGATTTATGGGAACAACACTGATCTGAAGGAGTACACTGTCACAGCATTTTTTAATATGAATAATGATACAGCCCTTTCTCTTTCAGTAACTCTGCCCTATAATAAACTATCACCACACTACCCACAGATAATGACATAACATGTTTTTCCCAGCTATTCAAACTGCTTAATATCTGCAGGCAAAAAGCGAATCGGACACCCACAACTCAAGTTATTCTGCCGTCTATCTGACGTCCTGCATGTCAGCCTACTCCCTCAGTTTGCAGTTCACAAAATCTTCTCAATCTTCTATTAAAGTATGTTCTAATGTCCACTTTAACTTTTCAAAGACAGGCCATCTACTGCACACACCCCCTCAGGTACAACCTAAGAACAGTAACTACACTGTACAATTCAGGATAGAGAATGGACCAGGTGGTATCATAACTTCATTGTCTATTTATTACAGATACATAAAATAGGCCTCCTGGTCCAGGTCATGGGTCCTGAATTCACTTCTGGCCTATTTCCTACAACATGCCTGGATGAGAGCTTGTCAGATTGATGAATTTACCCACACGGCCTTAAAGGGCCTTAAATAACTATTAAAAGTGGAAGTTTACAAAGACTTTAAAGAAACTGTCAGCAAAATTCAACTAAAGTAGAAAAGTCTAGCTATTTTTATGCCATCTGTTCCAATTTCATGCCTTACCACTTTTATAACCAAATAAGAAAGCTGATAAGGATATCTGCTCTTCTTTTTCCCTATGTGGCAAAATTTTCAGTACCCTGAGTCATTTTTTTTTGGTCTTTGTGACTCCTAGAAGACAAAAAGGAGTCAGAGTTCAAGCACACAAATGAATACTCTTAAAACACACACACACACACACACACACACACACACACACACACTTCTGAGCCACTAAATCTGGAAAATTCCTAATAGGAAACAAAAACAAAACTGATCAAAGACAAGGACTAGGGGGACAGGGAGTACAGTCAAAGGCTGCATCTGCCCAAGAAATCAGGTCACAACAACAGGTTTTATTAAATGGGTGCTTAGAATTCTGCGTGACAGCTGTGCAAAGCTCTTCAGCTTCACTTTCCTGCCTCAAAAAGCCAGCTGCAGCACAGGGTGTAACAGATCCTACCCCTGGTGGGTCAAACTGTCTTCCTATCCTTGGAAGACCTGAGGGCAGACTCCCAGTCCCATCTTAGAAACACCCCAACCACATCTCCTGCTCTCCACCCCTTATGTGATAAATACCCAAAGAAAGAGGAGATGAAAGCAGGTTAAAAACTTTCTCCTTTAAAAACCGGGGAGGTCCTCAGGTCCCCTCCAGCACTGAAAAAGGCTCAATCCATTAGTTTTCAAGGACAGGTCTCGTTCCTTCCAATTCATTTCAATTCAACAAAATTTCAAGTAACTTAGAAGCCCTAAGATTATTTACAAGTTGTAAGATGCAGAGAAATAGTTCAGTTCTTTCTGAGGTGTTGAGTTTTGAGCACAAAATACACCTATACCACCATTCTGTAAGGTGGAAATAGTCTTGTGCCATCTACCATATATAAAGGTAGGACAGAAAATTGAAGGTACAATGTTTTCTAAGCTTATAATGCTCATTATATTTCCATTAGTGTGGTCTCATTTCCTATTTATTACCCATTGCACAATTAGCCTTGATTATAAATGCGGCCAGTGTCGGTGCCACCTCAAATTACTGCCATCCGAAGTGTCAAAGGGAAAAACTTCCTCTTCACTAATTAACAAACCCTTCCATCATTCATTCAAATTGTATTATTTTGCTTTAAATGTCAAGAGTCTAAATCTTATATAACAGCGGAAAGTTCAGAAAATTTCTATCTTGTTTGTCCTGTTCTTCCCTTTTCTTACTGAGAACTGCTCAAATCATTCCATTCTCTCATTTTCTTAAACAAATGATATTTAAAATATTGAATCGTAAGAATTAAAGATATATTTTACAGGTGCAGAAACATGCTCGGAGGGCTCGCGTGATGCCACCTGCCCAACATTACAGGGCTCAGGAGGTGTCAGATCGAGCTCTGAAAGTAGGGTATCTCCTCCCTTTTCATTTAATTCTGTTAACGGCACTGTCTTTCTCTTTGTCGTCCAACCCCTAATCCTTCGTCTTTCCCCCATACTGAATCAGCGGTTCAATTGTTGGTTCTCTCTCCACAATGTTCTTGGTCTCTGGTCCCCATCTCCACCCTACCTGCTCTAGGTCCATCCCTTATTACCATTCATCCCAGCTCAACTGCCTCTTTAGTGTCTGTCTCTCTCTCTGCCTCCATGTCCCTCCAATCCATTGCGACCACTGCACTGCCTCCAGATAACCATACACTAATCATCATTCTCATAATGAGGCCAAGATGCTCACGTTTTTTCAGTGAAGCCTCACTGTATCATTAATAAAGTCCAAGCTCCCACCCTGACACCCAGGACTCTTCAAAAATCTGTCTCTAATTCTCTCTCCCATTACCACCCACCACACAAACGATATCCCAGTCAAATGAAACTGTACATAGTCCCCTGCCAGTCACCTCTGTGCCCCCCAGGCCTGGGCCTCTGCTTGTGTTTGCTGTACCTAGCTGGAATGTCCTTTCTTGGCACAGTCAACACCGTTGCTAATTCAAATGATCTCTCCCGTGACCCCTCAAGCCAAGGTGAAATCTGCCTTGTCTGAACTTCATAGCACCCCAATCCCTGAGAGCTCATTCCATATACACCAGTTATTTTCACTTCTTCTGTAAATGATGTACTTCTCCCAATCAAGAGTTGGTGTTTGCTTCACGTGTGGGTCCGCACGGCCTTAACACAGTATTAGGCGCACCACAAGAACTCACTGCTCCACTGAATGTATTTGGGATCTAAGGGGCTGATTCCCTCTATCGGAGCACATTTATTCCCAAAGGCAAGCACGGTCTTACACACATCAGCCTATAATAAAAGAGAGGTAGGAAAGCGAGTAGACACATTGTCATTCTGGGCCAACCTGAATAACAATGAAACACATTAAAACAGAAAAGGTATTGGGATATATCCAGAGGGGGAGAAACTGGCTTTAATGTTACTGGTTCCAGATACAATTTCCAAGCAAGATGGAGATGGGGTGCGGGGAGTGTTCTGGGTGAAAACTGATTACATAATGGGCCCCTTTGACCAGGAAACCCTGGTATGAAACAGCTAAGCCACTTAACGAATACTTCTAGCCTGTGGAAAAATAAAATGCTTAATTATAATTAGGTTATATTATTCATTAAAATATAGTTCCAGCTGCATCCGAAGCAATCTTGAATGGAGCTGAATCTCAGTATTCAACAATGATTTTGAAGGGGAAATGGGGCTAGGTAATTTGTGTTTTCAATTACACATCAATCTGATTTCTCTTCCACATGTCTTCCCTTGCATGTCTATATTCCAGTACACACCTATTCTTCAAAGCGTAGACAGGAGTACAGGAGTTTATAGTCCTGAAGAAAAATGGAAGGGGTTACCGGTTTCGCTTTTTTTTTGTTATTTTTTAAAGGCAATTTTTTCCTTCCTAAAATTTTGAGAAATGGAAAATCCATTAGGTAATTATGTCCAACCCAAGAGACCAATTCAAGATTGCTCCCTCCAGTTAGTTCACTCTCCAGCAATTTTCCAGTCCACTTCCCTGGGGAAATGTTAAAGTTGTCTCCCCCACAGTTACTTTTAAATTTAGCCAGAACCTGGGTACCACTGCAAAGCTTTAAATGTAAACTTTATAACAAGACCTGAGCTGAAATTGCAAACAGCTATGAAAACCAGGATCTCTGCTTTTTGCAAAGGGGCAAAACAATCCTAGGCACAAAGGAAAAAGAGCACGTCAGGGTTTTATGCATTTCTGAGTTAATCTCACCATAGCTGCTCTCCCCAGCAAGTCTCAACTCCTGAGGTGTTTTTGTTTGTTTGTTTGTTTGTTTGTTTGGGTTTTATCATTCTCAAAAAAAGGGACAACTTCTGAGTTTGGGCACAGATTTTTATTTGGGATTTTTCTTCAACACCAGAAGGGTCCAAAGCAGGCTACCGATTTCTAGAACTTTCAAAAAGATTAGTAAGGGAGAGGAGCAAACTTTGCTCACGAACCTAGGACCTGTTGTCAGTGTTACAGGTATGCAAGTTTCCCAGGGGCTGAGGTTATATGATTTGTGGTCTAACTGGTCAACAGTACCGCGCTGGGCTTAGTACAGATCTGAGTTCCATCCTGGCTCCATTGTTTATTAGCTATATAATCTCAGACAAATTAAGTGATGTCTCTAAACCTCTGTTTCTCAAACTAAATTGGGCATAGCAACACTTACCTCATAGAACTTTTCAAAGAATAGTTTTCAAAGAACTGAGATGATCTTGACACATGCATATAAAATGTTTAACACAAAACACCCTGTGGTTCAGTGTAAATCCACTATAAATAATAATGCTGAAATGCACTTAATTTACTATTAAACCTAATAGAACCACAGCACTTTGCATTTAGAAAAGGCTTGCTTCACACATGCCAAATGATGCTTGAGTTTTCTTCTGGTTTTGTACTTCGGTTTTATAATTCTCTACCTCCATCTCACTTATTTATATCCTTGTTGGTCTATAATATTAACAATGTTAAATTTGGAGGACATCTTTTACCTATGATTTACAGTGCTTTATAAACTTTACAAATGAGTCATATGTAATCTTGCTCACTTGGAAACTCCTGGACTATAAATTCCAAACATTTAAAGCATTCCCTCTGTCACTGAGGGAAACCATGAGCAAGTTAACGGTGTATGTGAACTGAACATGCCCTTTTCCTAGAGTGCTCTCCACCAAACGTCTGTCTTCCTCCTGCAGCAACATGCCCTGCTCCATAAAGGATCTATATGCTATGCCAACAGCACATGGATGTCAAATTCTGTCCAAGTGGAACCAGGAAAAGGTGAAACAACACAGCCCAAAACACTCGGTGTCACTGCGGTTCAATAACAATTATCCATTATCACACTGCAATATCCGGATAAGACCGCTTTTTAAAAAAATTTTGTAGATCAGTTTTTCACAAAATGTAAGGGCATTTGCATCAGACTTAACATTTACTTCATTTCCTCTGCTGTAAGTGGGTAGATGACACCTCCACATTTCAATTACTTGGGCACATCCTTCTCTGGTTTCACCCACTCCTGATGACTGAGTCATAGTAATGGCCATTTCTAATTAGTGACAGTGTGAAAAATATATGCCAGTGGGATTACTCTTTTACTTAGTCTTATATGAGCAGATCCATTCCTACTTATACCACTTCTATGTTGTCGAGCACGTGCCAGATCCTAATCATAAAATTCTATAGGGTAGGTGCTATTATTGTCGCCTGTTCACAGAGAAGGACATTAAAGCACAGAAAGGTTAAGTAAATTCCCCACATCCTGAGAGCTGAGGAGTGGCAGAGCCAAGATCAGCCCAAAGCAAGACGTTCCTAACTACTCCAGGCAGACGGCCTCCTCAGCATCCAAGCTATCGCAACAGCTCCTCTTCACTGAGGACAATACAGAATACGATCGCTTCGGCAGTCACTCACTCCTTCGTGACGCACATTCAAAACGAATATGCTTTGTTATCAAGTCTCTAGTGTATTGCAGGGACTATGCTAGCTAGTGGGGATCCAGCAACAAAGGAGACAAACATTGTGTCTGCCCACAAGGAGTTTGCAAGCAAATAAGAAATTTTTATTTTAAAAACCCTAAAATTAAAAATCATCCAAGTATGTAAATAAAAGTTACCAAAGAAAACCCTACAGTTAAAACATGCAAGTAATTCATTAAGTCAAGTCGGGATCACTGCTACAAGACCAGGGAGGAGCTGGTCAAAGGGTATGGCAGATGGACCCACCCTGGTCTGGAAGACCAGGGAACCCAGATTTCCGATGTGGCTGATGAAATCGTTAGCTAGGGGTAACTTTAGCCACAGCATCTACAAAGGCAAAGGGCCACTGGATTTGTTTCTATAACGTTTAGATTTCTGACTCCTGCCCAGCGGAACTATTCAGTCAACTGCCAATTTTCAAAAATAATACAAGATGGCTGCCAATAAAGTTTCAAAATGCCAACATTCCTCCACCTCTTCCTGGTTGTCTATGTACTCCTAGGAATTACATAAGTTCCTATAAAGGTTCAATAGAGTAACGTGTCATAAAATGCTTTCCCCAGTCCCAAAATCTCAATAATTCTCTATCCGCTAGCTTGGCAACCAACATTAGTTTGGAGTTTATTTATCTAAGGCTCCTCCCTGTCTAATGATCCCAAAGTGTTAATACAGAAAAGTTTTAATATATAGTAACACCTTTCTTTTCCGCAAATGCTTATTGGAAAAAAATTAATAGTTCCAGCAAGATCTTAACTATTTGAAACTTCTTTTTTATACTTTGTCCTTTAAAATCTTCCCAAAATGCATTAATGCAAGGTTTCATCTTAGTAACATTCTGGTGAATAAAACTGATCTATATTTAAGACAGGATCTTGGATACTTCTGTGAGATTTCTCAAGGTATCGACATTTCTTAAATCTTGCCACACTGACCCTACTTGGACATGGGGAACAGGGCCCTTGTTGTGGAAGAGGTGGTATAGTTTTCAAGAAAGACAGAGGAAAGGCAGAGCCGCTGGATTTCTGCTTTGCCTCCACTTTCCGCCACCTCTCAGCATGAAGCACACATACCAGGTAGAAAGGAGGGGATTATGAACCCTTAATCTCGAGCCCACCAAAGTATGGAGAGCTCTCCCCACGAAGCCAAAAAAACTTCACTTTTGTCTATTTCAAATCTGGAGCATCCACGAAAGATTTCAATGTCAAGAAAGGACGCTACTGCTTTAGCCAAATGGGGGAAGGACTGAGGGTGGGAGGTGGGGGTGGGTGGGGCTGGGGAAAGTGGTGGCAGGAAAATGTTGACAAAAACAAAACAAAACAAACAAACAAAAAGAAGTGGTCGGGGGAGGCAGGGAGTAGTAGGGGAAATTAAGAAGCCAAAGAGCTGATATGTACAGCCCATGGACATGAACTAAGAGGTGTGGGGATGATGGGATGGGGTGCAGGGCGGAGGGGATAAAGGGGGGAAAATGGGACAACTGTAATAGCATACTCAATAAAATATACCAAAAAAAAAAAAAAAAGCTACTGCTTTAAAAGGTTAGAAATCAACTGATACCTGATTTGAATTAGTTCAAATATCCTAACTTAAATAAATTAAATATCAGGGTAATCCAGGAACTTGCTGTGTGATCTTTTCAATTCAGAATTCATCAATAGAAGACGGGAAATCTTTTCTAACTCCCATCCCATCTGAGATTTTATAACTTAACGAATCTGCAGTCAGCCTCAGCCTAGACCACTCACTTTGGGTGTTTCTGCAGTAAACAAATTCCTCGCAAAGGCTGACTTTCTTAAAACTTGCCAATTATAAAAGTACTAGGAAGAAAAAAATGGCTGAAAAATGGTTATAATTTTGTCTAAGGGTATTACTTCACATTAAAAGAAACCTGACTTACTATAAAGCAATGCTCTCTACAAACCCCAAGTACTAAATAATTATCCCTAAGCTTTCCCGTCGACTTCCTCTACGAAAAGCCAATAAATATATCCTAGGCGTTCCTGGCAAACAAAAGCACCAAGTCCCGTTCTTTGGGAAGAAAACTACAAGCAGGAACCAAGGAAAGAAGGAGAAAGAATGAGTAAACGAAGGGCAATACCGTTAACTGTGAAGTTAACATTTTAAATATATTTAAATACAGGATGGGGAAAAAGTCGGTTTACAGTTGTTTGTACAGAAAATAATATACTAACTAATCAATAACACAAGAATAAAGTGTTTCATGTACTCACAACTGTAAGCCTACTTTTGCCCCACCCTCTATATCAAAGAAAGGACAGAGCAACTGAAGAGAGAGCCCCTCAAAAGAGGAGACACCAAATCTGAAATTCATTGGTGACAGGACGGGAAGTGAAGCCATCCAGGAGATGGGGAAGGGCAGGGGCACACAGCCGCATTATGGTGTGACAGATCAACCGTGCTCCCTCTGAGCGGACTTATTATCCTAATCCACTCAGGACATGGAACAGGGAGAACCGGCTTCAACATCACAGCAGAAAGCTTGGCCAAACCTGTAGAGTTCCTGCCCAGGGCCTCTGGCCACTGCTCAAAGGGAATAAAAGAGAAGCTGCAAGGCTGCTCCCCAGGCAATGAGAAAGAGGTGAGTGAGTCTATTTCATCGCCCAAACTCCTGCAAAACACTGCTCGATTCAGGCGAAAAGGCGGCGGTAGTAGGAAAGTGTGGCAATAACTTTAGAAGGAGTGGGAGGTTCTTAGGCTTGACTGCTGATCTCAGAGTGATAGTTGAGCCCCCTGGGGAAAGCACCATGGAATATTTGCAACTTACTCCAAAGTTCTAATGGCAGGAGGAAAAGGGGGGGGGGTGCTGATGAAGAAATCCCTTTCCAGCAGTTTTGCTGGTGAAGGTTGAGAGAAATAATGACTTATTGCTGTTGGAGGAAGGTTTGCCAGCTCTTACTTGCTTATACGTTGGCAGATAAGGGGCCTCAGTCAGTAGAACCTGGAAATCTGTATTTTAGACGCCCCCCCCCCCCACGCTGCGCCCCGATTATGATACCCAGTTAGGTTTGGAAGCCGCAGCTTAGAAAAAACATTAGCACATAGGACAGGGCCAGGAAACATCAGGAGAAAGGAAAGGAAATGATACATGGTTCCAACGCAGTGCTTGCAGCCAAGCAAATTCTTTCAAGTTCTCAGCTGACACAATTTAGAGGAAGGTTGTTCTCACCCTGCTGTTGCCTCAAAGAAGAACCATAAGCACAGGATTCCTAAAAAAGGCTCAAAAGTTCCAGTCCTAGCTCTGCCACTATTTAACCATGTCACTTTGGAGCAATAAACATGATTAGCGTGGTTGAGATGGTCAAAAAGGACAGATGGGCCTAAAGGGCTTCACCGGATTCCATTCCACTGGCCCAGCGCTGACCCCAGTGCACAACTCAGTAGAACTCTCGATTCCAAGCACTGTGTCAAAAGCTGGTCTTAAGCAAAGCTGATACCTTAGTTTCTACATTCTTCCCTCTGGCACTTCCTGCTTCTCCCTCACACGTGAGGTTCCGGACGCCCTGGAGTCTCTCCAGAAGGTCCACTCGGCCAAGTGGCCTCTGATTCATTTACACATTTCTGACCAAGTCAAGGTCCTCAAAGCCTTGATAGTTCATGAAATGATTAACTGTCGAAAATGGAGTAGTATACAACCCCAGGTAACCTCATCCCATTCACAAAAGTAACCAGTGAGTTATGTGTCTAGAACTGTCTAATTTGTTAAGGCAAAACAGAAGGGAAAACATAGTTTGCCAAGTAAACTAAAAGCATTGTCAACATATGTATTTGTTCACGGGGTTTTTCCAGGTCACAGATAATTAAAAAGTGGGTAAAAGCTACTCAGATCTTATTATCTGTCTCTCCTAAAAAAAAAACTCTTAAGTTTTATGAGGGCAGGACCTTGCCCGTTGTGTCCCTCATGTATCACTGGTGGCTTCAGAAAGCTAACACAAGGTAAGCACTCAAATTTCTGATTTTTTCAATGAATTAAGGAAAAAGTCATTTGTAATTGTGAAATATAATTTGTTGGTCTTTTTTCAGCAGACTGAACTTTTTAAAATAAAATTTTAAAGGACTGTCCTAGATTATCCGGTTCAGGAGCTCAAGGAGTCTGCACCACTGGGTACCACAGAAGTCCTATCACATCATGCCCTCCCATGAAGGCTGGGAGTCAAAGCAGATCTGTCTATTACATAGAAACAAACAAAAAGGGACAGCTAAAATGGGGAGACAAAGAAAAAACCCTCCAATGAAAGAAAGGGAAGACTCCCCAGAAGAGTGAACTGAAATTAAGGCATGCAATTTATCGGATATAGATTTCAAAGTAATGGTTATAAGGATGCTCAAGAAATTCAGTGAGAACTACAAGGAACTTAGTGGGAACTACAGCAGCAAGAAAAAGGGCATAGAAACTACGAATAAGAACCACTTGGAAATAAAGAATACAATATCTGAAATGAAGAATACACTAGAAAGAATTAAAAGCAGGCTAAATGAAACCCGAGGACCGAATCAACAATTTGGAAGATAAGGTAGGAAAAAAAAACACCCAAACAGAGCAACAAAAAGAGAAAAGACTTAAAAAGAACGAAGATAGTTTACGAGAACTTTGGGACAACATGAAACATAACAATATCCACATCACAGGGGTACCACAAGGAGAAGAAAGAACAAGGGACAGAAAACCTGTATGAAGAAATAATCACAGAAAACATCCCTAACTTGTCGAGGGAGAGAGTCACACAGGTTCAGGAAGCACAGAGTCCCAATCAAAATGAACCCAAAGAGGCACATAACAAAATCATAATTAAAATGGCAAAGTGTAAAGACGAAGAGAGAATCTTAAATGCAGCAAGAGAGAAACAGTTATCTACAAGGGAACCCCCATAAGGCTTGCAGGTGATTTCTCAACAGAAACACTTCAGGTCAAAAGGGATTGACATGAAGTATTCAAAGTAATGAAAAGCAAGGACCTGCAACCAAGACTACTCTATCTAGCAAGACTATCATTTAAAATTTAAGGTAAAATAGTTTCCCAGGCAAAAAAAAAGGCTAAAGGAGTTCATTAACACCAAACCAGCACTGTAAGAAATCTTAAAAAGCTTGCTTTAAGAAGAAATAATTGAGAGAGTAACATAAGTAATAAAAAAATAAAAAGGCAATCAATAAGTACCTATCAATAATAATCTTAAATGTAAATGGATTAAATGCTCCAATCAAAAGACAGAGTAGTGAACAAATAAGAAAACATGACCCATATATATGCTGTCTCCAAGAGGCCCACCTCAGAACAAAAGATCTACACAGGCTGAAAGTGAAGGGATGGAAAAAAATATTCCATGCAAATAGAGAAGAAAGAAAAGGTGGGGTAGGAATACTTATATCTGGCAAAATCGTCTTCAAAACAAAGGCCTTAACAAGAGACAAAGAAGGTTACTACATAACACTAAAGGATACAATCCAACAAGAAGATATAACACTTGTAAACATATATGCACCCAATAAAGGATCACCTAAATATATTTTTAAAATCTTCGTGGACTTTAAGAGACAGATCTATAGCAATACAATGACTGTACAGGACTGTAACAGCCCACTGTCACCAAAGGATACATCTCCCAGACAAAAAATCACCAGGGAAACGGCAACATTAAATGACACATTATATCAAACAGATTTGATTGATATTTGCAGAACATTTCATTCCAAAGCAGCAGAATACACACTCTTCTCAAGTGCACATGAATCATCCTCAAAGATAGAACACAGGACATAAAATAAATATTAAAAAATTCAAGAAAAGTGAAATTATGTCAAGCATTTTCTCTGATCACAATGGCATGAAACTAGAAATGAACCTCAACCAAAAAAAATCAAAAACTTTCAATTATATAGAGGCTAAACAGCATGTTATTAAATAATTAAAGGGTCATCAATGAGATCAAGGAAGCAATCAAAAATTACCTGGAAACAAATGAAAATGAATGCACAATAACCTAAAACCTATGGAACACATCAAAAACAGCCCTGAGCAGAAAGTTCACAGCATTACAGGTCTACTTCAAACAATCTAATCCTACACCTAAAAGAACTAGAAAGACAACAACAAACAAAACCCAGGGTGAGTAGAAGGAAGGAAATAATCAAGATTAGAGCAAAACTAAATGACACAGAGACTAAAAGAACAATTCAAAAGATAATGAATACAGGAGTCTAGTTCTTTGAAAAGATATATAAAAACTGACAAACCTTCAACCAGGCTCATAGAGGAAAAAAAAAAGGACCCAAATAAATAAAATCAGAATCGAAAGAGAACAACTGCTAACACAGAAATACAAAGGATTCTAAGAAAATACTATGAACAACTATACGCCAAGAAAATGGACAACCTGGGTGAAATCAAGAAATTTCTAGAAACATTCAATCTTCCAAAACTGAGTAAGAAAGAAGCAGAAAACCTGAATAGGTTAGTAACAACTTATGAAATTGAAGCAGTAATCCCTGCAAATGAAAGTCCTGGACCAAATGTCTCCATAGACAAATATTCCCAGTCATTCAAAGAAGAACCAATACCTATCCCCTTCAAGCTATTGCAAAAAACTCAAGAGGAGGAAAGACTTTCCAGCTCTTTTTATGAAGCCAGTACTACCCTAACTCCAAAGCCAGATAAAAACACAGCAAAGAGAGAAAATCATAGGCCAATGTCACTAATGAACATAGATGATAAAATCCTCAACAAGGTATTAGCAAACCGGATTCGGCAACAGCGTAAAAAGATCATCCACCATGATCAAGTGGGATATGTCCCAGGGATGCAAGGATGGTACAATATTGACTCATCAATAAATGTCATACATCACATAAACAAAATGAAAGATAAAAATCACATGATCATATCAATAGATGCAGAAAAAGCATTTGATAAAGTCTAGCACCCATTTATTATAAAAACTCTCGGCAAAGTGGGAATAGAGGGATCATACCTCAACATAATAAAGGCAATATACAAAAATCCTTCAGCCAAAAACATACTCAGTGACCTAAAACAAAAACATTTCCCTTAAGATCAGGTATAAGACAGGGATATCTTCTTTCCCCACTTTTTTTTTTTTTTAGATATTATTTATTTATTTTTAGAGTGTAAGGGAGGGAGAAAGGGAGGGAGGGAAACATCAATGTGTGGTTGCCTCTCACGTGGCCCCTACTGGTGAGCTGGCCCACAACCCAGGCACATGCCCTGACTAGAAATTGAAGGAGCAACCCCTTGCTTCTCAGGCTACTCAATCCACTGAGCCACACTACCCAGGGCACGCCACTCTTATTCAACGTAATTCAGAAAGTCCTAGACACAGACATCAGAGAAGAAGAAATAAAAGGCATCTGAATGGGAAATGAGGAAATAAAACTGTCACTATTCATGGGTGACATGATACAGTACACAGAAAACCCTATAGACTTCACCTAAAAGCTACTAGACTTAATAAATGAATTTGGCAAAATAGCAAGATACAAAATCAATACTCACAAATCAATGACATTTTTATACACCAATTATGAACTATCAGAAAGAGAAACTTTAAAAAAATCCCATTTCTTATTGTAATAACAACAACAACAAAATAAGGTACCTAGAAATAAATTTAACCAAGAAGGTAAAAGGCCTGTACTCCGAAAACTATAGGGCACTAAGGAAAGAAATTGTTGAAGATACAAATAACTGGAAGCCATGTTCATGAACTGGAAGAATTAACATCATTAAAATGTCCTTAATACCCAAAGCAATCTATAGGTTCAATGCAATTCCTATTAAAATACCAATGGCATATTTCACAGACCTAGAACAAATATCCCCAAAATGTATTTGGAACCAAAAACAAACAAACAAACAAACAAACAAAACAAAAAAACCCAAATGGTCTCAGCAATCTTGAGAAAGAAGAACAAAACTGGAAGTATCACAATACCTGATACCAAACTACTATAAGGTCATGTACTAAAACAGTACCAGGTATAAGAACAGACACATAGATCAATGGAACAAAGCAGAGAGCCCAGAAATAAACCCACATGATTAGGGTCAATCAGTATTTGACAAAGGAGCAACAGGATACAATGGAGTAAAGACAGTATCTTCAATAAATGGAAATGGAAAAACTGGACAAGTACATGCAAAAAAAATGAAACTAGGCTACCAACTTACACCACACACCAGAATAAACTCAAAATGGATAAAAGACTTAAACATAAGTCACAATACCATAAAAATCGAGAGGAAAACACAGGCAGTAAAATTTGAAATATCTCATGTAGCAATATTTTTGCCAATATCGCTCCTTGGTCTAGGAAAACAAAGGAAAAATTAAACGAACAAGGAGGAGTACATCAGATTAAAAAGCTTCTACACAGCGAAAGAAACTATCGTCAAAATGTAAAGGGAAGTCACCATTTTATATTTGCCAATGACACACTGCACAAGGGTTTAATTTCCAAAATATTTAAAGAACTTTTACAACTCGACATCAGGAAAACAAACAACCCAATTAAAAAATGGGCAAAGGACCTGAATAGACAATTCTCCAAGGAGGACATACAGATGGCCCATAGACATATGAAAAAATGCTCAACTTCTCCAGTCATCAGAGAGGTGCAAATTAAAACTACAATGAGATATCACCTGACGCCTGCCAAAATGGTTACCACTGTAAGTCAACAAGCAACGAACGAGTGCTGGCGAGGTTGTGGTGAAAAGGGAACCCTAGTGCACTGTTGGTGGGAATGAAGACTGGTGCAGCCACTGTGGAAAACAGTTTGGAATTTCCTCAAAAAATTAAAAATGGAACTGCCTTTTGACCCAGCAATTTCACTTCAGGGAATGTACCCTAAGAATTCTGAAACACCAATTCAAAAGAATATATGCACCTCTATGTTCATAGCAGCCCTATTTACAATAGCCAAGAGCTGGAAAGAGCCTAAGTGCCCATCAGTAGATGGATGGATAAAAACAGGTTGTGGTATATTTACATAATGGAATATTATAAGCAGCAAAAAAAGAAGGAATTCTTACCTTTTGAGACAGCAAGGATGGACCTGGAGACTATTATGCTAAGTGAAATAAGCCAATCAGTGAAAGACAAGTACCACATGATCTCACTTACGAGTGGGGAACCAAAGAAATGGAATTTATTTATAAAAAATTGTGTATTGAGTCTTGCATGTTTAAACTTCACTCATCTTCAAAGTACTCTCCAACTGATGCAATATATCTATCAAGATTTTTTTTCCACCACTCAAAACAGGTTTTTGAACTCATCGATTTTGATGCCTTCTAGTGCCTCTGCCATTTTTTGTTTCACCTCTTCCACATCAGCAAAACGTTTCCCTCTGGGGCCTTTTTTCACCCAGGGAAACAAAAAAAGTCACTCAGGGTGAGATCAGGTGAATAAGGTGTGTGGGGCATGGGGGTCATACTGTTTATGGTCAAAAACTGCTGAACACTCAGCAACATGTGGCCAGGCATGCTTGCAAATAACCTATCATGAAATGGGCAAAAACACCGAAAGAATCTTCAAAAATTCACTGAAGCCGAACACAGCTTCTCACAACAAGGTCAGCTCATACACTGATACAGATGGGTTCCTAGAACACTGACCTAGCTGGGAAAGCCTGTACCACAAGGGGCCTGCCCTCCAGAGGATAATCCTGGGGTGTGGTTTTTTTTTTTTTTTAATCTAAGGAAAATAAACTAACAAGCAAAACAGAACCAGAGGCATAGAAAGATGGAACAGACTGACAGCTATAAGAGGGGAGGGGGTGGGAGGAGGCAGGGACTCATTGTAAAGTGACAGGATTAGCCAAAGAACATACATGTGTGACCCATGGACATGGATAATTGGTGCGGAGATTGCGTGAGGGAGTAGGGCGGGGGGCTGGGTCAAGAGAGGCAACGGGTGAAAAAATTGGGATAACTGTAACCTCATAAGCAATAAAATCTTTTTTAAAAGTTAAAGAAGACAGATGAATTCAATTCGTATATGTACCACAGTTTTTAAAGAAAAACCTATGATCTGCAGTATACTTGGGTTCCGTTACTTATGTATGGAACCATTAACCAATTAGCCTTCCTCATGCTCAGGCTCTTCACATGAAGGACAAAGAAGAGGGGTATCTACTTCAGAGGTGGTGCAGCTGCAGGAGCCAGTCTATACAGAACTTAGCACAACACTGGCTTTGGATGAATAGTGATGCTTACTATTATTGCGGTACGTGAAATTTATTTTGTTGGGTGTTTTTAGATTCTAGTTTCAAGGGAATTTCTCTGGATCTGTATGTTTACTGAAATTGTCTCGGGAAAACTCGGCATGTACTGTAGAAATTGACTGACCCAGTGTAAACATGGTGATCTCTATCACATCGCTTCATTGATTTGACTTTTTGGAGCAACACTGTGAGAGTTAATATTGCTTTACTAAACTAATGCAAAAGACAGGCTTATGTCTGTAAATTGTTTGCGAACTCTGTTAAGAAATGACAGCTATTCCCAGAACGCTTCTTATCCTCCTCCTGCCTCATCCTCATGGAGAAAGTATCAGCAATGGCTCTGAACACTAAAGTGGAAATTGGTTCAGAGACCCTCTTCTCAAACCTCAACTGTTCTGCTGTTCCTAAGCACTGTCCCTTCAGAATAACCACTTCTCGCATGTAAGAGTTTAACAGTCCGCGGTTCTTCAGAAGTCAGCTCAATTAATTAGACATCCTCAGATTCAGTTTTGCTTTCTTTTTCCCTTTTGAAGTATTAAATTGGCTGTCAGAAATTAAATTAATTCAGACAGGAATGACTGAATATCTGCAAATTAAATCAGTTGTTAAAGACTGCCTGGACTATGGTTTTTTTGTTGCTAATACTGGATTCGCAGCCTGCAGAGCTTACTGACTTGTTATTTAAGAGGACAACAGACATTACTATTGTACAATCGCACAGGCCTTTCCATAAAAAGTTCCATATCACTGGTTATATTATAATAAAAACACAGATGCTAAAAATAGAAAACTATTCCTCAGTGTTTATATACCAGTTTGTAAACAGGAAGAAAAATTGCTTTAGGATTCATCCATAAAACAAGAACTAAAATGTCATATAACTGGTTTATCTTATAATCAAGAACATGGAGATGCTAGAAATAGAAAAATATTTGCAGAGATTATGTATCAGTTTGTATCCAGAAACTATAAAAAAATGAATACTTTAGGATTCATCCATAAAATAGGAATTTAAAGAGTCCACAGCATAAAGAACAATAATAACCAAACTTCAATCCCTAAGGCTGATGCATTCAGAAAATTTTAGGAGCAGAAAAGGTCACAGATATCAACTCATCCACTACTCTATCATAGGCAGTATATAATGTAACCCTCCAGGACAGATGAAACTCCAGTCTATCCTGCACTAAAGTTACAGATTCACAATCAGGTAATGATATCTGTCGTCATTTGCAAGGGTGGCATCTCATCATGTAAACATTAAATCCTCTTCTTGGCTGTAAAGTCTCTCTAGTTCTCTCCGATAACTTCCACGTGTGCAAGGCAACAGCTTCCATCAAACCAAGGAGGGGTGGCTGCTAGCACCATGGGTTTTTATAAGGTGTTTGCACTGCTTTTAAATCTGTTTCATCATAATGACACTACCTTTTGATGCTTCACTCTTGCATATGAAACTGAAGGAAGAAGGATGAAGTTCTTTGTTGCTATAATTCGAGTATCAATCTTTTCCAGTACTCTCAGTCTACACACACAAAAGCCAAGAAGCCTCTTAAAAGAGGATGATTTATGAACTTGTAAAACCCAAGAAGTCAATCAATATGTAATGAAGTAAAAAGAAAAAGAAAGAAAAGCAGGCAGGTGTGACAGAATACTAGGTCGATGGCAATTACTGACATGCCTGGATTGAAAGCATTCAGTTCACTTACTAAGACCTCCAATTCTGATAAGCACTGATTGATGAGTGAGAGACACATTTTAGATTGCATGCGCCTCTGCATTTTCACTTCTCCTAAGTCAACAGGTGGTGGGTCTATGCTTACAAACATAGGGTGCCATGTTACAATCTCCCATTCCTCCTTCTGATCACCATTTTCATCTCAGTTACTCCCTTCAAGTTCACCTTGAGGTGATAATGTTTGTTTCTAGAATGAAGGAGCTGTCAAAATGTTCCCATATTTCGAGAGCAAAATGTAGGTAGTACATTAATTTTTCTTTAAACCACAAATAAGTCTTTCAAAATGCCCAAAATTGAGCCTTCAGGGCTGAAAATGCAAGGGCTTAAAAGTAGATGGCCAACTGAAGAACAGAATTTGAATTTTAGAATATTGAATTGTAACCCCTCACCAGCTTGCTAATTAGTTATGCGATCCTGGGCAATTAATTAGCCATCTCTGAATCTCAGTTTATCCGTTAAAAAAAAAAAAGTTTTAAATTGATTTGAGAGAGAAACACTGATGTGTTGTTCCACTTATTTACACATCTATTGTTTGACTCTTGTATGTGCCCTGACCAGTGCTCGAACCCACTTTAGTGCATCGGGATGACACTTCAACTGAGCTACCTGGCCAGAGGAGGGGGAAAAAAAAGATTAAGTCAGATTCACTCTAAAATTTCTTCCAGTCCTAACAGCCCATGATTCTTATATCCTTTCAGCATTATTAATGTAGCTATGTTGTTGGAATTTATTGTGCCCCTTAGGAAATGTCTGTATGTACAGGTCATTTAAATACCAAACCAGATGCCTTTCCCAAATGTACACAGAACTATCTGTCACTTAGCAAGTTTTGAGATCCTATGTTTGACTCCCAAGCTCTGCTCCCATCAGTTGTTTCTCTTTGTCCAATGCCTATTATTTTCCGCAATGACAATATACATAAACTAAGTTGGGGTAGGGTTTCAAAAGAAATTTTTTAATTTGTTTTTAATGTTTTAGTGCTCAATATACTGATCAATGTCAAGTACAGGGTAACATTTGCAAGGCAGATTTAGTCTGAGGGTAAACTCTTATACATTTCAGCAAAACAGATAAGGTATTCACAACATCAGCTATTCTAAAAATCTTCCTCCAACATTCATTACCTTTCATATTTACATCTTTCCTTAGGCAATTCTACACTGGAGGAAAAATGTGCAGAGGGTAATGCCATCTGTATGAGATGTGAAACCTAGTGTGAGATGTGTTGATTCAAAAACTAAAAAATGATATGCTTCCAATTCATTTTCTCTGATTTTTCAACTGATAAAGTGACAGATGAGAGAGAAATCAAGCCATTCCTCTAAAAAAAAAAAAAGCTTCAAAGACAAAGACAAATTTAAAATATAGTCCTCTTTTCAGAGGATGGAAGAAAATGGTTATATCCTAAGAGAAAGAGGGGGGAAAAAAGGAAGGAATGGGGCAGTAGGGAGATATTTCATTTCAAGCATGGATCCTCTGGTGAAATCATTTTAATGATTTGTTTTAAGACTTCCTTAAAATTTCATTTAAATGCTATTCTTATTTAACTTATTAAATTTGTCATATATGTAAGTTTGCATTTTTTAATAGAAAGAGATCCAGTTTGTTTTTAGAAGGTAATCTTAAAACGGAAGCTTGAAAATGAAAGACAAATGAGCCCAAATATTTTACCACAGACAGGCTTCCTCAAAGAAGTCAGCTGTAATGCAGACTGAATATTCAGCAATGCCTAACAACTAGCAATGCTTGGTTGGGAGGAAGACTTTGGTCTGTCATAGAGGAAACTGTAAAATTACTACTATCTGATTTTAAAAGGATGGTCACAGAGTTCAAGTTACCACCAAACAGATGCCCTACATGTCGGTTATCTTTCTTTATGCTTCTGCAAGGTAGAAAAAAGAGGCAAGTAAAAATGTGTGGTAAATTCCTTCGGTGGTCACAGGAGAGGCACACCACGCCTGGCAAGGGCAGCAGACAAACATGAGCAAAGCTTGGGGGCCCCCCCCATACAAATCAGAAGAAAAGACAGGGTTTCACGTCTCAGCCAGGTACAAAGGGTAAGGCAGGTAGAGGATCAGGTCTCCCCGTTGTGGCAAGAGCTTTCTCCTCGCCTGCTCTCATCTTGTGTGACTTCAAGGTCTACCCTTCTAACCTGCACAACACACTTACCTCGATTTCTGACATCACTTCTCTCCACTCTACTTCAGAGCCTCATTCTGCTGCCATTACCCCGGGTCTTTTGTCGCTCTTTGGAATTGCCGCATCTCTGAAGTCACTGAGAAATTACAACTCTCTCCATCTCCCTTCTGTCTCCTTCTACACCTGAACTTCACCTTAACCGAGATTTAACTTGTGACAAGTACAGCAGTCTTCTTTAAAAAAAAAATGTATTGTTTTATTTTATTATTATCACAGATGTCTCACAGTTTACTCCCTTTGCCGACCTCCACCCAGCCCCTGTTCTCCCTCCCTTGGCCTGCACCACACTTTATGTCTGTGGGTTATACATATGTGTTCTTTAGCTACTCCTGTCACCTTCTTTTGTGCAATCGCCGCACCCCCTCTTCTCTGATATCCGTCAGTCTGTTCCCTATGTCCATGCCTCTGGTTCTATTTTGTTCATTAGTTTATCTTGTTCATTAGATTCCACATAGTGGTGAGATCTTATGGTATTTGTCATTCTCTCATTGGCTTATTACACTTAAGTATAATAACCTCCACTGTTCCGTCCCCTCTTCCAATTAGTTTTCCTTAATATCCCTACTCGCAGGCACCTGAAAATCTATGACTTGATGTCTTTATGACCCATATCTCTTGACAACCTGCAATTCTGAGTATCTCCTCCATCTGTTTTATCTTTACAGTTCCCAGGCTGCTAAGAACTATAGCAAAGTTCCATACAACAGGGCGGTCCAGGTGCCCGAGTGAGTTCCAACCCCAGCAGAACCCGCAAACGCTACCTGGTAAACTCGGTACTTACCTTTGGTGTATTCTCCGCCTCAATGCCCACTCCAAACCTTCACCAATTTCCTTAAATCCCTACTGTCTTCCACAGTCTCTTCACTCTAGGTTAGCTTCCAACTTCTCCAAGTTAACAGGCAATCACCTCAGAACTCCCAGACTTGCCTTCCTCTGAATGGAGTGATCTAGTCCTCACCCCTCCTTGTTGTAAGAGGAAATACTTCCCCTACCCCAGTCAAAGGTGAGGTCCCTGTGGGCTCTCTTAATCCCTTTCCATTTTGTTTCTTTTGAGAATTTTTCTCCACTGATCCTCTCTCCTCTTCTATTCCTCTTCCATATTTTCATCTATTTCCTTTTCAATACATGTGACACAACTTGGGGGCACCATTTTCTTAAGAAGCGATGTGTTGGCAGCCCACTCACCTGTTTCCAACGGCCCCTTCCTCTCTGCCTATAAACATAGTTGCGTTCCTCTTATCCTCATTAAAAACAAAAACAAAAACTTCCTGAACCCAACTTTCTCCTTAAGCTTCAGCCCCTACCCCCTCCTTTCCTGCACTGCCAAACTTCTTGAAACAGTATTCAAAATCTGCTGCCTCCACGTCCTCCTTTGCTTGAGCCCATTGCCATCTGCCAGGCATCCCTTCCCACCACCCTATTCAAACTGCTCAGTCAAGTTAGTCATTACATCCTAACTGCCAAATCCAAGGGCTCCTTTCAGCATTCATCCACTCCTGCATCCTTAACGGCCCTGGGACAGGAGAGGACGGTGACTCCTGCTTTCATCCTTAAAACTTTCTGATGCCACGGCTTTGGGGACACTCTCCTCCCCTGTACCTCCCACCATTGCTCAGCTGGTTCTTTCTCTAGTTCTTTTTTCTCTGCCCCGTTCTTAAACCTGAACACCATTACCTCTCATCTGTCACTCTAGAGCGAGGGCTGCGAAGAACTGGATCTACCATGGGCCACACTGGGTCAGTCACTTGTTTCTGTAAATAAAACCTTATTGAAACATAGCCATGCTCTTTCGTTTAAATCTCATCTATGGCTGCTCTCAAGCTACACAGGCGGAGTTGAGCAATGGTAACATAGCTGAAAATATTTACAGCCTGGCCCATTACAGAAAACATTTGCTGATTCCCTCTAGAGTATCTACTGCACAGTGGCTCCCAATGTCTGATCTCACACCAGCAGCATTGACATTACCTGGGAACTTGCAGTCCTTGAGCCCCATCTCAAGCCTACTAAATCGGACATTACGGAGTGGAGCACAGACACCTGTGTTTGATGCTTCACAAGCCCCACCAGGTGATTCTGATACTCGCTACAGTTTGGGAACCGCTGGTCTACACAACAACCCTGGAAAATCTCCAGGGCCTGAAATCCCTCCCATGCACGTGATGGTGACTCTTGAATCAAGTGCTGCTGTGCTCTGTATTAGTACCTTCAGCTATCAGATATTGCCACATATAGGCTCATTCAGTCACTCAACAAACTCTCTCTCAGCATCTTCTACAGGGTAAGCTGTGATCTGTGCAAGAGTCAGGCTGCCGATAAAAATATATTTCATGCAACATTTGCGACATAGTTTACTAAAGAATTATTTGTTTATCTAAAAATTCAAATTTAACTGGAAATCTGTGTATTTTATTTACCCGATCTAGCAATCCTATGCACAGGCTACAAAGCGAACATAAAAAGGTTTTTACCCCAAAGTAGCACGGAGTTCAATCAGAGAGCCAATGATATAAACACAGCATGAAACAACAGGATAAACTCAAAATCTCACATTTGAAAAATCTCCCACCCTACTTCCTAAGTCAGTGAATTACTGGGTGAAGCTACTTCAAAGACCTCTTCTAAATACTGAAATAGGGTTTCTGACCCCAGAGTTGAAAGAAAAGTGGTAAGGCAGAGAGGGGCATTCTAATCAAATGTGTGCCTAAGAAAAGGATTGTGCTATGAATCATAATGAATTCATAAGAAAGACATTAAATATACTTGAATACTCACTTCTTTAAACTTTGATCTATATCAATCGTTATATATAATGAGCAGTAACATAGTTAAAGCTTACTATTTTAAGATATTTTAATAAAGGTTGGTTCCATTGTTTAAAAATGATACACGGTGAAAAGCTCATAGTTTGGAATCTGTATCTAAAATTAAATCCTTGGCTTATGGTTCAGACCCCAGACCACAAACCAAAATACTGTGGCTCATCTGGTAGCATTTTACCCTATTAGCAGCCAAGGATCCAGGCAGAACTCTTTAACATTGAGTTTGCAAACAACGATGACAACAGTGATTGCACAGCATCTTATTAGCTGACATACCTGTAACAAAAAGGTAGATTTCTAAAACAATGGGTAAAATGCAAAATACTTGACCTAATGTTTTGTTTTGTTTTGTTTTGATTTTCTGACAGTGTTCTATTTAGGGAAAAAAAAAAAGGCAATTTCCTAAAACATAGAGAAAGGCCTTTTTTTAAAAAATCACGGCTTCCAGCAAAAGCATTTCCATCTAACTCTGAACAAACTCATTTTTAAAACTTTCCCCCAAGCCCCCAAAGAAAACTTACTGCTGTTATAACTCACCCACGCCTGAACACATAGCGCTGAATCACCTGGGGTAATGGAAACAATGACAGCACAGACAAATGAAATTCAGACTTTATCTCATTTCAGGAAATACATAGTCCTTAATTTTTTTTCTCCTCTTTTCATTTTAATCAATATTGGTCGATTCTAATTCACCAGGCCTGGCACTCAACATCTGGTTTAGCTGGAAAAAGGAAGGCAACGGAGCAGCAGCAGCTGCCAGGCACCAGAAGAATCTGCAAATTTAATACAACTGTTCTCCGATTTTAAATGTCTAACGTTGTTTTAGTAAATCCAAATTCACAACTCATAAATTATGATGTGGTTCTTTACAAACGAATAATGCGTAGGGCTTCTTTAAGTGAAAAGATTTCACCACAATTTAAAAACAAAACAAAACAAAACAAACAAAACAAAACATACCTCCAAAGACTACACATTCTGTTTCCTAGAACATACCTACTAAGTAAAATTTCCTTCTAACCCTTCCTTGACTTAAAAAAAAAAAAAAATCCAGAATAGATCAGGAGTATCAAGTTGAGAAACCTGACTCTTCCAGTGGTAATGATTAGGTAAGAGACCGCCCTGAGCTACTGTTCCAGGATGTGCCAGCATCGAAAGGGAGTCCTGCTTCGAGGTGACCTGAAGGTCCAGACAGAAAATCAGTTCCCTGGGGAGTTCAGAGAGGACACTTTGATGTCAGAACCTGCAGAACACCACCACTGCAGCAACACTACTTTGTATTCCTTGGAAATATCTCATCCCCATACCTTAAACTCCTTTAGGTCAAGAACAGTGTTGTTTTTAATCTCCTTGACCCTTCTAGTATCCAGCAAGATGCCGCAGTATAACAGAGCTCCATGAATATTCATGAGCCAGTAAAGAACAGGATAGGAGTTGGGGAACCACATAAAAGGATGGTTCTAAGCTTTCATTTGGAAATTGCACTTAACTGGCCCTTGAAATATTGTTCCACTGTTTTAACCACAATAGTTTTCTACTGTCCTTGATAAAAATCATGAAGGCATAATGCCTCTCTCGGCAGAATTAAACATAGCCTGTCATTATCAGATGTCTGAGCAGTCCTTCATGCCAGTAGGCGGTCAGATAAGATTTTAGAAATGTACTGGTTTATAAAAGGTCAAAGTATCATCTTTAATAAAATTTGTTTTTGATTCAATACCTTAATCTAGAGATGCCTTCTTAATCCTTGAAAAGAGTCAAATCCTCATTCTAGAATTCTCTCTGTTAAACACAAAATTGTTCAAATCAACCTCTTATCAATGCTATCATTCTAAGTGTTAATGCGTAGGAAAGGATGGTGTAAGATGAATGGTTTCTCCATAGTTCCTGAGCCTTCTTATACTAAGAGTAAAGTACGCTACCTTTGAGTTAGCAATTATTTTAGCCAAAAATCTCAGAACAAACTCAGTGCCCAGTCAGCTCTGTATCTGCCTGTGTGTAGAGAAAATCTACTGTACTGAAATAATCACTAAGGGAATAATTACTTAATAAGTTAACATTTAAAATGTGGCCAGTTGCTCAAACTGCAAAAGGTTCATTCAAGAATAAAATTAAAAGGAAAAGAATCATACATTTATATATATATATTTTTAAAAACAGCCTACCATCCTAGTGAACTAAAAGCACCCTGTAACCAAGCAAATGAAACACCAACAAAAATCTGTACTTATTAAAGGTAGCTGGTTCTTTCTGAATTAAAATCAGATTCTACCACCTTCAGTAACTACTTATCGATACTATGAACACATCTGTTAAACCTGATAAAATCAAATTTGAATTGCAGACAATTTTAAAATAAGTATTCCATGAAGATTTACCAGCATTGACAGACACTCTTCTGTGAAATGTTTGCAAGAACTTGTCACAGATGCGAGTGAATAAAGCATCTATCTAAAAATAGTGTTTAGCCATGATAAAAATACCTGAGACGCCAAAGATAACATCACAAATAAGCCTTCCCAATACTGTGTTGGCATACCAAGTACACCTTGCAAACAGACCTGGGTTTCCTGAGATACCCTCTATGCTGAGAAGCTGAGGAGAGGTACAAGGGGGTCCCTGAAAGGAAAGCATCCACAAGTTCAGCAGCCTGAAATAGCAGGTTCGAAGCCAACAAATAGTTAAGCACCTAGGCGAGCTCAGTAATGAATGCTTAGCAAGTTTGGCCAAGGAATATCAAGTAGATACCAGGGCTGGAGCAACTGCTAAAGGGATGACCTTCTTGAATCTCATTTGCATAGCAATGAGATGTCACAAAGGCATTGAGTCTGAAACGACAATGCTGTTTCTAATCCATGCTTTATTTTGTTGTGACATTAAGCAAACTGCTTTTTAAAGTAAAACAGAAATGATTCCAGCAATGTGAGACCGCAGGGTTGTGGGGAAGGGGGGACAAGTATAGATTATAAAATAGACTGGAAAACGGCTAGGCAAAGGGCTACTGAGTCACCCTGTGAACAAAACCAGCTGAACAGGATAATAAAATAATAACTTTCAAGGATATTTTCAAGTGAGACCAGGTAAGTTACTGGTTTTTGTCAACTGATACATGTTACTTGGTCCAAGAATAATTCATGTCTACTCACAACAGACAAAACAATATGTCAATAAAATGAGCCCAATACTCTCAAAGTATCTGTTACTGCCTTAGGCTGTTGCCTGTAATGATGCAAAATCCTTCAATTGCAGCTTGGGATTTGTTTTTGTTTTGTCTTATTTTGTTTTAAGGAATTGTGCTTGCAGGTATTACAATCATTAGCTACTGCTAAGGAAGATGGAGGGCTTTTCCTCCACCATTGAGGAATGAAACTTCTTTTTAATGCACTGGATTGAATTACACTTACAGCCAAGGCTGCAAAAGAACAACGGAAAAAAACCCCAGCATTGAAGTCAAGCTTTTGTGTTCCAGCAGTTACAAACTGAAAAGGCATTCAACAAAATGTTGAATACTCAAGCTCTACCTATATTTAAGAAAGAAAGAAAAAAGAAAAATAGTTCCAAGTTTCAAATGTCACAAGTTCATTTCTCTCCCAGAGTCTTAGGCATCAAATTCAAACGCAGACAGTGCAATTAAATGAAAACAAACAAAACCAAAAAAGCAAAAAACCCTGATCCATAATTCCTTGAATATGCCACTTACCCAGTTATGGTTGTTCATTACATAAAGATTTTTACTCACTTCTGCCATGAAGACAGGCAAAATGAGAGTAAAGTTTTAGCTGCCTATTACTCAAATTCCTGACCGATCTTTCCGAAGGCATAAAAAATAACTCTATTACTTTGTGATTTTGACAGAGCTTCAGGTTATTCACCAGACCATATGAATCTACTTCAGGCAATGAAATTAATATTTCAGTAAGTCCTCTTCCATGAAACAGGAAGTCTTTAAGTAATGACCTTGGACCTGACAATAGAAAAAGCAAGAAAGCCGGGTCCAAAGCCAGAGGGTGGTAATTGCAATTCAAAGACTTTTTTTATGCAACTAAGACCCCTAATTAAGCTAATGTAATTTTCTACATTGTATCTTCTATCTTCTTATTTACATTCAGCTGTGAAGCCCAAATCAGAAAATAGCAAATTTCCAGCTTCTTGATCCAACACGTGCTGTGCAAGCACACCCGGGGAAAATGCGCGACGGCGGTCGGGATTGAGTAGCCCACTCCCCGGAGTAACAGTGACAGGAACTCAGAACACCCCCACAATTCTGAAGTTAGTTCTAGCAAGTGGTGAATAACTCAGGCCAGGGCTTTAACCCACACTTATTAGGCAATGGTTAACTTTTCCATTTTCTTCTCCTATCAGACTAGCCTGGAAGGGAAAAGTCAGTTCCAAGGGGGAGCTTCTGCATTGTTACCAGGACTCCCTGGAGGCGCTCAATTTGCTTCCTGCTGACCTGGATGCGTACCCTGGTTTTAGAAAATCAAGCCAGATTTGCCATGAGTGCACTGGCAGGTGTTTTCAGGGATACTACACAGGATCACTTTAGAGTCACTATCACTATGAATGAGGTCCCTGGGGACAGGCCAGGAATCCAGAACTCGAGTAAGGAGAGAGACACCTGTTGGCCCAGCAGAGAGGTAGAGAGCACAGGTTGTAAAGTTAGACGAAGTCCAGTCAGAATCCTCACTCTGACACCTCCTAAGCCATGTCGCTTTGGGCAAGTCACTTCACTCTGTCCTTCAATTTATCTATGAAGTAGAGATAATAATAGTGCCTGCTTCATAGAGTTGGGGGATAACTGAGATAATATATGTAAAGCTCTTAACCATGTTAGTTGTTAAATACAAAAATGAATGAAAAAAATCATAAATGGTAAAGTTCTAAATAAATGAAAGTTCAATACACATTACCCAACTATTATTAATATTATCAAGAATTCCTTTTTAATAGTCTATCAATTCCACACTTGCTGACCATAAGGAAGTTTGGGGGTGTTCTGTTTTTCAGGATTTTTATCCATATTCTCCTTTTCTCGCTTCTTCCATAAACTTTATCATCCATACAGTAAAACCAGGATAATAAAACAGTCCTTTGTAATCAATCGTAGGTGCAGTATTTGTCCTTCCCAGCATTATTATTATTCAAATAACGCAGGGCAGTGTAACTCTGGACCTGCCTCTACAACTTCGGCGACAGCAGCTATGTCAATGATGCTTAAAGCTCCTGAATGAACAAGAATGAAATCATGGGGAGTTTTAGCACCTTCCTTATTTCTGACGGCCCCTGGCCCCTGAAAATAAGCATGCAATCTAAGTAAAACTATACTCGCTACGGAAATAAAATTTCAAGATAGACTTCTCTTCCCACCGAACGGCCACCTCTTATTCTCTCTACACAGAAATTCCAGAGATGTCCAGAAGATACTCTTGGAGCAACCCTTCGGTGGGTTGATTTTAATTGAAGATTCCGGGGGGAAAATTTAAGTACTTAGACAATTAAGTAATTTAAAATACCATTTCATGTTTAAACAAACACATTATATAACAGATCATAAAATTCACATAAATTTTTGGAGCAAAATACTCATCTATCAGAGAAATCTGATTGATGTTCATGTTCTATCTCTGGGTTCCACCACCGAACTCTGAGAGTATGACACCATCCTCCTCTTTCCAAATGGGGATTTGTGTGGTTATGTTTGAAGAGCCCTGGTTGAAGGCAAGAGCTGTGAGTTTAAACCCCAGTCCTGCCAATTAAGGTCAATGACCTTGGTTCAGTTCCCACCCATATCTTTGTCATCTGTGAAATGATTATGCTGACATTCACCTCTTCGATCACAGCTGATGCCAGAACAACAGTACATATGCAAAGGGCCTAATGAGGCACATGCTCAATAAATCTTTGCCATTTTCTTCTCCCCACCTCCATTCCCCTTTTCCTACTTGTTATTCAGGATCTCAGATCATAATACTTGGAATCCCATCAAACATCATCTATAACTTCTCTAGATGTTAAATCATTCCAGTATCTAATACCCATGTCACAGCTCATTCATTCATCCACTTGGCAAATACTCACTGAGCATCTATTTTGTGTCAGACACTGTCTGCGAGTGAAAGGGCCCAGGGGGCAAGCAAAGGTGTGCAAATATACTATTCCAGGTCGCCATTTCACAGACCGAAGCATTTTCTGTGATGTCAAATGACTACAAAGCTTTCTCAGTTGGGAGAAGGAGGGAAGCAATGACAAAACATTCTGGAATTCCAGATAATTCAAGTGTAGTTTTAATGTTCTCACTAGTGCTCACTAAGATACTGGGGTTCCAATTCAGTTCTCATCAGGGATATTAATAATAGCCCAAAGCTATTAGTGAGACCAAGAGAAAGAAATGAAAAGCCCCAGCATCAAACAAAGAAGGTTTCCAGCAGCAAAAAGTCACCATGAAGAAACTGCTGGAGCTCAATCATCAGTGTGTCATCTACACAGCCTGCCCATTTACTCTCTTTCCAGTTTAGTGGTAACAGCAATCACACCATTTAGACTCAGCACTCAGGCTGCTCCAGCCAGCCCCGGAAATCTGCCTGGAAGCAAAGGGTCAAAATGCCCTTTCATCTAAATAACTGTGAATTAACTCTCTGCCTTTTTAATTACTCTCAATTACTTTCCCACTACTTATAAGGATTTTTTTTTTTTGCATAACAAAATCCAACTCTAATCAATATATGCAGTATATCCCAGCCGATTAGTATAATTCTTGCTCCACCATGATGCTGGAATTGTGCCAGCCTTACCTAGCACACAATTAAATGCCTGGTAATGCCTGCTGCTACCCAGCAGGCTTCATGAGTTAATAAGGAAAAAACGGGATTCACATTTGCCTCCACCAGCCCCTAAGTGCCCTCGCTCTCTCTCATCTGCTTGTAGACACGTACAAAGTGTGCCTGGAGAAAAAAAAGCCTGGAACAAGCACACAAGCCTAAAAGGCACAGGCGCAGAAGAAGGGGATCTCCAAAGTTTTAACACATCCTCTCCTCTTTGCAGTAAGTCCTTCCAGAAATAAGACATCACTCTTCCCACCGCCTATTCCAGTAATGAACTGTGAGCACATTCTAAGTACAGAAAAGACTTGGGTATCTAGACTCACCTAAATCCAGTATTATGAATTATGTTCAGTGTACCTTCAAGTCAATTTTCAATAAACACAAATCACTTAATAAGAAATTAAGAACATTACACGTTTCTCATGCTCCCATGGATTTGGTATTAATGAGATTTTGTTTGTTGAGCTCACAGAATAACAAAGTGTCTGAAAAGACAGACGCAGCCTTTTCCAATTTCCATTCATTCAACAAAGAGTTATTGAACATTTTTATAATTTAACGTTCCTAAGACACACACCTGTTTACATGTTGATGTTACCTGCCTGCCCTTCAAATAATGCTTTAGTGCAGTATAATTGAAAACACATGATATTTGGAATTTCACAATTCTTGTATTTGAATCTATTCTTTTATTAATTGCCAGGTACCTACATGCACCCATTTATACAGAGAAGCTTTACTATGTACCAGACACTGTAAATCTGACCCTTAAAAAGCAAGAGTCTCTTGCCCACAGTGGTAAGCAGTACCACAGTGCAACTCCATGTCTCAGTATACACTGGAATGGTGTTAATGATTGTAATTTAATGTAACAATAGTTACAGCACAGGATATATACAAATAATTTAATTAAAAAAATTTTTTTAAAGATTTTATTTATTTATTTTTTAGAGAGGGGGAGGGAGAGAGGGAGAGAAACATCAATGTGTGGTTGCTTCTCACACGCCCCCTTATGGGGGACCTGGCCTGCAACCCAGGCATGTGTCCTGACTAGGAATCGAACCGGTGACCGGGACCCTCTGGTTTGCAGGCCAGCATTCAATCCACTGAGCCACACCAACCAGGACTGAATAATTTCATTTTTAAATATAAATTAGAAAGACTCCAGAGATCCTCCAACTAACACTGTTAAGTATGTATTCTAAGCTTTCGTAAGACAGAAAAGACTCAGCACCGAAATGACTCCACCTCGCAGCACACTCATATTTCACCTTTGTGAACATCAACCTTCATTGGTTTATACCATCAGGGATATAATTCCTGCCAGGATGTCCTCAAAAAAGTCATTCTACAGGAAGGTAACCAAACTTTGGACACATCCAACACGCCTCCTTGGTGTCTTCACCACACTCGCAGCCACCTTAGAGGAAAGGTCATAGCTCTGACAGAACCTGGGTATTGGAACCTGGATTGAAAGAACTATCAAGAACCTGGGTATACATGCCTGGAGGATCTTTCTTTCAAGTAAAAAATGTGGACCTCCAGCATGCTATATCCCATCAGTACCAGAACCATAATTCAATTGTAACAACTCAGGGATATTTTTCAATATTTGGTCATAGATGTTCCACTGTGAAAGTCAAGGATATACTCTTCAAGTTGAACATAAATAAATATGGTCATTTGTTTTAAAATTTACCACTGGTAAGATCCAGCAATAATAAAGAGTGGGGGATCAAAGATTAATGTTATACCACTGAGCCCTGGAAATAATGGTGTAGAGTGAAGGAAGAGACACAGGATAGGCAACTTCATTAGAAGGCAGGTAGGATTAGGTGTCATAACATTGGGTTAGTCAAAAAGGCTGTTTAGCTTTTTCCATAAAATAAAAAGACACATCTTTATTTTCACCAATAATTTTAATGATTTGGATATTTTAAGTATGTCGGCTCTCTCCTGCTATTGGTTTCTAGTGGGTAGAGGCCAGGGGTGCTGCTAAATATCTTCCAATGCATAAGACAGCCCCACGGCAAAGAATTATTTGGCCAAAATGGCAATAGTATTGTACCAAGAAACTTTGCAAACAACTTTTGACACATCTGATCAGTCATAGCACCTTTTATATACACTGCACAAATTGTTTTGGCATTTCAGTTGTGTTTTTACCTTTCTTGAAATAATAAAGCATAATACACTAAAAATGTTGTGTATCTTCTTCCATCTTCAACATTTAAATGGCTGCACAAAAATTCACCAATTTTGATAAGCTTTTTTTTTTTAATGCATGTTGATATTGCAGCTGTCACAATACAGTTTAACAAAATCATTTCAAACAAAGTTAAAGACAATTAAGCACTGCTAGCACCATCGTATGAAAAAAACTAAATATACTTTTTGGCCAGCCCAATAGTAGTACCAACAGTAATGGGGAACTGAAGAGCAGAAATATGAAAAAGAAATATAGGAGCTCAGCTTTAAGCAAAACTTTAGGATTGCACAGGGCTCCAAGGAGTGACTACAAAAGTTGGGGAAAGTTGGGAGATACAAAGGGGGCAAATGGCATCACAAAGAGCAACAGGTAGGTGGGGCTACTGCAGAACATGAGAAACCCTGAGTGATAAGGGCCACCTCTCTGGATGTTCCAATGTCTGGGAACAGAGTGATCTTATTCAGCATATTCACAAAAGAGCTGATGTTGTCAGAGATGTAACTCTGCGTGGAATGGGCCTGAACCTATCGCCCCAAAACCCTTACTAAAACTTTAACATTTCTCCAAGGGCTCCGTAAATGACATGGACATTTGTATCCTAACTCCAGTCCTATTTTCTGTCTTCTCTTCAGCATCTGCTCTAATGCTTCTCAAAGCAGAACATCTCCCATGTGTACACACTCTTGCCTCATTTTAAGAAAATGAGCCCTGACTGGTGTAGCTCACTGGATTTAGCATCAGCCTGTGAACCAAAGGGTCGCAGGTTCGATTCCCCAGTTAGGGCACATGCCTGGGCTGCAGACCAGGTCCCCAGCAGGGGGTGCGTGAGAGGCAACCATGCATTGATGTTTCTCTCCCTCTCTTTCCCCTCCTTTCCCCTCTGTCTAAAATTAAAATAAATTTAAAAAAAATGAAATCTGATACATAAAAAATTAAAAGTTAAAAAAGATAAATTAAGGAGAAACAAAATATTCTTCACTATAAAAGAATATGCCACAAGATCTGCTTCAATAGTGATTTTGTCCTAATTGAACGCATTTAAAATAGGATTTGCTTTGAAGAACGTGATCTAGGCTTGTGTACTTTGAGTGTTACAACAAGCACTGATGAGCTATGTGAAAGTGGCAAATCTCAAAAAATACATGTAACTCCCTCTCTCTCTTTGGAAAGGAGGTATAATGTGCTATTAATACTACCAATTTAACAGAAATACAGAGAATATAAATTGAACAGACTGTATGCATTGCTTAATACGACTTTGGAATAAAGTGATTAATGCAAATAATAACACAACAAAATCTACACTTCCAAAGTAAAAGAAGATTATCTAATTATTGGATAATTCAAGGAGGTCTAGGGAATTGATTTGGCAATATAGTGAATTTTTGTCTTACATTTCCTAATCAATTGTCTAGATCGCATAGTTTCCTCATTACAGTAGCTACTTCCTGAATATAAATGAAAGGCATTACAGAACCGTTGCTAATCCAAGAACTTCCAAGCAGATGATGCCCCTTCAACTCAATAAAAGATGCTGGTCCCATCTTTCTGACTTGGGGTCACACATGTCTTATGTCCTTTTCTGGGCCTAAGTAGGCATCATCCAGCTGAGAAAGCCAACTTTTGAAGGGTCAGACACGACCTTTTTTAATATGCTCCATGCAAAATCAGTCCAAGGTGATAAGAGTACCAAGCAGAAATACATTTCCAAGGACATGTATTTGAAGAATCCAGCACAGGCCATCAGAAAGTCTAACAATATAATGTGTACTTAGTTCACCCAGACTGTGAATGATCTGCTATGTCTATAGGAAAGATGGAATGCTAGATTACTTTAAACAGCTCCTAATTAGAGAACATACCTATAAAGATGAGGAATTAAGGAATCTTATAAAACTAGCTGTTCGCATTAATGCCAGTACAGGAGGCAGCTAAAATTTAAATTGTAAAACAGGTAGTGACAAATCCTCAAGGATTTGGTGAAGCATGTTTCTCCCTCACTCACTCATTGTCAACATTCCCAAGTTATTTCTTTACTAATTGCAGTACCTTCAAGCATTTAAAATCATCAAATGCAATTCAAAACGATATATATCCCACAACAAAAATATTAAAAAAGAATTTCCCAGTCCCTGTATGACTGGAAATTTTTCCACATCAACAATCTGTAGTAAGAAGGATTTATAGCACCAAACGATTAACCATAAAACAGAAAAGGACACAGAGAAATGTGGATTTAAATGTAAACTATACTATTAGGTAAATATAGTAGAGAGCTAAAAGTTATAAAGAAGAAATCTCACAAATTACTTTTAAAATTCTACAGCAAAAATGCCACAGTGAATACCTGCACTCCCCAAGCCTTGTTCTTCAGCAATACAAAGCCCTGCCTGACGTTCTGGCAACAGTTCCTATGTTAGGAAATATGTGCTCAGCCCATGGGAATGGCCATCAGTGGGAGATGCACCATCATCCTAATGAGTTGCAAAGGAAAAAAAGAAACAAACAAAAAAACCAAAGAAAAAAGCACAAATCACTGAAGTCAAGAATCACAAAATAGCAAATGGTCAAGTCCCCAAAGCTATAAAAAACCAAGACATTATAAGCTTTTAATGAGTGAAGCATGCCATGAGAAAGAGACCTTCTGTCAATAAATCCAAATCCTGGTTCACTAATTAAACCATTTAATACAGTGTCTGAATATGTAGACACCAGACTTCAACATTTCTTAATTATATTCAATTCCAGGCATATTTTTCCATTAATTGACATTCTGAAATGCATTTACACTTCTATCAGATAGGTACCAAATTCTCAAAGGATATGGTTACATACTTCTGAATTGATTCATCTGATTAAAATTGTTATTATAAAGCTTTTTTTTTTGGATATGTGGGAAAGATTCACACCCAGCTTTCTCCATAACTCCAACAATGTTAAAGTCGTCTGCATTTGGCCCACTTTTGATGTGTACTTCTCTTTACAGTGAGATTCTCTACAGCCAGGCCAGTCTGATGAACTAGAACTACCAATCCCAACCTGGCATGGGACCGTGCCACATGAATCACACAACACACCGCTCAAGCAACCACAGCACCGACTGCCATCATTTACCCACCAGTTAGCGCTAAACAGAGAATTTCAAACCAGTCTTAAAAACAGATTTCAGGTGCCCTAACTATTAATCACATAGTTAGACTTCAGAAAAATCAACAATGCCATTTGTAATAGATGCTCTAGGTTTCAAAAAAGACCAAGATACCTCTCCCATGATAGAGCCTCATTGTGCTTTCGATGCGCGCGCGCGCACACACACACACACACACACACACACACACACACACAGACACACACACAGTGTTTCTCTGATAAGGAAAAAAATAAAAGGATAACATTAATACTGTCATTAAGTACATTTGTCACTAGATTTAATCTGTATTACCTGGCATGATTTCAGATGTTTACAAGTGTTAAATAATGCTCAATGATATTTAGTAGCATTAATAATATGAGATTAATTTCAAAATGTGTAACATGATAGCTGTTCGAGCAAGTTCAGTTTTTTCCATGGTACTGAAAAGGCTACTTATTTTTTATCAAATTGTTTGGAATTTAATTTAGTTAAAGTCCTGAAGTTGTAATTAAACCTTCAGTTAACCTTTCTTATCTGTGCCCCATTCAACATCTGGGCTTATCTCTGACAATTCAAAAAAGAAAAGAAATAAAAAATAACTGAAATATTGTTTGTAACTGCTTTGCACGGTGTAAGTATTAGCAAGTCATGGTGAACAACCAAGGTAAAAGTTCTAGGAAGTTAGAGCCAAGGAAGTTAGCCTTACTAGGTGTATCATTTACTTGACTTTTTTTTTTTCCTAATGTGGAAAAGCAAGCAACAGACCTGAATGCTGAATTCCTCAAGGACAGAACACCTCAGAGTTCTCTGTGCCAAAGCTAACTCTGAGATTTATAACTTAGTCTCAAACAGAGGAAAACAGGGAACTCAGACTACGCCAAGTACCTCATTCTGCAGGAATGAAGTTTCTTCCTAGCACATGCCAGAAGCATGCCTGCCAAACTTAGTAGGTTCCTTCTACCTCCAACATTAAATAGTACTGTGAATTTTTCCATAAGTGTATACATCTTTAGCCACAACTAGACTGTAAGCTCCCTCAGGACATGATTCATTTTTTTATGCAACATTATCTCTTTAATCCCTACAAATAAAGAGAGAACTGAGTAAATGTTGATGGATTACTTTGAATTGATTCCCTGAATTCAGAATTACGTATCAAATAGACCCCAGAGCAAGAGTCCAATATGAAAAGAGGAGGAATTCCTGCTCCTGGAGATGTCTGAAACCTTTTAAATTTCATTGGCCAGCTCCTGGACCATGCTATGATTACTATCTGGAGAGGAAGTGAGGCAAACTAGAGTGAAACACAAGATAGATCCACATTAGGCAAAAGAAGGAATGTAAACCACTAGCAAAGCCGAGAACCAAAAAATGCAGGAGGAAGGAAGACATGAACTTTCCTAGCCACCTTCAGGGTCAGTTCAGCACAGCTTCAACTCTGTATAGAGTCCCAGGGGTTCCATTCACAGCAGGAGAGTGAAGAGCACGCATGTGTTCTTGATTTTCACTCTAATTCCCTGAGGTCTAGGAGCTTTCGAGAGGAGTGAACTCTAATTCCAGATCTGATGCACAACCTTTGTAGCAGTGTTCCGTGACCCAGTAAAATCATCTGTAAGGATTTAAAAAATACTGATGCCCAGGTCCTACCGCCAGAGTTTCTGATGTAAGTGATCTGGATGCAACATGTGCATCAATAGTTTTAAAAGCGCTTGGGTGATTCTAACGTGCAGTCAAGGATGAGCACTCCCACTTTAGGATCACTTCTGGACACTTTGGGAAGTGGTGAGAAGCCTCAGAGTTAACTGAGGAAGAACAGTAGATAGTGCCATAAACAACCCATTAAATTTTATAAAAACAGCAAAAATGGATGGTTCCCTAAAAGGCAGCTTATTTGCACCTATCCTTTTTCAATGCTACCAACAGTTTTCTACAACACTCAGAATTCGTAATGTAACCACCAGGAAGTCAAAGAGTGTGTTGAGGAGGAAGTGGGGGCACTCCCGTGCACCTGCATACAGGCTGGAGACACATTTAAAACACCCGAAGTCCTTTTGAAGTTGAGGGCCGGGTCCACAAAAGGATAATGGAGAAAAGGGCCTGAATAAATTCTGGTGTCTTTGCAAAATACTGGCATTCCAAGAGTCTATGTGGCCTGTTCCATGAGTATGTTCTTCCAAAAAGGAACCCTGTCCTACTGAAATGAAAGAATTAATGAATTGTAAGTTTCCTTGCCTCTATTAGGGGTTCACTAAGAATTGTGAAATTGGATTCTATTTACTTTATACTATTCCTAAAAGTTTACTTCAGTTCATATTTATCTCTCTCTCCTCCTCTAGGACCCTGTTCAGTGACAATCTTTTGTCAATTAACAAATATGGTCAGTGTGTTGATGTTTGCACATGGCATATCCTACCTTCCCAGCAAACCAGTAAGCACACAGAAGAAAAGAATGAATTTTACATTTATAAAGGATACATCTGAATCTTTCCTTAAAATAAATTTAAAAGGAATAAATTTTGTAAAGAGATAAAAGAAACAAAGAAAAACAAAATAAGGAAAAATAAAAGTGAGGCTTCTTTAAGAAAGAAAAATAAATGACTTTCAAACTCTGTGTGACTTTACAGTATAAAAACAAAGGGATAAATTTAAGACACACAAGGGCAAGAGTTAATTAACCAAATTTCCTTTATTAAATAGAGGCTGTAATCCACAGTCTTGGAACCCTGAAAGATCAGAAGGTTGAAATACTAAAATCTGCTCAAGGATCCCATACACCTTTCATGCTCAGGCAAGGGAACGCTCTCATAAAGTAAGTTCTAAAGAAGGAGGGTCACGCAGCCCTCCCCAGAACTCCACCTGGGCCTCCATGTTCACATATATCTATGCAGGGAAGGAAAAAAACATTTCTCATTATATGAAGAGCCTTACCATTAAAGTTTTGAAATCTGTTCTCTATTTTTCTCTGACCATCATCATGCCAGCAAATTCATTCTCAAATTGTCATCCCTTCTGCTTAAAACAAAAATACCTCAATCCTAGGATAAGCTAAATTTAAGACTAACCTTGGAGGGCCACTCCATTTTAGAACTACTAGGATGGGTCATTTGTTACACATAACTGATAACCTATTTTGGTAGACCAGAAACTGGCTTGAAACCACAAGACAAGTGTCAAACACGTTCTCAATAAATTCAATCAGAATCTTTATATATATATATTTTTTTTTATTTAAGGGAAGGCAAGCTTTCTTATAATTATTCTTGGAAAGGGATTTAGGGGGGAAAGAGGCAATGTAAACAAAGGAAGAATAAAAACTTATTAAAGGAGTAGATATTCTTCAATTGACAGAAAAATCAGTAAGTTTGAGGAGCCAGTAGAATCATATTGACCAAAACACAGAAAAGATATTTACCCTCAGGAGTTTCCCAGAGAATGTCACCTAAACTGAAAGTATTTCTCTTATGCCTCATAGGCCACAGGCACTATGGTTGTCCTCAAAGGATAGGCTGTAAAACAGAGACCCAGCCCTTTCAAGTGAGTACAAAGCTGGTTATAACGACACAGTCAACAATTAGAGACTAAAAAGTCTTTTAGAAAATTTTATCAATAAGCAAAGCAATATACAGAGGAGCTGTGTTTCTTCCTTCAATTTTGTAAGACTATGAATATCTGTGGAAATCAGGGATCCCGTATTTGCAGGAGGAAATTGGGCAGGAGATGCATCCTTTCCTCTAAGGGTCTGTCAGATCCCCTTCTTTTATATTTTCATTTCTCCCTGGTGTTTGTCACAATAAGCAAAGATAATGGTTTCATCAATAGTCCTTCCTCAGCAATCAAAAGAAATCAGTCTGAATGGACTACCCACCTGATCCCATCAGATGATTTCCCCACTCAATGCTCCTGCAGAAGGGAAAAACCTAGGATGACCCACAATGGAAAAAAGCCAATGTCCCCAAAATTATCCTTTGCCTCTTGCCCTAGAGGAAGAAGCCAAACCACCATCCACTGGACAAATAAGGGTATCGTGGAATACCACACCCAACTCCAAAAACCAGTTAAGGTAAAGCCACCTTGGTCCCATTTGCATTATGAGCTATTAATACAGCATAACAACGCAACAGCCATAGGAAGCACTTCTCAGATCAGCTGGTAATGGCTAAATATCCTCTTCTCTGGTGATTGCCTACTTCTTTCTACTTGACATACTTCATCAGCCAGATTAGAGTTGGTCATTCTGCAGCGAATAAAGAAAGCAAGGATAACATTAACCTGACACATCAAAATGTTCTTATGTGAGTGGCCTGAAGAGCTGCTGCTGTACAAAAAGCTATGAGCTGGCAAAATCACCATGTAGCATACAGGTCAGTGGGCACACACTCCGTTTATTGCTACTCATTTCATTTTTGAGTAGCTCAGCACAACTGTAATTGCTAGTTAAGAGACAGATTGGGTCCTATTTTTAAAAATCCCCCAAAATACTGTGCCAGAAACCAGAATAAATAAAATTTGGAAAAAGCAAAGGAGGGGTGGGGTGGGGTGGGGTGGGAGCTTGATAGCCGGTCACTGGGCAACAAACACTGGCTGTGAAAATCCTGCAGCTACAAGAGACGGAGCCAGCCCAGCAGCTGACCGATTTCTGATCTCTGAGCCAGCTGCCTTTCATGTGGAGTTCTCTGTGTGGTTCAGATATGAAGACATTATAACTGGACAGTTCTGGGAACTTTCTCATCCCAGCGCACTGTGCATAGAAATTGGCCCTAACACCCTTCACTGTCCAGGTTCCAAAAAGGCAACAACTAAGATTCATGATTAAACATCAGCACTGGTTTTAATTCTAAGAGACAACTTTTCTCCTTGTAAAATGTTAAAAACCCTTCCCCCACTCCAACCCTATTAGAAAAAAAGAACATCAAAGCGCTAAAGTTATTATGCATTTTTTTTGTTTTTGTCTCTTGGCGCCCTGGTTTTCTTGGCTGTTCTTTATTTTCTCCCTGCTCAACGGCTCCAATTTAGGAGTAAGAAATAAAAAAAATAAAAAAAGGAGCAGTTGGCTTTGTGCAATTTCCAGGATTCTGCAGAATCTCAATCTCTCGATCGCTTTTCCCTCATTCTCTTTATCCCCTTCCTTCTTTTCCTTGTCAGAGTCAAATCTATACGTCACAAACCAGAACGTCATTCAAGCGTTCGATAAATGTTAAGAGAAGTTCATTGCCTGCCGGTGGCAGCGAAATCTGGGCTCTCTTTGATCTATATTGAAAAGCGGGCGCCTCAACAATCAATTCCTAGATGGCGGGCTAACCCCTTTTCCACCACCTGAACTTGCCTCCTGAATCAGAGGCAAAGTCGTCCGCAGTCTTTCTGGTCGGTTCCCAGTCTCTCTGCATCTATTTTAACTCGCGCCTGGCACAATCTGAGAATCTAATCCTAGCAACAAAGCCAGGAGCTCAAATCCACCGTGATGAACTGGTTGGCCTGCTCCCCCGCCCCCTCCTCCCACCGCCCCCTACTAGCCTTTGAAAAGACGAGCACTGGGGCCGAGCAATACGTCCAAGGCGAGGAGGAGAAAAGCGGCGGAATACAAGTGGCCAGGAGTGGTTTTGGCTTCGTTATTTTGTTTGTGTATTTTTTTAAGCATCAGGGACCCACACAAGTGTGAACCGAAGCAGGACAAGCCCCCAAGGCTGCGTGCACAGCCCCAGGCGCTGTCCAGATAGTTCTCCCCCGCCCCCTCTCCCGTCTGGCTGGGGCCACGGTGAGTGGGGGAGGTTTGCGCGCGTTTGTCTGACACTTGTAAATGGAAGTAGGATCCAACTTGGAAAACAAACGCGCCGGAGTCTGGGGCGGGGAGAAAGGGGGAGGAGAGAAGAGGAAGAGAAAAGACTCTTCTCTCGTTAGTGCGGTCCGCTCTTCCCTCCCACCCTCCCGCCGCGGCTGCTGCAGGTTCGCCCAAACGAGAAGCGGGGTCTAAGTCGGCGCGCCGCGGCCGTGAAAGGAAGCTCCGCGCCGAGACACGGGGAGTCAGCCAGGTGCCGCCGGCCACTGCCACCGACCGCCCACGCTCCGGGCTGCAGGCGCGCCTCCTATCCAGGAACCTCTCCTAGCCCCGCATGGCGACCTCGCCAGGTCTCTACATCCTCCCTCCTTCCTCATATTCATTCGGGGACCCCCTTCCACTGCCTGGTTTGCCCACATTATTACACGGAGCTGCAGCTGCCAACACACACACAAACACACACACACATTCCAGGGGGCGCCACCCTTGCGTCGTAGGCTACTCGAGGCTTCCTTAGCTCGCAGCCAAACTCCCGCCACCCCCATACCCTTGCCCCAAGAGCACACACGCCTAGGAGAGTGGGGCTGGGAAAAGTGAACAATAAAAGTTGCCTTCCGCAAAACCCAATCGTGATCAATGTTTAACCATCTCGGAAAGCACACGCGACAAAAGTCAGTGGGATAGGGGAGGGAGGAATACTGCTAAAAATACCCGTGCTCGCCACCTCGCGCAAGCCCAGGGGCCAGATGCACTTTAGCTCAGCGACCCCCACTGGCGGAATCCTGGCGCGCACTGCACACCGCGCGAAGACAGTCTGAACCACGACGGCTGCCTCCTTGCCCGCGCCCCTCAGACCCCCACCTCGGCCCCTCACCCATAATTGTCCGGGCGAGGGGGCGTCCATCCAGGAACTCCTGGGAAGGGGCCCAGAGTGCAGATCTGGTGCTCCCTCACGGCCCCTCCCCACCCCTACCAGAAAGGGCTGGAATGCACCCCTAGGACGGTCAGGCCCGCTCCGATTTTTTAGCAACCTTCACTCACGCCCGCCAAAAATCATGCACTCTTCATCCACGGCACTCCGTTTCCCTCTCCCTGTCAAGATAGCAGGAAAAGTCCCTCCTCCCACCATTCTGTAAAAGGTTCTCGCTCCAGTCCGAGAGCCGCTGCCAATTCAGTAAATTTCACCCTGCCCGTGACCCTCGCAGGCGGGAATGAAGCATGGAGCAGACCGGCAAACTGGTAATCCCTCCCCGCACCCCCCCCCCCGCCACACTGCCCCCTACCCCCGGCCAAACTGCAGCTGGGTTCCCAGCTCCGTCCGATGCTTCGCCAAGCGACGACCCAACTTGTGCCTCCGGGTCCCTCAAGTGCTTTAATCGGCATCTGCACATCCCCACTGCGCCTGACGGGGACGGGCTACCAAGCAGGCTCGCCGCCTAGACCCTTTCATCCACCTGCATCAGCGGCCAGGACTGGGAAGGAATGGGGATGGGTGCACGGATCCGCAATCCCCTCGCACCTCGTCCCATATCCTCAGTCCCAAACTTAGCCAACTCTCCATGACAACCTCCCGGCTACCGCCGCAGGACCGAACCTTCTTCCCTTCCTTGCGGCGGCGGAGGCGGCGGCGGCGGCGGCTCGGAGCCATGCCGAGACAGGAACTTTACAAGGTGAAAAGTTTCCCCCACGCGCTCCGCCGGCTCTCGCCTCCCGGAGCCCACCTCGCAGCCAATTTGCACTAGGCTGCTGGAGCTGTGATCCGGATGGCGCGCTCCAGCCGGTGCAACGGGCAGCCAAAAAATAACGTTAAAAATCCCCACGCACCCTTGCCTCCGCGAACGATCCACAGATCCACTAGGCGCTTTCCCGGTGGTCTTCCTCTCCGGGCGTTCCTGCCCGGGGCGAGCTGGCTACCCGACCGCTACTACCGCAGAGCTCGCCGCGCGCTCGCGGGGACTAGAGCCGCGAGCACAGGCGCTCGGCGCCCGGGACGCCGACGCCGCCGCCGCCGCCACGCGGGCTCGCAGGCGGAGGAGGGAAGCCGGGAGGAGGAGAACGGCAGCGGGAGGAGGGGGACGGGGGCCCGAGATCCCAATCCGCAGCCCAGATCACAGCGCAGCCTGCCGGGAGGAGCGCCGACTCTCGTGTCGGCTCCGAGCTGCTGCCGCTGCCGTTGCCGTCGCTACTGCTCGCCGCCTCGCTGCTCCCAGCTCCCCATCACAGCCGACGCCGACGAACGGCCAAGCCCCTCTCTCTTGTCTCCCCCTCTCGCTTCTCTCTCGCTGTCTCCTCCTCCCAAACCGCGAGAGAAAAAGGCGAGGGGGAGAGAAGCCTCGGCGTCCGGGATAACTAGCGATCTCGGAGCGCGGCGTAGGGGAGAGGGGGCGGGCGAGGAGGGGGGGGTTAGTGGGGGAGGCGGGCGAGCTGGAGGGCGCTCCCGGCGCCTGGCCTGCAAGCTGGACTAATTTTAGAGCTCGAGTCTTCCTCCACCAGTCTCTCGGGGCGGAGGATAACACCAACGTGCCTTCCTGCGGCGCGTAGAGTGAAGTGCCGGCTTCACAGAGCGCACTCACCGACTGTATGCAGTCCCAGCCAGCCGTACCACAGCAACGCGCAGAGGTCGAGCACGTGTTACTCTCCTAGGAGAGACGAGAAACTGAGGCACATCGAGGCGAAAATGGCTTCTCTGAGATTCCAAGGTTAGTGTGAATATAAAACCATCAAATATATACCTCTTAATTACAAATGTGCTACACAGACAGGGATCCTACTACTTTCCCACATGTTTTTGGATTCTGGGGTCATCTGACAGCCTTATGGAGAAGGGAGGAGAATTAAACTTAAAAGGTAACCTGGCACATTCTCTTCACTCCTTCCCTGCCCCCAAATCGTTTTAAGCATTTTTGTCGAAATGGAGAAAAGGCATTCTGAAGGGAATGAGTGATTGATTTAGGGCTTGATGATTTGCAACTACAACCTGCCACTTGGCTTGTTCCAGTAACTTCTACACCCACACTCCTCCGAAGACTACCATACCGCCCCCCGCAACACCACACATTCTGCTGCAGCAGAGCCTACGCTCGTCCCCTTACCCCCCACCCCCAGTCCCTTAATCTGTGTATCTTCACTCTTCCCCTTTTCTTTTTCTTCCCCTCAAAGCAGAGGGGCCGTCTTAGCACCACCCACAGACACAAACATACCAGCTTCCTTCCCCACCCCCACCCCAACATACAGAGCAATGTACAGCTGTCCCTAAAGCAAACGTGTAAGCATGCGTGTCGCCTCGTTGCTGTTTCCCTACGCTGTTTCTCCCCAGCTCAACCTTTGGTACATGGGGAGAGGCACACCAGGCCTGCAGATCTATTCTCCAGAAAAAAATCATTACTTTTTTCAACCACGAAATTCTCTTCGGGGAGCTAGGTAGGAGTTGCTACTTAGGGGGCTTTGTACTCAGCCACTAGAGCGAGCCCTTTGAAGAGCCAATTCAGTTTACCTTTCTGTCCTCCGGCTCCAGCCTGGGGCCTCCTCCCTGTCACAGCTACACAATGGCCTACCATTCTCCACAGGTGGAAAGTTTCTCTTGAAAACCTCTGGTATCCTTGCTGCCTTGACTGCTCCATAAACATGGCATGCTCTGGTCACTCTACCCTGAGACTTTAATGTAAATACTAAAGAACAGTGACAGCTCCCCATACATCAGCTAATTCGGAGGTAATCAGCATGATGTTACCTAGGGCTTCCTTGTCACAGAAGGATAGAAGATGAGCCTGGAGAGAGGAAAACCACCAACAGGGCTAGGAAGACTTACTTGCCCTCCAAAGTGTTATCATTTGAATAATTTTATTCCTGTTTTTATGTCAGCAGTTTTCTAGGGCATTGAAAAATTTATTACCATATAAATATGTCCCTACCATGGTGTTTTGCTTGTGACCAATGGAATACAGCTAAGTGTGCATCAAAGATTTTAATGAACCAATATATTTTCTACCCATGTGCTTCTGTGGAAGTACTGAAATAAGTTGGTTACTGAAACCCAGTACTTTGGGTGGAGTCCCCTGGTGGTTTTTGGGCAGTGGATGCTCAGGGAAAGAGTACTGGCAACCAAAAAGGGCATCCTCCACTTTTCCCTGGGAAGACTGCCAGATGAGTGTAGGTGTGGCCACTGCTGCTACTGCTGCTGCGGGTGGTGCTCAGATTCCAGCTCCTAGAATGTTCTCTCATGCCTCAAAGGTACCGTACAGATAGATGAGTACAAAAATCTCACTGAATTTCAGCCTCCCTTATTCCCCTAGGCAGTACATAGATAATAAAGAAAAGAGTCTGTACTCCCAGGGCAGGCACAAGCCATTATAGCCTGTGGGTAAGAGACTTCCTGCAAGGATGATAGAGCGGCTTATCTAGCTGAACACCCTTCTTCTGGTCATTTAAGATTTGCATAGCACTTAATCCGCATTTAATACTGATTGCATTAGAAGACCATTTTGTTTCTTTAAAAAGTGCCTACTGTGTGCTAATACTGTAGTAGGCACAGAGTTGATAACCCAGGAACTTTATGACAGCAGAAAATCTGTGTCTCATATAGGCTGGGGCAAAAGTAGATTTACAGTTGTTTGTATGGAAAATAATATAGCGATTAATAAATAATAATATAAAAATGAACTCTGTTTCCAGTACTCACAACTGTAAACCCACTTTTGCCACACCCTGTATTTAGATTTCTACCCACAGTTCCCCACACAGGGTCTGACACACTCAATGAATATTATTAGGAAATGCTCGAAACATATTCAAAGAATGAACAGATAACGAAAGCCTGAGAATCTTCTGTTAGACCCAATGAATATGATCTATAGGACATTGAAGTCCTTATAGGAAAGGAGGCCCAAAAAACGAAAGATTATGAACCTGTAAGAAAATAATGGTCCTTGCTATATTACTTCTCCCATGCACCACTTTAAATCCTCTGGGCATCACCTGTGTCTTTTAGCCTCTGCAGGGACAACCAGCTCTCAGTGGCTCCAGCCAGCTTCACACAGGTGAAGCCTGGCAGTGCCTCGCCCTAGGTCTTTCTTACATTTCTCCTCCCACCCAGAGGCCTTGTTAAACTTTCAGTGTGGACTAAAATCCGGAAGGAAACCGGAGAGATTAAACACCTTGTGGTAAATCACTGACCAATGAGAGATGGGAGTCCACTGATAAATGCTCCCCTTTCTGTTCTCCAACAAAGGGTCTTGAAATGTGTTATATAGTGCTCCTCAGGTGGTCTTACTGAGTTAAGCAGCCAGTAGACGGAAGCGGTGGCCAGCTGATAACACATGCTCCTACTGGCTCTCCTCCCTTTGCCAGTCCGTCCCTCTTCCCCTCACAAACTCACTAGGATCACACTCCCCAAAAGTGTACTTTCCATAAGTCCTTACATTAGTCTCTATTATCGGGCAATTCTAGGTCAAACACCCACCCTTAATCCTAAATATTTACATCAAGGAATAGTCAAATGATTTTTCAAAACTCCCTATAGCACATACGTACGTACACACACAGGCTTCTCTTTGTGATCAATTATACGCCACCCAGATCTGTTTTTATTAATCCCATTCAGTTTATTTGTATTTATGAAATTGATGATCAGGATGGAACGTGTGTAGTGCGACATCTGAGCCAGTGCCTTCCTCATTGTTAAGCCTTCCATAAAACATTCAGTAATAGTTTTCTTTAAAGAAAAATGTGTTACCACAATGAACTATTGAGGAAAGTGGTGGAATTTCCTTCAAATTGGGATGGGAGTGGATCTGTCAAGAAACTACGGTAATAAGATATTTTTGGGAACAGATAAAATCAAGCTATATTATGAAAGAGAGTCAGTTTAGGGTGGTAGTTCAGTGAGCAGACCCTGCAAGGAGACAAATCAACTGAGTAAGAATCCTCACATTCCACCCTCAAGCTGTATTATCTTGGATAAGTTTCCTAATTTCCCTAGGTCCTCATTGCTTCATATGTAATATAGGACCTATAATCGTGCTCATCTTATTATTGTAAGAGTAAATGAAATAATTCATAAAAGCATGTGCTTGACATACAGTAATATCCAACACATTTTAGCTAGTATTATTCTTTTAGACACAAATTATTAAGCAATTATTTGATATCATCCGACCTCAAAGTCAGTGCCAGGAGCCAGAACGAAGATCAGACTCTACTGCTGTAGTAGGGCCGTTAGCTAGGCGTAAGCAGAGTAGGAAGGATGGGTCAGGTGCGGAGGGTCAGCAGGGCCGAGAGCCCCAGACACCTAGCAAGAGGCAAACCCACAAGTCCTTGCACAACCACACGCTTAAGCCTTAACCCCCGGAGAAGACATCTAGGCCTCGGCTGTGTTTCAGCTCCAGGCTCAGAAAAGCATCAAAACCAGGTGGAGCGATGCCGTGACTGACATCAGGACCAGCTGCATTAACTAATGATCCCCTGGCGCTAACCAGTCGGTGGAGACCAGGAGGGGGCACACCTGGCAAGCCGATGCGTGTTCTATTGAGATCCTTGCCTGAGAGCCCAGATAAAAGCCCTCAGGGTGAAGAACAGCTCCTTCTAAGGAGCACCGCTGGCCCTCATCTTTCCCCAGGGCATTCTCTCTTCCTCTGTCTCTTCCTCTTCCTGGAGCACGACTCTTGCCACCGTTCACTCTTTCATCCCTCAAGGCTCTTATTTCTCTCTCCCTCTTACTCCTAAGCTCCAAGGGCCCTTCTAATAACCTTTGCCTCATACGAGTTCCTTGGCTCTGAGTTCTTTTAGCCAGCACTCAAGGACCCAGGTTGCTGAGCTGAGGTCTGGCCTAACTCTTCACTGATGCCTGGTGCTGTGTTTCCACCGCTCATGCTACTGTCCCTTCCGAGTTAAAATTCTGATTCCAGCTCCAGATCTGGAATGACATCTAATTATCCATATAGCTGTTACAGGCCGAACTTTTATTAAAATACAGCAAAATGATGCTCCAGATATTCATAAAATGTATATTTAATATATACAACAGGATCAGTTGTGGATGGGAACATTTATATCCTTTTTGTTCTTCATTAATAAAGAAAGCTCCTTAGATTTTAAACTCACCTTTTGCAAAACTACGTTTAATAGTTAAGAATGACATACATCGTATGCTTCGTATACGACTGTAATTTTAACTCGTGTTTTTATAGAAAAATGTTTTTTCACTTAACTCTATGTATTATAAAACAATGAAGACTATAGAGGAGACATTGGATATACTTTATACCGGTGGCTCTTTATATTTTTTGGTTTGCAGACTTCTTTGATTAAATTTATGCAATCTCTTTTTAAACATACGCATATATACACTCATATTTTTTGCATTCTCTTTCAGTATTTTCAGAGTCCCTCTAAAGCCCCATCATAGAACACAGATTAAGGAAAAGGTGCCTGAGAAAATGTAGCCTAGAACTCAAGCTCTGTTTCTCTACGTTTTTAGTTACTAGCACTGCTTTTTTGATCTACTGTTTAAAAAAGGAATATGTAGTACCTCAGGGGTTGGAATACAAATTGTACCTGAAATGAACTTGTATCATTCCAAACTTTTAAGAATTTACTCTCAAAAACAAACATGTGGACAAGGCCACCTGTGTTGGGAACCCACTATACAAGTAAAAGTTCTCCGAATTAACTTCCACTTCGACTACAAAGCTTGATAAGTAATTAAATTTGCTAATTTGGAGTACACAAACTCCAAATTAAAATTCAATAGTACTTAAGACAACAGTAACTGCAGGAATTTTTTTGGAACTTAGACCAAAAGTATCTTGTTACAGAGGAGTACTTTATCACTGGTTTTTTTCTAATCGCAGGTACACAGTAATACTAAAAAGCAGACTGAATTTTTCAGTTCGGTACAGATAATGTGTCCATACAATACATTGCCTGCGCGCTGTACAGACCCCTCCTACTGTCCCACCCTTGGTGTGCAAGCCACTTACACAGGACCTTCTTTGCCACTGAGCTGTCCTAAGGTTGATCAAGCCAATTCCCCTTTGAATCAACCACCAAGCAAAACTTGGACAGACCTAACTACTTGGCTGTTACCAAGTAAATTGTCTTGTCCTAAGGACTGTCCTTAAGAAAAAACTTTTATACCCGTTTTGTCAATGACTCTCTTCTCTTTGGTTACACACTGACTAATAATAAATGTGATTTCAGACAGCTGTTTTTAACACAACTACAGTTCTCTATTCTTTTAACCATTCCTCTTTTTCTTCTTCTCCCATTCATTCATTCATTCATTCAGTCATTCAAATATACTTTTGAGCAACTATATGCTTGACTCTCTGCTAAATGCTGGAGATACAATGGTTAGCAAATACTACTAAGATATCTACTTTCTCGGATCATTAGGCCAGAGGAGAAGCGACCATTTATGAAACTGTTGGCAGTGATAACTAAAACAGCACCAGGTGTTAGACCAGTGGAGCCAGCCTGGACTTCTCTTCAGCAACTTTGGTACCTGAATTCTGACTGAGAAAGAATTCAGAAACAAGACTCAAACTATGAAAGAAAGTTTATTTAGAAAGTTACAGAGGTAGATGTGGTGAGTGGTAGAAGGTAAAGGTAACTCCAGAGGGGTGGGGGTGGGAGAGGAGGAAGAGGAGGAAGGGAAAGGCACAGGTGTGCTCCCAAGACAGAAAGATACTGGGTCCTCTGTCCTAAGGGCTTTTAAGGGTTGAGATTTGAGGGGAGGTCCCAGGGAAGGGTTCCAGTAGAATAGTCATCAGCTTTCCAGGTGTATTCTTCCAGGGTTATGGTCTCCACTGATTGGTCGGCACCAGGGCAGGGGGTCATTAGTCCATGTAGCCGGTCCTGATGCAACCATGGTGTCACCTGTCTGGTTTTCTGCTTCTCTGGAGCTGAAATGCAACTGAGGCCCAGATGTTATCTCTAGGGATTAATACTTAAGGGTATGGTCTTAAAAGGGCCCACATGGGAGTCTCATGAGGCCACTCCTCGGCCCCTTGTTCCTCCTCCAAGGGGATCTACTCCATGTCTAGGGACATCCAGTAGAGGAAAGGTCGGGGAGGGTCCGAGCTGTATGATCAGCCATGTGAAAGGTCACAGCGTCTAAACCACATGACCAGTGATACGGCAGGGGAAGGAAAGGTCACTCTAGGGGAGAGGTCGTTGTTTTCCCAGTTTTTCTGCTGCAAGGCACCAGAGACCTTCCCCTCTGGCGACCTTCCGTACCTGGCCCATCATCCTTGCCCTGCTCACTTCTGTCTCACTGCCTTCCGCAGAATGATCATAGAAAGAAATGTGACAGTGAAAGGGGCTGCAAATGAATGCCTCACGTTTTTTGTTTAATGATCACAACCATCCCAGAGAGGACGATTTTTCCCTCTCTATTAATAAACGAAAGTTCTACACTAACTGTGGCTGATAAGCAAACAGGACATTTAGTCCTACACCTGATATAGGTTTTGACATAATATTATAAATGACCAATGTCATCAAATATTAAGGTATTAATAGTTTCAGGTTCCCACTTCAACATCTTCACCAAAAGTTTTCATATGTCTGATTGACCTCTAATTAAGCCTTATTTTCCTCAAGTATTCTGAGATGAAATTGTTGTTTTTCATCAAAATCGCTGCTTTTAATTATTTATAAATTATGGATACTTATCCACCCCTATATTTCAGTGCAGTAGATAAGTTATATTAGAAATGAAATATGCTTATGTGGGCTAATCTAGTTAGACCACAATTTATAACATCTTTCTGTGGGAAAGGCATTCCAAGTTTAAAACAACTGGCCTACAGACTTCTGGAACATGACTTGTTTATGAATTGAGACATTATTTTACCAATCAAAGGGAAAGTGGCTCTGTAATATAAACGTGAGGTGGTCATTTGTTATAAATTCCATAAAGTCTTAGAGTTAGAAAAGTAGTTAGAATTTATCTACCTCGCTGTCTTTAAATTTGCCTACATGTCATAGCTGCTTATTCCTTCAGTCTTAACTCTCTTCTCGAGCGTGCTTCCAAAGAAAGCCTCGGCTCTAGTCTCGGCACAAGATGAAGACTTTTGTCTGCTTGCTAAAAGGAGGAAATGTGTGCTTTTTCTACCTTATGCATAGACTAATGCAGAAAGGAAAGTTAAAAGGAAATCCATCTAAACTAAGAAGCTCCAAAATCAAAGAAAAGGAAAAGCCTTTCCAAGAGTTTGGTGAACAAATTATAGGCATTGATCTCTTTTTACCAAATCTTAATTGAATCAGCAAAGTATTATTAAAAATAAATGCAGGCATATTGCCTTAAATTAAGGACTGTAGACCCCTTGTTCATTTTGAATTCATTAAAAAGGTCTATTTACCTTTATTTTGGAATACTTTAACTAAATGAGTTAATACCTATTTCATTTCACCAGGCCAAACGTTAGCCATGAATGTCAGAGTAATTTGTCAAAAGTGAACTGCCTCGGATTATTTGCATAACAAAAATGTCACTGTGAACCAGCACCTTGCTGCCTATGGCTGTCGGAAGCTGGAAGAACATCTATTTTCCTGACAATTTTGTTCACCTGAAAATAACTGCTGCTTACCAAATGCAGTTGATTATCAGTAAAGTGGAAAAAAAATACCAAAAAACTACTGATTATGAGGAAGTAAGCAGGGTGAAGGAGTTGATAATAGGATTTGGTGGGGGGGGGGCGTTTGTTTGTTTGTTTTTTGTTTTGTTTTGTTTTTTAAATTTCAAAATCTGCCAGTTCAGATTCAAACCAGATTTGTGATGATTAAAAGTTATTTTTCCCTGGCTCTGATCCAGCAGTCAATTTGAAACAAGTTACTTCTCTCAGTACATTTTCCATTGGGCAGATCAGATCATCATACAATATTTATTACACACTGACAGCCATTCTTTCATACACAGAAAACCTACTCTGTGCAGAGGAGCAGATGTTGGGGGTCTCTGCAGGATAAAGGGTCCCTGATAAAATAGGAAGCTTACCCATGACAGCCACCTAAATCTAGCACTGGCCCTGGACTCAGTAACATTGACTTGTATGAATATAAACAGAACTCTTAACCTTAACACCTTTATTTTCAGTTCTTTGCAACTGCACCAAGCCCGGGACTTTTCCTGGTGACCTTCAGTCCTGGTGAAGTTTCTGTGTTCCTGATCACACCTCGGTGATATCACTTCTCTCCCCGTCTCATCCTCATCTTCATCTGGTTTTGTGTCTGTCTCTCGACCAGACTGGGAGCCTCTTGAGGATAAAGGCCGGTATTTATCTCAGTATCATCAAGGTAAGTATCACACGACAGTTGCTCAACAAAATGCGCGCTCGTTCAGTGAACAAATGCACCTTAGCCTTATTTGTTTGGGTTTTCGAGAGACGGGAGAGTATGGAGTTGCCCATAGGAAGCCTCCTGCTGTTTTTATTTTTCTTGGTCCTAAATCGGTGGTTCTTCAGATGTGGCCCCCAGACCAGCAACATTCCCATCAGTTGGGAACTTGTTAGAATTGCACATTCCCTCCTCCACCAGGCCTAGTGAACCAGAAATGACAATGGTGGAGCCCAGTAATTTGAGGTTTAACAGGCTATCCTGGTAATTCTGATGCTTGTTGAAATTTGAGAACCGGTAGCCTAGGTCTTCCTGCTCATAACAGACACGTGTGCGCACACAGTGCAGAGCCACAGTGCAGAGATGACACACTGCAAGCCCATGTAAAACCTGATCTTGTGTCCTCAACTACGGAAGTGTGACACCCCTTTAACTCAAACTTTAAGTCCATAAACAGGATGTAGTCAATTAGTCTGACTAATTTGGCAAAAACTCCAAATTATCCTACCTCTTTGCTCCCCATGGGGAGGTGTTTGGGCTTGAATTGCCAGGTAATTGCTTCAGTTAACCAGTTCATTTTTGCTTAGGTAGACACAGCTGGTGGTAAAACCATCCATAATATCCTAGGTGTTCTAGCTTCTTCCGCCCAGGTGGAAGCCAACGAGAGACCTGCCAGGGGAGGGATATTAACCAGTTGGGGAAGAGAACAGGGCCAGTGTCTGCTTCTTCTCAACCCTGTTCGCAAGTGTTTTTCTTTTTATACCCTGGTTGATAGGATTTTATGCTATCAAGGTCTGGCACCTGAGTGATGGAAGCAAGTGCTTTCCGATGTACAATATACTTTGGGTGCATGTCCTCCATTCCCCCATCGTTAGGATCATAACCGGAGAAGTGGGTTAGGCCGAGAATAGTTCTCTTGTCTGCTACCCGAACAGCTTTGCTTGTCCTGTCAGTGGCAAGTGCAGTTTTGCATGGACGTGAACTGGAATTGGAGTCTGCACAACCGATGAACATCAGTGTCATCACAGTCCCGGGGGAACACAATGTTTGAAAACCTGAGAAGGGAGTTTTCAGGCAAATAATTACAAGCAACTCTTTTTGGTTTTAAGAAATAATCAGATTACTTACACGGATTAGGCACCTTGAAATATGAAAGCATGCTGAAGGAGTTACATGGAAAATATACGCCTAAAATCAGTAATTTTTTAAAGCCATGCTACAGGTATTACTTTGCCCGAGATATTTGAAACCTGGTGTGAATAACTTTTTATTTCCCTTTAAGACAAAATTGATTCACTTGATAGAGTCTTCTATCCTTCCGAGTTGAAAGGCTTAGGTGAAGAAATGTCTAAAGAAAATTTCATTTCTCAATACGTATTTCTGAGCTTGTTTGGGAGTGACAGTAATGGCATTACAAGGTATTGAAGTGCTGCTCCAGGAAGCTAGTGAGAGGCCAGAGCGGTGTGAAAATCTCCTGCAAATCTGTTGAGCACCCTCCAGCTCCCAAAGGCCGCACAGAGTGTTTTTATTAGTGGTCACAATCAAGGAAGCTGGCCCAATCTTGATATTGACAAGTAACATTTAGAGATCACATAATTTTTTGTTTAGTTTTTTAAGTGGGGGCAGAGTGATTTTTTTTTTTTTTTTTGAAAACTCTGAGTAAACACACATGCTTTAGCTCATTATGGTTAGAATACTTGGAAGCTATAGAGAATTCAGAAAACACCAGGTTTTAATTTCTGTGAATTTGAGTGTTACTTACAGTAGAGGGTTTAAACTATATTCTGATAACCTTGAACTAATCTACGCAATAAGAACCAAGATAGAAAAAGACCAGTGCTTTTATTCATTTATTAGGCCACTTATTTACATGTGCAAACATAAATGCGTTCTGTAAACACTCCTGAGCGTCCAAACCGGGGGCCTGGAGGCTCACACGACGTAGTTCCTGCCTCAAGGGGCCTGCATCCTTCTCTAGTTGTATGTACCCACCTTTGCAATAGCCTAAAACACAAACCAGCAGCAATTTCAATTCAGTGTAATATTTATATTTGCTTCCTTTCCAGACTGGCTGTCCCTTTCCCTAAGTCCCTAAGTTGCTTTTATTATACAGGGGGGGGGGGGAAAGAAAGGACTTCTTTTTTTTTTTTTAGAAGTGGACAACTATTTGAAAAATATTTCCAGAGCAGCTACTAGGATCTCAAGTTCTGTATCTCCACCTCACATGGTGTAGAGACCTCAGTATGGTTCCTGGACAGCTTCAAGGGGTTGTTCCCAATAGCACATTCTCTTGGAACAACTGGATTCCTCTGGGAATAGGAACAGCGATTGTTGGGAGACTGCTCAGCACAAATCATTCTCAGACCCAGAAAAGAATTAGACACCACCCTTGAGAGCAAACTTAGGCAGCTTTTTATTTATTGTGGTGGCATGTGCCTGGGCACAGAAGAGACAGCTCCTTCTTACCTCCACTCTCACATGGCACATTTAGTCAGATTCATTAGCATTCCCATAATAATTGATTAACTTGGAAGAAACAATGAGATTCAGTCTGAATGTTCCTTCCATCCTAAGTATAAGAAGTATAGCATTGTGGTTTTGCATTAACAAGGGCTGATAAATTGCAGTCTTTCCTGGCTTTCGCTTTTCACCCTGCCAAACCCTAAATTGGCCTGGTATCCTGGGTGGTATTTCATCATGTCCCTGTTGAAGTCACTGAGAAACTGCAACAGCAGTAATATCACAGCAAAATTTGCCACTCAGAAGAGTCCGGAGCTCTTGAATGGAGCCAGTGTGAAATCTTGGCCAGGATCTTTGAACCCCAGCCCAGCCTCAAGGCTGATGTAACCTGCATTTGTCTCCCAGTGGACTGTCCTTCAGCAGCCTCTGCCCTGCTGCGAGCTGCGCAAGGAGCCTCCCAACAGAAAAGGAGGAAGAGGCAAGGAAAGAAGAAAGGAAGATAGCAGAGTTAGGCCTTTCTTGTTCTAAATCAATAATTTCACTTAAGTATATTTAATATATGCCATCTGGCTAGCTTAACCTAAAATACTTAGTTGCATTAACCATTCAACCGATAATTCTTATACGCTAGATATAATGTTTGTTTTGTTCGCTTCTGGCTCTGTTCATTTCAATATGCTTGCAGTCTGGTTTTAGAGACCTGTGTTATACTCCTAACAAAGACCAGTAATGATAGGAACAACATCGAGCTGCTTAAAGAGATTTGTAATTTCTGGGAAATGAGAAATTAATCCATGCCGAGATAATTCAAAAAACTTTCATTGAAGAGGTGCAACTTGGGCTGAATCCTAAAAGATGGGAGGGGATTCAGAGAGATGGGCAAAATGAATCGGTCATTTCAAAAGACATGTAGAAAGGGAACAATATGGAGGCTGGAAATGAGTAAGAGCTCTGCTGGGGACAGCAAGAGTGCTGGGCTAGAGCTTTTCTGTGGGAGCTTTAGTGGAAAATAATAATGTGAAGACCAGATTTGAAAGGTTTTGGAATGCTGGGTAAGGGGGGTCTGAATGTCATCTTAAGGCAACTGAGAGACATGGAGGATTTTTAGTTGAGAAATGACGAGATGAAGACTGTTTTAGGGCACTAACGGTGGGATATGTGATCTGCTTTGAAAAGGGAAGGACCTAGAGTCAGGGAGGCCAGTAAGAAGGAGGAGGGCAGTAGCTGAGAGGGCAGGGCTTGGGACCCCATGCTTCTGGATTCCAAACTTAACCCCTCCATTCCCTAGTTTGTACACATCCATCACTTAACCTTCTGAGTTCGAGGTTTGGATAATAACCTCTATCCTCTTCATACATCCAGCAAAAACTATTGTGAACCTCCTCTGCCAAACGCTGTTTTAGGCACTGCGGGTATAGTGGTGAGCAAAATGAACAAATTACCTGCCCTGGGTTGCAGTTCTTCATGGATATAGGAAAATCGGAAGGATTAAATGAGGTTCTATACACACACACACACACACACACACACACAATGCATGGCATACAGTAGATACTCAAACAATGGTGACTAGAAAGTCCATTATAGGAATACTCAGGTAATAATATAGAAAAATCCCAGTGAAAAGGCTTTTCCGGAATCATTGTTGCTGGAGAGCAAGACAGGAATACATTTCAGAATATGGATCCCACCCCACTGGCTCTTTCGCAAGGAAGCCTCTGTCCTTTTGTTCCAGTTCAACCAGCTTGCAGGAACTTAACATGTTTCATGCCTGCGTGGACTTGTCAGAGACCCACTGAGTCAGACTCCAGTGGTCCAGGAACTACTTTCCCCTTCTCAGATGCTTAGGCCGTGGAACCTGCCCAGGCCTCCCCGCAGCTGGAAGGAAGGAGCCTTTCCTTCCCTCAGCCAGTCCACTTGCCCACTCCTTTTCACCTAAGAAGACAGTGAGAACTGGAATTATCTCCTCGGCATCTCTGTGCTCAGGTTAACTCTGCTAAAGCAAAAGGTATCCTTGAAAGATTTGTTCATAACCTGAGCACCTGAATTTTTTATCACCAGGTGGTTGGCCAAAAGGACAAACGATGTTTGATATCTTTTATACACTCCAAAGCAATGCCAAGCAAAGCTCTGAAACACCTTTTATTTTTAATACACATTAGCAACTCTGTAATTTGACTTGGAGTCTGTTCTCTCTTTAGTTATTCAGTAATGCCTACTGACTGTCCATTGCATGCAGAATGTGGTGCTAGGTGTTAGGGCTGACAGCCAGGAGCTTACAGCCATTCTCCTCATTGTTACACCTCAAAGGAAACTTCTCTAGACTGGGAGGCAAGAAACGAGGGAGGATTCTAATCCTGGCTGGGGCCTGTGATCCTAAATAATGCATTTAAAGTCACTTTGAAATCAGAGTGATATAAAAACAATTAACCATCATTGAATTATTAAATGCATGGCAGTGTACTAAGTGCTTTACACGTATTTTGTTCTCATAGCAACCCAAGAAAGTTCATACTATCATTATTCTTCTTTCATATATGACCAAGGCTTGGAATGCATTCTCCACCCCACTATCTCTAGTGGAAAAAACAAGGGCGAAACCACATCTCTCTTACTCCAGAATCCCAAGGCTTATTATCCACTCCCCAGGGTGATTATACACATCTAACAAGTTAATATACATAAAACTATACTTTGAGCCCATAACAAATGTAGAGAATGCTCTTTATTCAACTGTAAAACCTTTGACATAAAGGGTTGCACCTGATTCTTGTGTATGTCTTCTCCCTGCTTGGCACGAATGACGAGGCAGTATGGGTCAGGCAGAAAACATTTGTAAACTTGTGCTGCCTTATGCCAAGCCCCACTGCCACACCAAATGAATCCCTAGGTCCACTGAACTGCCCCAAACGTTGCTATTTACAGAATGAGGGCTTGATGTTAATAATGTATTGAAATGAAACACCCCAAGCTCCAAAATTCTATTTTAAATTACTTGACAATTCTGAGAACATACACATGTAAAAGGCTAAACAGTCATACCAAGGAATCTCTACCCTGTTAAACTGAGAATCCATCCTATAGTATTGTCATGACTGCAGCGAGAAGAGAGTGCAAAAATGCCAGGGCTGTGCCACAGACAATGCTCGTTCAGAGGGAATAAAGAGACAAAGGCATCCTAGAGCATTATTTTTAGGGGGATTTTGAATGGCAGGTGGCTGTGACAGCCCTCCTAGGGTATGGTACACCGAGCCCTCTCTCCTGGTTTTCTTTCCTCTTTCTCTCTTACTGACCTAACACTGTTTCTTTTTAACAACATTGATTGTTTGTTTTCTGTCTTGTTTCGGGTTTTACCTAGCTGTGAAGTTGCAGAGCAGGTAAGGCATTGTATCAGACCCCCTTCTGCACTGCTTCAGACCTGCCTGCCTCTTCCCCCTGCTAATCAGCACTCCCGTAACATAGTGCAGAGTCAGCTCTGTCATGCTTTGCCTCGGCCAATGTCAAGGGACTCCATTTAATGTCCGTGCATGGAGAATTCCTCAGTGCAGAAGAGTTAGCATTATGTATCGTGAACCTCTGTCCAGTGAGAGGTGGGTGCATGTGGATAAAGGCTCGTTCCTCCAGCGTCCAATGGATGACGTAGAGATTCCTGGTACAGAGCTTCCTAGGCAGTCCTGAGGTGGCCGGCTTACTAACGCTTTCTTCTGTAGGCTCCCTTTCCTTCCCACCTTCTCTTCCCTTTGCTCCCCCCACTGCTGCTTCCTTGAACTGTGCTTTCCAGGGGACTCAGATTATGATGGCATTGAGAATGGAAAGTTAGTATCTTAGCAATGAATATCCTTAAAATGAGACCATTGTTTTTCGACTCATAGATACAAAAATGTGACAATGAGAAATGGAGAAGTAAAAAGGTATTATTCTATTTGTTGGACTACCCTAAAGGCATAGAAATCATGTTTCTCAAGAAGAGTTAATGACAATGATCTGGGTTAATACATACATATTAAAAATGAGTAAAAAGTGAGCCATCTAATCTTTGTATTCTAATTTTACATAAAGCACACACATATGTATATATATGCAGGAATTCTATGAAGAAAAGCACTAACATGTTACTGTGATTTTCTCTGGGTGGTGGTATTAAAGATAGTCTTCAATTATTTTGTCTTTTTATAATTTTCCCTATTGTCTATAACCATGCTCTACTTTTAAAGTTAGAGAAAAAATTCTAGTTATGAGAAATGCACCTAAAGAGTCACTTATTCCTTAAGTTTTTTTCCTTCATCAAAGCAAATGGGTGTCACTGCTTCATGAAGCACAGTGGCATCCTAGCTCTTTGTATTTTTCACGCATCCAGAGCTGGTATGGTTTATGCTATAACTCAGTTGCCAATAGAAGCCCAGAGATGGCTTCTCTCTTTAGGCCTGTGCGAGCTGCCACTGCAGAGTGGCCGAGCACGCCTTTATGGGTGGGAGGAGGGGGCTGATGACAATAATGATGTGGAAAGAGCACTGAGTGAGCATTGACAGCATAAAGATGTTGTCAGAGTGTGCAGATGGACACAGTCCCAAAGTCTAGATTTAATCTCCATTTTTATAAGGCATCCTGACAGCCCTTAGCATCACCCTCAATTGGTGATGATTGATAAGGGGAAAGAGGTACAGAGACTTTTCTGGTATCCTTTAGCATCGTTATAGCTTAACATATGGGTAAAATAGGTGGCTACCTGTGTGGGGTAGTGGGAAGGTTGTGCCTAACCCCAAAGTTTGTCATAGATGCCTGAAATTCTGCCATTATTCCCTCGCCGTGATGGATTAAGCATTATCTACCACTTGGTTAGGCAGATTCTTCAGGGTATTTCTGGAGAGATAATCTGTTATACCATTATCAGTTCTTATCATTTTATACTGAATATCAGATCTCTTGTCTGTAACAACAAATTAAGAATAGATTAAAAGGACAAGAAGTACGGAAAGAGAGTTTGACCTCAGACTCTCGACAGCAACAAGGTATTACCTATTGTAAAGAGAGCGAAGAGGCTATGTACTACCAAAATAATAATTTTATTATATATGTATGTATCTATGTATCATCTGTAATCTATCATCTCTCCATATATCACATGCAACCTCAGGCCTCATGGTTTACAAAGTCCAATTTGACTGCAAAATCTGTATTGTAGATTTCCCCCAGTTTTTCATCCTTCATGTGGTTCCCGACTTCACTGTTGCTCCCCCTAAACTTTGAGCTCTACTATAAATCTTGCTTTGACCAATGATGTATGAACAAAAGTGCCAGTCCTTGCTTATGTCCATTGGATGTCCTGCTCTTCCACCATTGTCAGGAGAACAGCACGGCCAGGTGGCCCGCTGGTCCGAGGAACATGAGAGGCACTTGAAGAAGAACATCCTGAGATTAGTGCGGACTAGATCAGGTGGGCCCCCAGCTGACCCACAGATGCGTAATCATTAATTAGTGATTGTTATTTTAAGCCGCCAACTTTGGAGTGGTTAATTTAGAGCAATAGCTGAGTGACACAATGATTTCTCGGTTTCTACATCCTAGATTCGTTGCATCATAGCACAAAAGGCTTTGAACATCCTGTGGGCAGGAATAGATTTTTCCTCCAGCACAGTGTTTGGCACATAATATGTGATTGGTAGTGTTTGTTGAATGAACAATTCTTTGCAGTAGTACCCCAACCTACATTTTCCACCTAAACTTTGTTATGGGTTAAATTGGATTCCCCCTCTCCCCACAAACATGTTGAAGTTCTAAAACTCAGGACCTCAGAACATAAACTTGTTTGGAAATAGGGCCTTTACAGTAGTCACCAAGGTAAAATGAGACCATTAGGGTGGACCCTAAGCCAACATGAATGATGTTTTCACAAAAAGGGAAAATTTGAATAGCGAGACAGACATACATAGGGGGAAGATAAAGGGAAGACACGGGGAAAAGACAGCCACGTGACTGGATTGATGTATCTCAGAGCCAGGTAGCACCTACAATTGCCAGAAATCGCTAGGAACTAAGAGAACCCAAGGAGGGACCCTCTCCTAGAGCTGTCGGAGAGAGTGGCCCTGCCAGCACCTCGATTTCATACTTCTAGCCTCCAGAACTCTGAGACAAAACATTCCTGTTGTTTCAAGCCACCCAGTTTTTGGTGTCTTATGACAGCAGCCACGGGAAAAGAGTCCTCGCCAATACCCTTCTTCTTCTCTATTTTAGTCATGTCACCGCCACCCCCAACCATGGCTGTTTATTCCTCTCTGCCCTTATACAGACAGTTGCCCTTTTTGATATTTTTTCCCTCTTCCTCAGCTTTTTATCTTTCTATTCATCTTTCAAAACCCACAGAAAGCTCACCTCCTCCGAGAAGCCTAATCCAAATATCTCAGGGAGAGTTTGTTTCACTCTGCTGTATTCTCATTGTCCTTGCTTCATAACTGTCCTGCAGGATTTGTCACATTGTAGTTAATTGCCTGTTTGGATGTCTTTTGCCCCCTACAGTACTGCAGGACAGGAACTATGTATTATTTCCCTCTCCTTACACCTTCCATTCTACTATAGTTCCTGACTGTTATAGGTCCTTGATAAATACTTGCTGACTAACCATAGAGGTTTAAAAAATGAGGCTTTCCTTTGGGAATAAAAGCTTAAAAAGTGACCTGGGGAACACTTGGATGGTGGCAAAGGGCATTGGTGTCTGTGGGGGGAGAGAGGGCATTCCATGGGGCTGGTGAGGTGGGCCGAAAGGAGGATCTAGGGTGGCTACTTAAGCTCTTTGTAGGGGGAAGGTGCTACTCTCCCACAGCAAAGATGCAAGTTCAAGTGCACTTCTGGTTCTAGTCCACACACTTAACATCTGCTTTTTAATCATTGGAATTTCATAACTGAAAGGAAAAGAACAAAGAGCTGAAAGCCTCGTTCTGCCCACCCCTCTTGGCACCCTTACGAGAGTAAAGATCTATTAGAGGAATGTGCAGCAAGCGGGGCCTTTGAAGTCAGGAAAACTTGGACTGGAATTATTCTTGTACCACTGCTTTACTGTGCGAACTTGGGCAAGTTCTCTCACCCCTCTGAGCCTTTGATTCTGTGTTTGAAAACATGGAAATGATGCTCTCTGCTTCATAAAACTGTCGTAAGGAGCAAATGACGCACGCTTCCTGAGAGAGATTGGAGCATCATAGGTGTTCTTAGATTACTAGCCTCCCTGGTTTGTGCCCGACCAACTAACAGTTTAACCCAGAATGGTAGTGTTGCCTCTTTTGCAACAGAGGCAAGTGATTAGAACATTCTGATCTTCAGATCACACTGATTTATCCCGCAGTAATCACAGCAAAATATATAAGAGTGATTAAAGGGCAGAAAACATCAGAGTTGCAATCCCTGCAACTCTGAAAAATTTATGTCAAAATCAACCCTTTATATAGTTTAATAGATGAAAAACTTACAGAAATCAGCGTTAAAATGAAAATGGACAGCCTTTTAACTCACTCAATCAAAAGGGTCTTCTTTCGTAATGATACAAGTTTAATAACTCTTGGTTAAATTTTACCAGGGTTCACAGTTTTAACTATTGGATAAAAATTACAGTATAGTACCTGAATACAGGAAAGAATATCAATAATATATTTATAAATGCCAACAATTTTGTGATCTCATTTCATACCTGTCACCTCACATTAGGAAAAACATCTTTCTGTTGGTATTCAAACACACCAGCCTTCGTTTTGTCTTTAGAGCTGTTTCAATTTCCATTTTTAAAGTCTGTTCAGAGGCAAATTTTTGTTTTTGAAAATTACAGTTCATAAAAACCATCTTCAAACCAAGTAAAATTATTTCCATAGCATCTGGTTCCTTCATGTGTACATTCATTTTTATTTATTCGAAGAGACTTTCTGGCAGCCAAATATAGATTCAGCAACAGGTTGGCAGGTACACCAGATGCTGGACACAGCTGTCCTTTACAGCCTTGGGTTAACCTCTTCTCAGAAGGGCCACCCAAAGGTACCTCCTAAATGGGAGTTCTTTTCAGACTCAAAGATAGATAGATAGATAGATAGATAGAGCTTTGCCTTACAGTGAATACAAATATCTTTAAAATATATTTACCCCTGGAGGTTTAAGTTTTATTGTGTGTGAAAAAGAGAATGTGAGTTTTAGTACCTTTTCTAACCAAGTTCTCCTATTAAATTTTTTAAATTACATATGAGAAAAATAAAATTAAAGAAAAGCAATATAAATAACCAAATTGTAAAGCATGTATAATAAACACTTCTAAATCAGAAGAGCTCATAAAAAACATTTTGAAGCTTTTACTAATAAAATTAATATAGAAGCACTTAAGAAATTAATATACACAGTGCTGCCTCTTTCCCTCCAGGAAGCTGAAATTGCTTCACTGATACTGTTAACCAACCTTTAACACATTCTGCGGGCTGTGGAA